>JAWWTY010000078.1:1531375-1594930 GCA_035222235.1 Margarornis squamiger | reverse complement strand
GCTGCCCCTGGATCCCTGGGAGTGTCCAAGGGCAGGTTGGAGCACCCTGGGCTGGTGGAAGGTGTCCCTGCCCGTGGCAGGGGTGGCACTGGGTGGGCTTCAAGGTCCTTCCAACCCAAACCAGTGTGGGGTTCCTCAGGCTCTGGGGTGGCAGGAGGTGGCAGATGGTCCCGGGGCAGTGTCCAGGCTGGGCACAGAGGGGACAGGAGGTCACCCCACAGCCCTGGGAAGCCACCCACGGTGCTGTGGGAAGCTCAGGGAAGGGGCAGGAGCTGCTGGCTGTGGCCAGGGCTTGAATTGGAGCTCTGCTTGCTCATCACTGTCATCTGCATTGAGCCCAAGCTGCTGTGGAGCTGCCAGTTCTCGGGGCTGGCACTGCTCCGTGCCAGCCATCCCTTTGTGTCCCTCTGGGGCACTCTGTGTGCCCAGGAGCCACGCAGGGCACGGCTGGCATCGATCCCAGGGCTGGCCATGCCGTTCCTCAATGCCCAGCCCTCCCCTGGCAGCCCTGCCGGCTGTGGATGGGGAAGGGCCGGCCTCTCTGCTGCTGGAGGCTGTAAAAAGGGAGAGGGACGGGTTTGCTTCTTGCTGCGAGTGGGTTTTTGACACTCCAGCGGGGCTTCCACTCCGTTCCCACCCTTGTCCCTCGGCTCTGCCGGGCCGGGGATGCTGCGGGGAGCGGGCACGGCCCCCAATTAAGCCTTAATTGCCCCTCCGCATCCCAGGGCGGGCGGGGAGGGGGCAGAGGAGGTTGCCCTTTAAGCGGAGCCCCGTTGCGAGGCTTGCCAAGAGCCCTGGGCTCTTTCAGCCGCAGCCACCGCCGCGGTTCCCAAGGCAGCCCCCGTCGCCCTTAGCAACGAGCATCTCTGCGCCGTTGCCATGCCAACGGCAGCCGGGTGATGGGAGGACAGCCCCCGCCTTGGGTACCGCCACCCCCGGAGCATCCCGTGTGCCCCCTCCCCATCACCCCCTCCCAGTGCCCAGCTCCCACTTTGGGCGGCGCTGGAAGGGGATCCTGCCCGTGGCAAAGGGGTCGGGGCTGCATCTTTTAAGGTGCTTTCCGACCCCAAAACCACTCCAGGACAAACAAGGCTTTGGGGCTGTGCTCAGCGTGCCTAAAGGGCCTCTGGGTCCCCCTATCCCTGCTCCTTCCACGCTCCACTCCACGGAGACACAAATAATTGATGCTTTCTGGGCTCGGGACTTTCTGTCTCTGCATTATTTATCCACACTTCGAGTTTCCTCCTCCTCCTCTCCCTCCTTTTGGCAGCGGTTCCTGAATGGGAGATGCCTCTGGGGCTGCTGCTCCTTCCAGGTCTGGGCAGTTCAGAGCTCAAGAGAGGAGTCCTTTGAGAAGTGGAGCCCGAGAGGGGCCAAAAGGCAGAGCAGCCCCAGCCCTGGGGACAGCTGGGGCCTTAATTTAGCCCTGGGCCATGGAGGGGCCGAGCAGAAAGTGCTGACCTGGGCCAGGCTACGGTTACTGGGCAGGCATTTTGTTTTCCTCTCCAGCTTATCTCGTGTCCCTGAGGAGCTCCCAGCTGGGGCAGGGGGTGTTATCAGTGGTTTGGGCAGTGACTGTCCCCCCTCCGTGGAGCAGGAGCAGCTCTTCCCTGTGCTGGTGCTGCCCCCGGGGGTCGGGCAGGGGGGTCGGGGCTGTCAGGGCTGCGAGGAGAAGCAGAAATAGGAGCTGGTGTTGCTCAGCTGCCACCGAGGCAGAACATCCCTGCCTGGAGCCCCTCGGAGCAGGGGGAACCAAGGGGGTTCTTTCTGTTCCTCTCTGCTCCCAGGACACTGAGGCTGGAGGTTTTGCTTTCCCTGGGATTCCCAAGAGAGCTGGAAGGGGGGTGGCTGGTCCCTGTCCCCCCTGGGAGCGTGGGGAGCCCAGGCTGGGACACTTTGGGTGTGATTCACACGAGCACAACTGCTCGTGCCCCCCTTTCCCTGCCCTTGGCCATACTGGGGGGGCCTTTGCCTCCTGTCTCTGCTTCCCCAAGGGTGGGAGGGGAAATTCCAGCCGGGAAAAGCTGCTGGGAACGTGGGGTGCTGCTGTCCCAGCCCCTTTGGCTGCCCCGTGGCACCTCGTGCCAGGCTGGCTGGCACTGCCCCTGTGGCCAGGGCTCTGCAGAGCCTTTCCCTGGCCAGCTGAAGGCTCTTGGCTGGCACCAGGGCTGTTCTGCACAGGATGGGGTTGCTGTTCCAGCTTCCTCTCCTGGGTTTCCCCTGCGCTCACGGGCTTTTCTTTGTGTTGGATGAATTATGGACTCCCTTCTGCAAAGGCCAGCCATGCCCAGCGCGGCTCCTGGAGGGTGGCACGCACACTCTGGGCTCCTGGCAGGCTCCAGCAGGGATCTCTAGGCTGGTTTCCCCTGTTCAAGCTCTCTCCAACCTCTTTGACCTCATTCCTGCTGTAAGGAAAGCTGGGAAAACAGGGCTCATGCCCCTGGCTCTGCCCTGGCATGGCACACGGGGCTCAGATCCCTTGGAGAGCTGGAGATCTTGGCCCTGAGCTCCCCAAGACCTCTCCTTGTGCCCTTTCTGATGGTTTTCCCCCTCTCCCTGCAGCCCTTGGGGGAATGGTGCAACCTGCAGCCAAAAGATGCTGCCAAGATGCCCGAGAGTGCCTGGAAGCTGCTTTTCTACACGTTGTCCTGGTCCTACGGCACCTACCTGCTCTTCTTCACCGACTACCCCTTCTTCTACGACCCCCCATCTGTCTTTTATGGTACAGTAAGAGCCAGCCGTGGCTTGGGATGGCTGGGCTGACCGAAGGAATGGGAGTCGGGGTGGGAGAAGGAGAAGACAAGTCCCAAATTTCCTTTGCTGTGGGGGCAGGAGGGGCACGAGGGGCTGTCTCTGACTGTTTCCTTCAGACACTCAGCGGGGGCTGGAGGGGGTTGAGCAGATAAATCAGGAGAGAATCGACTCCTGGAATGATTTGGGTTGGAAGGGACCTTAAAGATCCCCTCCTTCTCGGGCAAGGACACCAAACCAAGCTCTAGGAGAGGGTTTGATGCCAGGGGCAGGGGTTGGGAGCCAGGACAGCTGGATCCCCATCCAGCCTCTCCATCCAGAGCTGCTGAGCCGAGCGTGGGCACTGTGGGGGCTCACCTGCTGGTGGGGGCTGTGTGCCCCCCAGACTGGCAGAAGGGCATGGAGGTGCCCATGGCCATGGCCAACCCTTACCTGCTGGTGGGGGCTGTGTGCCCCTGGGCTCAGCTGGTGTCTCTGTGCCCCCAGACTGGCAGAAGGGCATGGAGGTGCCCACAGACATGGCCAATCCTTACCTGCTGGTGGGGGCTGTGTGCCCCTGGGCTCAGCTGGTGTCTCTGTGCCCCCCAGACTGGCAGAAGGGCATGGAGGTGCCCACGGACATCGCCATCGCGTACCTGCTGCAGTGCAGCTTCTACGGCCACTCCATCTACGCCACGGCCTACATGGACACGTGGCGCAAGGACTCGGTGGTGATGCTGCTGCACCACGTGGTCACCCTGACCCTCATCGCCTCCTCCTACGCCTTCAGGTGAGGCCCCTGTGCCACCTGAGCCCGGCTGTGCCCAGGGCAGTCTCATGGGCACAGAGCATGGGTGGTGTGCATTGTCCCCTTCTTCTCCTTCCTCCCATTCCTTCCATCTGCTGGGCCATCCCAGGGCTCCCAAGCCATGTGGCTGTGCCACCTCAGGTCCCCTGGATTCCTCAGGGAATCTGCTCCTGGCATGATGGGCTCAGAGCTGGGTTGGTGTGGATTCTCCCTTTCCTCCAGCATCCTGAGCCATCCCAGAGCTCCTGAGCCCCTGTGCCACCTCAGGTCCCCTGGATTGCTCAGGGAATCTGCTCCTGGCATGATGGGCTCAGAGATGGATTGCTGTGGCTTCTCCTCTTTGTCCACCCTCCTGGGCCATCCCAGATCTCCCAAGCCACGTGGCTCTCTGGATTCCTCAGAGAATCTTCCACGGACTGTGGGTGCCAACTCCCCCTCCCTCCCTCCCTGCTCCCCCTTTTCCTGCAGGTACCACAACGTGGGCATCCTGGTGCTCTTCCTTCACGATGTCAACGATGTCCAGCTGGAGTTCACCAAGCTCAACGTGTACTTCAAGCACCGGGGAGGGGTTTACCACCGCCTCAATGATGTGGTCTCCAACATCGGCTGCCTCACCTTCAGCGTCAGCTGGTGGGTTTGTGCCCCTCCTGCCCAGCTTTTGTGATCCCCCCTCCCAACCCCTCCCAGTGCCCTGGGGTTTGTGTGATGGGAAGGAGCCCTTTCCAGCAGAGCTTGGCCCCATGCTGGGCTTGGAATCCCTCTGTAGTGGCTTGGCTGGGCTTGGAATCCCTCTGTAGTGGCTCTGCCGTCTGTCACCACTGAAGTGCCTGTGAAATCGTGCTCGCAGCGTGACAAATGACCCCAGGGGAGGAGGGGCTGCTTCCCTTTTCCCACTTGTGCCAGCGGGAGAGGGGAGGTAGAGCTGTCCCAGATTCCAGCCTTGCCGTTCCCTTCCCCTTGGGGAGGAAAGCAGAGACATGAAGGATGGAGAGGAGGAACTTGCAGGTTGTCCCTCCTTGTCCTTTTGTCCCTGCCTCCCTCTCCGTGGGCTGCTCCCAAAAAAGCAGGGCAGCTACAAGAGGCTCAGTCTGGGGGAAGGTGTTTGGAGATAAACTGGGGGGGCACAGGACTAGGAAAAGCTTCCAGCTCTTCTCCCCATCCAGCTGGGATAGTCTGCAGGGTGGACCTGCCTCTGCCTCGAGCCTTCTGTGCCCACAGGAAGGATGTTCTCCCTTTCCCAGGGCCTGGAGCAGGGACTGGGGTGCAGGAGGGCCAAACTGGGGAAGCTCTGCTGGCTCCCCCCTCCCCTGGGGGGCCACCAAACCCACCCTGCTCCTGTGCCCTGGCAGGTTCTGGTTCCGTCTCTACTGGTTCCCCCTCAAGGTGCTCTATGCCACCTGCTACTCCAGCCTCCAGTCGGTCCCTGACATCCCCTTCTACTTCTTCTTCAATGCCCTGCTCCTCATCCTCACCCTGATGAACATCTACTGGTTCCTGGTGAGCGGGGGCAGCTCCCTGTCCCTCTGTGCCCTTGGAAGTGCCTGGGGGGGCTCCTGTGCTGGAATTCCAAGAAGGATCCCTGGGGAGGGAGGAGTAACAGGGGGGTGAATGTTCTGGCATCCCCCCAGGCTTTGGGGAGAGGGTGGGAAGGGTGGATGATGGATTCCATCATCCCATGGGAGGAAATCAGGGAATTGCAGGAATTCTGCCAGGGTGGGGGGAGCTGCCCTGGCCAGGTTGTGGCCAGGTTGTGGGACAGCCCCAAACCTTTTGGGGTCACTGCCTGAGGGTGTCTCTCCAGGGAATTGCAGGAATTCTGCCTCCCACCCCCATATGGGGGGGAGCTGCCCTGGCCAGGTTGTGTCCAGGTTGTGGGACAGCCCCAAACCTTTTGGGGTCACTGCCTGAGGGTGTCTCTCCCCTCCCAGTACATCGTGCTCTTCGTGGCCAAGGTGCTGATGGGGCAGATGCAGGAGGTGAACGACGTGCGTGAGTACGACGTGGAGGACACCAAGAAAAGCAGCACGGCCAAGAAGAAAGAGCCTGGACTTCAACTGCCCCACGCTCTGAAGGAAGGGTATGTGGCCAGGGGGGGTCACACACATGGTCATGGAATGGCCTGGGTCGGGAGGAACTCAAAGATCATCCAGTTCCACCCCTTCTGCTATCCCGGGTTACTTCAAGTCCCCCCTTTGGGCACACACAGAGCACTGGATGAGGGGAAGGGACACTGGTGACCTCCTGGGGCCCTGGAGCTGCTGTCACAGGGCTGGCAGATGGGTGTAAAACATTGCTGCAGGTGCCAGGAAGGACTTTTATTTCCATGCCTGGGCATTGTCCATCCATCTTTATCCCAGGAATCCTCCCCCAGCCCTTCCCTGTGGGACTGGATGTGCTCCCTGTGAGCAGCATCCTCAGCACAGAACCTGGCGAGGTGCTGGATCCCTCTGAGCAGCTCTGGCTGAGCGGGGACAGTGGTGGGACAATCCTGGTGGGACAGGGGTGACCTCAGCAGGGACAGCTGGGCTGGGGCCGGGGCTCAGGGGGTGCTCTGCTGTCCCACAGGCTGCACCTGAAGAACGGGCTCGTGAAGGACAAGAGGTTGTGAGGGCGGCGTGGCCGTGCCAGGGGCAGCTGCCAGGACCTGGGACTGACCAGGACCCTGCACTCAGAGCCAGCAAAGGAAAGGCCCGAGGAGAACTTCATCCCTGATCCCCTTCCCTCCCCTGCCCGGAGCCGGGGAAGAGATGCCACTGCCAGGATCAGGCCCCTGCTGGGCTTCACCTGGGGCTGGGGTGCTTTCTGTGGCCCACTTCAGCTGGGACACTGGTGGCTTTTGCTGGTCCAGGTAGGATTTGGAGCTGGCTTTAGGTCCCGTGGTGTTTCTCCTGTCGCTCCATCCACCTGGCTGTTCCCAATCCTGCTGTGATTCCTCCTGACTCTGCTGTCGGACCCTCCCACCGGCCCTTCCTCAGCAGCTCCTGAAGGCTCCACATCAAACTGAGGAGGGAAACATGCTCTGCTCCCCTGGGAAGGGCAGCCCAAAGCCAGCTCTGCTCCAGCTGCCAAGCAGGGACTGGGGAGGTGACGAAGGGCAGCTCGGAGCCTTCCTCCTCAGGAGGGGTCTCTGGGGCACACACAGTTCCCAGGAGCAGCTCTGCCTGGAAAACCAGCTCTGGAGCTTTATTCCAGCCTCCTGTCCCACCAGATGAGGGCCAGGAGATTCAATTTGCTTAGAAACCCCGTGTAGGTCTTCGAGTTGCTTCAAAAACCAGTCCCAGTCCTGCTCAGGGGCCCTGGACCCTCCCCCAGCACCTTCCACTTGCTCAAGTGAAGAACAAAGTTCCTGCTCCCTGTCTTGGTTTTCCAGGCAGCTCCAACCTTGGAGGGTCCCCAGGCTGGGCTGGGGGTCCCTGTCCTGGGAGATCCTTTGGGTTTGAGTCCCTCAGACCGAGCTGTCCCTTTGTTGTCCTCCCCCAGGGAACAGGGCAGTGGGTTCAGGGCGTTAATTCCAGAGGGATTGTTGGGTTGGCTTGTCCACGTTGGGTTGGTTTATCCACGTTGGGTTGGTTTATCCACGTTGGGTTGGTTTGTCCACATTGGGTTGGCTTGTCCATGTTGGATTGGTTTGTCCACGTTGGGTTGGCTTGTCCATGTTGGGTTGGTTTGTCCATGTTGGGTTGGCTTGTCCACATTGGGTTGGTTTGTCCACATTGGGTTGGTTTGTCCATGTTGGGTTGGTTTGTCCACATTGGGTTGGCTTGTCCATGTTGGATTGGTTTGTCCAGGTTGGGTTGGCTTGTCCATGTTGGGTTGGTTTGTCCACGTTGGGCTGGCTTGTCCACGTTGGGTTGGCTTGTCCATGTTGGGTTGGCTTGTCCATGTTGGGTTGGTTTGTCCATGTTGGGTCTGTCCTGTGGATTCACCTCCAGACCCAGGGAGGGTTCCTGACCTGGGCTGGCGGGGACTGTCCCAAGGCTGTGGCAGGACATGTCACCTTCTCCCTCACCTGGCAGGTGCCAGAGGTGCCTCTCAGGGCTGGAGTTCCGTGGCTTTCAGTGGGATTTGCAGGAAAGGAAGGGAATTGGTGTCCCAGGATGGGCCGGAGCAGAGCTGGGGCAGCAGCAGCGCCAGCTTTGGGTGCTGAGGGTCCCTGGTCGCCACATGGGGGGATAAAACTCAGCTGGACAGAGTTGGCTTCGAGCTGGGGACTCCTTGGCCAGTTTTGGGGGCGGTGTGACATGAGGTGTGGTGGTGGCAGCTCTGCTGTGATGGCCAGGAAGGGACTGGGGGGGACACAAGGACCCCTCTGCATGGCTGGGGCAGGGACCCCATGCCTGGTGGGTGCTGGGTGGGTGCTGGTGGCCTTTGGGGCTGGCCCTGGGGCTGTGTGTGCCCAGGGCAGGGCCCTGTGTGAGTTGATGGCCTTAAGGAGACAAGTGTTGGGTGCTGTGATTGTGTTAAAAAAGGCTGATTTGGGAATGGGGTGGGAGGAAAGAGGAGAGCCAGCTCTGCATCTGCCCCTCGATCCACGTGGGAATTCTGCAGCACAGGGCTTTTCCCACGAGTGGGAAGGGCAGCCACCAGGGATGGATTTTGTGGGAAGAGCAGCCCCTTCCCTGCCACCAGGGATGGATTTTGTGGGAAGAGCAGCCCCTTCCCTGCCACCAGGGATGGATTTTGTGGGAAGAGCAGCTCCTTCCCTGCCACCAGGGATGGATTTTGTAGGAAGAGCAGCTCCTTCCCTTCCACCACGGACTCTCTTGTTGGTTGGAGATGTGGGAGAGGCTCCGGGAGCTCCTGCCTTGCAGCACCAAAGGGTTAACAGGTCCTGGGGAGCCTGGAGGGACTGACACCCTCTGCCCAATCCCGGCAATGCCTCGGTGCTAATTGAGCACCAAGCACATCAAAGGCTCCAATCAGGCACTCAACACCCCCCTGGCCTCAGCTCCAGGTGCCCAGCCCAGGCTGTCCTTTGTCTGGAGAAGGACAGCAGAGCAATGTGGCTTCTCCCCAGCCTGGCCTGGGCTCTCCTGAGCTCCGTCCTGCCCATGGAGCTGAGTCTGCAGGAAAGCCTCTTGCTGAAGTCCTTGGGTCTGAGCGCCAGACCCAGCCCCAAAACCCCCATCCCGGTGCCACCCGTGCTCTGGAGGATCTTCCAGGAGAGGAAGATGCTGCCCTCGATGGACAAAGACCCCGAGGATGCCTGTAGGGTGGAGGAATTTAATGTCCCCGGGGACATCATCCGTGTCTTCGCTGACCAAGGTACAGACAAGAGTCTTTTTGGAGGCCACTCGGTCTGTGGGATGGGAGGCTTTGCCCCACTCCTTCTATGCCTGTCTCCTGAGGCTCAGGGAGGACGGGGCAGTGCCCGGAGTTGGTTTCCAGGAGAAATGCCTGGGTCCCTCTGGATGTTGTAGGTGGTTATTGAGAGTTTAGGAAGGAGCCTGTGGGTGTGGGCAGTGCGTGGCTGGGGCAGGCTCTGTCCTGGAGCCCCCTGAAGCCACCCAGAGGTGCTGGTTGGGTCCCGGGTGCCTGGATTTGGCTGTTTGGGCTCGTGGTGGTGGAGGTGACTGTCACCTGGGCAGGGGGAATGTGGCAGGGATGGGATGCTCCCCACTTTGGTTGTGTCCCCCCCTTCTCCTCATTTCCCCCTGCCCTGCAGCACATCTGGCTGGCCCAGCAGCACATCTGGCTGCTCAGTTTGGTCGGTGTCCTGGAGGTCTTAGTGCACCACAAAACTCCTTTCTCTCGTGGTTCCAGCTTTCCAGAGGAAACCAGGGGCTGGATAAATCCAGCAGCTCCCAAAATTTGCTGCTGTTTGCCCTCCTTTCCTCTCCATCCCCAGCCCCTCCCTGTCCTGGGGGAAAAAGTTACAGCTGGGGAAAAATAACACGCCAGGATGTGGAGTGGCACCCCGAGGAGGTGCTGGAATGGCTGTAGCATCCCAGTGCCACGGGCTGGAGCCCGGTCTGTGCCTCCAGACCTTCCTGAAGGCCGTGCCATGGGGCTGGTGGCCCTTCCTGCAGCCTCATCATCTCCACCCAGCTCTGCCAGCCCCGTCTTCCTCTTGCTGAGGGTTCAGGCTGGAGCCCTGGGAGGCTGATCCTGCTCAGCCCGAGGGTTCAACCGCCCCCACCTCTATTTCTCCTTCTTTGTCAGGCCCCTTCCTTCCCAAGGAGCAGCCCCAGGGGTGGCTGTGCCTGCGGAAGCGCCTGTTCTTCAACCTCTCCGTGCTGGACGAGGGCGAGCTCTTGACCATGGCCCGGCTGGAGATCAAATTCCACCACAACTCCTACCAGCCCTCCAGCCAGGGGCAGGTGTTTGAGCTGAGGCTCTCCCACAGCCCCCAGGTGCCTGTGCAGGGGCTGCCCCAGCCCAGGCAGAAGCTGCTGGTGGAGCAGTCCTTCGTTCAGCTGCACAAGTGTCTCCTCTTGGACGTGAGCGCGGTGGCGAAGGGCTGCAGGACGCGGGGCAGGGAGCTGGGCTTGACCCTGGAGATCTCGGCGAGCGGGGCCGTGCCGAGCCTCTGCTCTGGCATTGACTCCTTCCTGGACACCTCCCTGCTGGTGGTGACCCTGAGCCAGCAGTGCCAGGCTGCCAGGAGGAGGAGGAGGAGGAGGAGGAGCGCCGAGCACGCCCCGGTCACGCCGAGCAACCTGTGCAAGCCCCGGCGTCTCTACATCAGCTTCAGCGACGTGGGCTGGGAGAACTGGATCATCGCCCCCCAGGGCTACCTGGCCAACTATTGCCGGGGGGAGTGCCCCTTCCCCCTGACAGCCGAGCTCAACAGCACCAACCACGCCGTGCTGCAGACCATGGTGCACTCGCTGGACCCCCAGGGCACCCCCCAGCCCTGCTGCGTGCCCGTCAGGCTCTCCCCCATCTCCATCCTCTACTACGACAACAGCGACAACGTGGTGCTGCGGCACTACGAGGACATGGTGGTGGACGAGTGTGGCTGCAGGTAGAGGAGCAGGGCTGGAGCTGGGGGGGCGTGGGGGGAACCCCAGTGGGTTCAGTCCCCTCTGTGCTGGTGTTCAGGAGGTTTCCAGGGGTTGGTTTGAGGGGTCGTGGCTGGAGGTGCGGGTTTAGGACTCTCTCGGAGGGTTGGGGTGGGATTATGATCAAGCCTGGTGCTGGTTGTCCACTGCCTTGTCCCCAAGGGGGTGTTGGTGGCACCAGGCTGTGAATCCCAGACCCTGCCTGAGCTGCTGGTGCTTTGGGCTTCTTGGCTTTGCAGCTTTCTGGGTGCATAAATGACTTTTTGTGGGTGAGGTGGTGCTGGGGGGGTGGCTGCGAGGGGAGAAGGTGACATGGTCCTGCTGCAGGAACAGGGATGGTGTGAGGAGGGCACGAGCCCTGGGTGACCAAATGCCTTCCCAGGGATTTCTCTCCTGCTGTGGGAGCTCAGCCCTGAGCTGGTTTTAGGGTGTGACTGGTGATGGGGGGGTTTTGGGGGATAGGGGTTATATGACCCAGGGGTGGTGGGTGGCCAAAAGCAACAGAATTTTGCCCCAAAAGTCCCCTGGGAGCCCTGGCCCAGGGGCAGGTTCCTGCAGGAGGGGTGTGCTGGCTGGGGGGGAAGAGGGGGCTGTGGGGTGGCCATGGGGGGCATTGGTGGCATCTTGTCCCCTCCCAAAGTGCTGCGAGTCGGGATTAATTTACCTCATTTGCAAATCGATGAGCCCGGGGTGGCCTCTGTCCCTGTCCCTGTGTGTCCCTCTGTCCCTGTCCCTGCCCCTGTGTCTCCCTCTGTCCCTGCCCCTGTCCCTGCGTGTCCCTCTGTCCCTGCGTGTCCCACAGCAGGAGCCAGGTGGCAGCCGAGCATCAGGCAAGGGCAGAGCTCTCCAGCCCTTGTGTGCTTTTAGGGTTCCTTCGGGTTTATTTGCTGTTCTCTGTGCTGGCCCTGGGCAGCAGGAACCCAAATTTGCACCATGTCCCCCTCGGTGAGCACTTTGCTTCCCCACTCTGAGTTTTCCAGCAGCTCCAGGTTTAAATCCCAGCTCCAGTTGCTGAGCTGGTGCCTGGGTGTGTAAAACCAGCCCCCAGCCCTTGGGGTGGGGCTTTCCTGCCACCCCTTGGGGTGGTTTTTTTAGGGTAAGAGGTGGGAAAAGAATAAGAATCCGAGTTAGACTTGAATTTTTTCTGTTTTTCTTTTAACTGTGAACCTGCCCCCATGGCCAGCCTTTTATTTGCTCTGCTGTTTTTGTACCGATGTTGTGTTGTCTTTGAGGTCTGATGAAGTTTTACCCCCTCCTTTCCCCTGGGGGAAGCACTGAGGGTTTAACCACTTCGGGGGGTTCCCTGTGATGGTGTTTTGCTTAACACCACCCCTAAAATGTGTAGCTGAGGACCAAGACTGGAGCAGCTCGAGTACTTTAGTTGTAGGTTCCTAATCTTTTCCCAGCCAGGTGTTTCCTGAGAGCTGCAGGGCAGGCCAGCCCTGCTCTGCTCCAGCTGAAACCCCTGCAGTGTTCTAAGGGCTTAGAGTAGGGCTTAACTCCAGGGAGTTCAGATTTAAGACCAAGAAAACCTTCAAGTATTAGTTGTTCTGTACCTGTGCTGTGGCATGAAGGCCAGGAGGTGACTCCTCACGTGGTTCTCCAACACTATGAAGGGCAAACATCCCCCTCCTGCACCGACTGGAGTCACCCTGGAGCAGCTACACCGAGTTTCTGCACAGGGTGGTGCCAAGAGCCGGCTGTTTCTGGAGAGAGCAAGGCCAGCAGGGTGGGCCCAGGAGCAGCTCTGCTGAGCCCCCACCTGTGACACGGGGAAAAAGCCATTTTCATGTTTACTGCAGTGGACTGGGCACCTCGAGGTCCAGCCTTTCCCAAATCCTGGGGCTCCCACCCTGCAGGGAAGAGGGTTGGGGCATTTCACAGTGGTCCCAGTTGAGTTGCTCCCCCCCCTCCCCCTTGCTATGCACACCCCCCACTTTTGTACTAGTCTGTGTTTAAAAAAAGTAATAAACTTGAAGTTTATACAATCAGACTAAGCTTTAATGAACGTTGTATGGTTTCCTCATTGAAACTTAGGGGCCACCTTGAATGCAAGAGCTGTTTATTTCGTATTTTATCGATGACAAACAGGTTTAAAACAAACTGAGACAAAAAAAAAAACAAAAACAAAAAACAGAAGAATTTTAAATCAAAAAAAAAAAGTTAAACACCGTGCTAGCACTGATGTCTGGATTTGTAAAACTCAGAGTTAACTGCTACAAAGGAAAAAACCAGCACAAAGCAGAGGCCAAGCATTCCCAGCAGTGAAATAAAGGGGTGAGGGGAGAGGAGGGGGCTACATTACTCATGGATAGCGTTGCACAGAGGGGTCCAGCTCAAACCTATCGGAAAAGTCTACGCCAACTACGCAGCCTACGGAAGGAAAAAAATTAAAAAGCCCTTCGGCAATGTTAATAAATAAAACAGTCCATCTCACAAGGAAGGAAGGTGGCCTGTGTCTCCATTCTTTCACGGTTTTTAGAAGTCTAAACTCTGGAGGCTTTTGATGAGAAAAGAATGGGTTTTGGTGGTTGTGGGTTTGGGGGTTGTTTTTTTGCAGTTCTCGGCCTCCAGTCGCTGCTGGACCGAAGGAAAAGGGTGGACACGAGTCCCGGGGTTGTGTGCACGTTCCTCATGGGCTGGGGGTGTTCACAGCAGGGCTGCACTGGGGGAGAGACACTCTGGGCAAACTACAGCAAATACAGGTCATGAAAGCGGGTCAACAACCTACAGAAAGGACAGGAATGAAAGGGCTTCCCCCGGGTACAAAAAGTGGGGTTTTTACGGCCTCGAAGTACATTCAGATGAGAGGTATTTTGAGTTTCCCCCCCCCAAAAAAAGACTAGAAACACTTGGAGCCCTTTTGAGTATAAAGCTAACTTAACTCCAACTTGAAAAACACCCACCCAGGTTAGTGGATCACTCTCTACTGTTCCTGGCCAATTGGAAGGTAGAGGTCAGTCTAATTTAGGGATCTGGTAAAAATGGGTCTCTGTAGGAATTGTCAATTCTCTGTGCTGTTTCTAAAAAGGTTCAGACAGAAATAAAATGCTCCCAGTGTTCCCATATGACTTGTTTAAGACACGGGTACAACTTAGAAATTGGATGGCTTCTCTTATGTGCTGTTCTCAGTCCTGACTTCCAGCCAGCATGGATGGCACAGCCGTGTCCACTCCCTGACAAAGCTGCTCCGGGTTTGCTTTCCCAACACCTGAATCTGCCAACTCTCCTGCACGAATCACCGAAGAAGCCACACCAAAGCCTGACCCATTCTAATTAAACCCAGCTCTCCGAGGCCACCTTCCACCAACTGCCTGCTTTGTCCACTCATCCCACGTGCTCAGGTCGTAGAGTCTTTCCTTCCAAACCAATATAATCCCCAATTTCCACTACTTCTTCCCCAAAGCTGTGGGAGTAAAGCAGGTCTGTTTGCATCTTCCCTCCAGGGCCGAAGGGCACAGGAACCCATCCCCTTTCAAGCGCAAAGTTCATCTGACAGAAAGGCTTGTTTTTCACAGAGTAGAGTCCAGACAGTAGCCAATTAAAGCAGACAGAAAACACTTTGAAACCCTCCTCCTGCCCGAGCGCGCAGGCTCCTCTCATCTAACTGCTATCCAATGTAGGAAGAAGAGGCTGATTGCTGCAACTTTAAATCACACTGAAAGTTCTCAAGGTTGGTGCTCTAATTTAAGTTTTGTTTGAAACATTTTTTTTTTTGGTTTTTTGGTTTTTTTTTTTATAAGCTTCTCAGAACAAGGATCTCCCAGGTCCACCACTAAGAATTCAGAGACAAACTTCTTAAAAACTCAGTGCTCCTTTGAAAGAATCTCTTTAAAAACCACCTCATCACGAAAGACCCGTTCAGAATGTGGGCGACACGATGACACTAAGATTTCAGAGCCAGTGTTGGACAACAAAACCTGCATCTCAGAGTTGAGCATCAGCTGGATCCTGCTGGATTTCTGCTTGGCTTGCTGGCACCGAGTCAGGGACTCTCCCCCCATCTCTCTCTCTCTCTTTCTCCCTCAGATACTCTGCTTCTAAAATGTAAACAACTTCCTGCTAAAATACAGTACCCCTTGGAAAGGAGAACAACTCTGAGATGAGGGTTTTCCTCTCCCCGTCTGCTCTGAAAAGTAATGCCCTGCTCGCACAGAGAAGGATGGAATGAAGTGAAACCTGCACCAGGCCCTTCCCTCGAGCGTGGGGGGGCTGGGGGAGCAGGGACTCAGCTGACCACTCATTTTGGGGTGAGTTCCTTCCCAGGGAGGCGCCAGCAGGTCCGTCAGGGCTCTCTCTCCTCTCCGGTCAGTCTCCTTGTCTCAGTGAGCTATAGCAGTGGGCTCTCTCGCGCGCTCCTTTCTCTCTCTCTCCTCTCCGTTGGTTGGTTTCTTTCTCCTGTTGCTCTCACACAGTGGTGCTTCAGTTTTAGCAGTGGAAAACAGGTATCCATTTTATTTTATTTTTTTTATTACCCAGAATAAAATGCTGATGAACTAAGCTCCACGCAAGCTTAGCTCTTCTTCCTCAACCTGCAAGAGAGGAAAGGAGAGAGGAGCCGTGTTAGGGACAGCACTGCTGAGCCCCAGCACTGCTCAGGGGGCTGGAGGGAGGGGCAGGGAGCACAAGGAGGGAGCCCTGAGGTTCTTACACTCTAATACTGTGACAGTCCCGTCACTCCACCATGTTGATATGCACGTTCACCCTGGTAAGTTGAGTCCTGTGACAGCGCCACGTCAATCTGGGATTTAAACTCATCACCAAGGTAACTGTCCTGAAAGGGAAAGGCTCTGTAAACCTCCAAGTCATCACCACGTGCTCCCTGATAAAGCAGAACATTGGGGTTAATGATGAAGTGGGAGAGGGTTGGTGTGGTTTTTTGAAATCTGCTCTTTTTTGGTGCAGAATTTCTATAAATAAAGGGGAGGGGGGGGTTGGTAGCTCAGAGCTGAGGCTCCAGCTCAGGGCTGTACATGCAGCATTTCACTTGGATGCCCCAGAGAGCCCAACAGTGCAGAAATGCTGCAGCTCAGCCACTGAAAATGGTTTCAGTTTCATTTCCCCCCCTCTCCCAGGAACAAGGACGTGCCTGCACACAGACCAACCCCATAAATCCCAGGAACAAGACCAGACTCCCCGCCCAGCGCTGCTTACCTGTGATAATTCTGGTTGGGAGAGCCCAGGCTGACTCATCTGTGAAGGCTGACTCATGGAGATATAGCCCTGAGTCAGTGGACCCTGGGAGAAAGGCTGGGACACCACATCTTGGCTGGCTTGACTATTGGGAAGGTTTGACTGACTCGTTCCAGGAATCCCAAAACGGTTTTTCTGGCGCCCGCCACGACCAGTCTTTCCTTTTGGGGCCCCACGTCCTGCAAAAGGGTTGATCCCAACCAACAGTGAGAAGTTTTGCTCATGCAAAGAGGTCTCCACAAAGACCTGATCCCTCCAGACATGAAATGTGGGGGTTTTGCCCCCTCTCCCCCCCTGTACCTGCAGCGGGTCCGTTGGCCTGGCCGAAGTAGCCCGGGGGTGGCATGGGAGGCATCACGAGGTTGAAGGGGATGGGAATGTTCATGGCAGTGACGTGGCTGGGGCCAGCACTGATCATCCCAATCTGGTCATGGGTTTGGAAGTACATGTTGGATGGGCGCCCTGGGGAGCAGGAGGAAAAGCCACGGTGATTTCAGACATCCTGGTCCTGCTTTTAGGTGGGAAGGGAGCAGGATGAACCAGCAATGGAAAGGACAGGCCAAGCACTGCCAAGAACCACCAGTATTTCTGGTTCACTGCTTATTCCACACTTGAAAATTCCATAGGCTCATCTAACACATGCTCATTCCTCCAGTTACTCTTTTACAGAACCATCTGAGATTGCTCAAGTGTTTCACACACTCCCTTTTCCCTCACTTTTCCCTGCAGACATCAAGCTGACTGGAGGGATTCTATATACAGAAAGCAAAATCCAGGCAGATCAGAACCATTCCCAGTCCTTAAATTCCCTGTTTTTCCGGAGTGGCTCTTCTAACATTTAAAGCTTTCAAGTGTGGAAGACACCACACCCCAAGTACCAGTTAGGGGAAAAAAAAACAGTGTACAAAGGTGCTAATTTGGACAATTTCCTTTACCTTGGCTGCTCCTGTCGTAGACAGATCCTGGGATAATGGCCTCCCGGGCATCATACATGGCAGTGGTCATGAAACGGGCACCCTGCAAGGATGGGGGCAGTTAGACACAGCCTCGGCCTTGGCAACTCTGCACTGCAACCTCAGGGAGATGAAAATCTGGGAGAAGCCCACAGATCATGCACAGTTTGCAAGTGCTGAGGAAATGAATGCCTTCCAAGGCACAGCAAACCTCCAGTTATTATTTCAGCCCCAAACTCGACCCCAAGCAGTGAGATTTTACAGGGAGCCTCTCTCAAACTGAGAGACACTCGAGGAGTTTTCAGTCTGTTTTGAGGCTCTGCTGGTAGTTTTGCCCTTGCTCTGTTCACACCACTGTCCTGTGATGGCTGAACAGGTTCCCCCCAGTAACTGCTTGTGTTATGTTAAAGGATCAAGTACAAAACTTGCAGGCTGAGGGCTGGGTGCCATGCTGTGAAGTCCATGTGCCTCATGAGCTTGCCATCTCTGCACAGAACAGTCCCCTCACTTCAGAACTTGCCCCCCCACAAAATGTGGCACTTTAAAAGCCCCCAAAACACTCAATACAGGAATAGCTGAGGCAGCAGCTTCTCTAGGTCCCACCACATCCACCACAGGTTGTTCCAGGAGGGTGAGGCTGTGCTGGGGACTGTTCCCTCCACCCAATTCTGATCTCTAACTGATCAATCAGCCCCCCGTCGAGGGGTCACTCACGGGGTTGATGGTGTTGACCAGTTTGCGGGGTTTGCTGAACTGCATGAGGCTCTCCCGGAGGTTGTTCAGTGGTCCCTCCACCAGCACCTTCTGCTCCTTGTAGTAATTCAGGAGGTGATTCCAGAGTGGCTGCTTGGACAGGGCTTTGGGGTTCCCAACAATAATCACTCCATACCTGTACAAAAGCAAGAGAAACTCAAATTAACCCTGGTAAAAACAAATAAATTCACGTTATGTGCTGATGTCAGGACGGCCTCCAAAGGCACCTCTGGCAGCAAAGTGAAGCACCCAGGAGCAGGAGGAGCAACTGCTTTGTTTACAGCAGATATTTTCCACAGTGTGACAAAACACCTGGAAGGAGATTGCTGCAGCCAGTTGCTCAATAATCACAAACTTCCTTCTTCAGGTTTGCCCAACATGGCAGTGTGTTCCACCAACCACCTCTGACTGCTTTCAAAGCTTCCAGAAACCAAGGAAGACAACCAACCTCAGGTTGGATTCCACATCACCTTGCTTGGAATCAAATCCATTAGAAGCCAAATAGTCAAAGGATGATTGTTGGAAGGGATAAAGGAGATAAAGGGAAGAGATCTGTCCTGAAAACAGAGGGGAATGACTCAGTGGCTTCTGAATTCCTGATGCCAAATGCGAACACTGATTGGGTTGAGATAAATATGGCACAGAATGGCTTGGGTTGGGAGGGACTTTAAGGATCATCCAGGGACACCTTCCACCAGCCCAGGGTGCTCCAACCTGCCCTTGGACACTCCCAGGGATCCAGGGGCAGCCACAGCTTCTCTGGGCACCCTGTGCCAGGGCCTGCCCACCCTCCCAGGAAGGAATTCTATCCCAGTATCCCACCTATCCCTGCCCTCTGGCAGTGGGAAGCCATTCCCTTTGTCCTCTCCCTCCACGTGCCCAATCCCACTTTACCTGGCTCTTGTGAGGGCCACGTTGAGCCTCCTGGGGTCATTCAGGAACCCAATGCCCTGGTGTTCGTTGGCCCTCACACAGGACAGGATAATAAAGTCCTTCTCCCGGCCCTGGAAGGCATCCACACTTGCAATTTCCACTTCCTGGAACAGAGGAAAACACGTAAATCACGGAAGCAAAACAGCTCTGGTACCAAGAGGCATTACCAGACGTGCTGGCCACATACTAAACCCTCCCATCAGTTGACAAAAATGTTATTTTTGGGCTGAGGAACGATTTGGTCATTCCACTGGTCACTAAATAAGTTTCCCTGGAGGAAAACAGAGAGGCTCAGTTTAGGAGAAATTGCTTTCATGTGCACTGCTTTATGGCTCTCCTATTTCCCCCCAGCTGTGGAAATCAGCCCTTTGCTGGGATGTTGCCAAAAAGAATTCTGACTATTCCTAAACCCCATAGGAAGAGAGGTCCAAATTAGCACTGCTGCTCCCAGCTCTGAGAGACCTGAATCACAGGGACAGATCATTCCTGGCACAAGGAAAAGTATCTCCACCAAGTTTCCCTTCAGTGAAAACACCGAGTGAGTTCTCAACATTGCAAAACAAGACTGTATTAAACATATAATTGTCTTGTTTGTAGCAACTAATTTTGATGTTTGGTAGAGGAGTCCCACTGATGGGAGGGCATGTTCCCAAGCAAATAAATAGTATGACCATCAGAATTTATGGAGCTTGGCTCCCTGTGTGTCTCTTCATCCAAGACACAAACTTTTCCACGGCCAGACCCAGTGACCTTTCCCTTCTTTCAACACAGACCTCAGCAGGTTCTCCTTTACCTGTTCAGCTGCTGCCCTGACACACACACACAGTGGCACCTCAAAGCTCCCAAACCCCTCTCCCTGCTCTGTTTGAACCACAATCAACTGAAATGCTCCAAAATCCAACACCGGCTGACACCTCAAGCCAGACTGAAAATGAAAATACTGCGAGTTTCACCATCTCTGCCTCCTCTGTGCCCTCCTTTGTACCTGGTAGAGCTTTGTGTGCAGGGAGCCACTGAACTGCATGTACTGCACCAGGTAGGAGCGCTGCCCCTCGTAGGGGGTGATGATGCCAATCTGGTCTGGCTTGGCACCAGCTTTCAGCAGCTTCGTGGTGATTTTCTCCACATTGGCAGCTTCCGTCCTACAGGGAGAGAGAGACTGGGTTATCCAAGGAGAAGGAAGGCATTAGGTCTGATTTTTTGCAATTTAATGAGTCTAAAAGGCTTGAATAGGAATGCTGAGTGAGGCCACCTCAATAAAAAGATCGATTTTGCACTGCTCAGGCTCTGCAGGAACATTCACTGCTGTCACCTCTTGACTCCATGCACGGAGCTCACCCAGAGGAACATGGGCCAAAAGCAACACCTCAAAGGTCTCAGAATGACACAAATTTCTCCTTATGTGCACCTCCACCTTCTCAGAATTACACAAGTGGACTTCCTGGAACAGCAAAACTCGCAGTGGCCATCATTCCAAAGTGGAACTTCAGGTGGAGTTAAACATACACGTGTCCTTTTATAACCAAGAGCGTTACAAACATTCCAACCTGCCATGCAAACAGACCCTTCAGCTGCTTTATCTTAAAGCTTTAAATATAGAACGTTTTTAATGTCAATCAGCCAACTATTGTGCTGTTTGTTTGTGCACAATCTGCTCTGCTCTCTCCAGTCTTGCACATGGTGCTCAGGAAACAGACCGAGATTAAAAATATCACAGTATCTATTTTTCAGAACTTGGTCTGGTTTCCCTTCCAGGCACATGAACAAACACGCACGACCAAGAGGAACAAAGTGGTTTAAGCTCCTTCTTTGACAAAGAAGTTGGAATGAGCAGAAAAAAGGCACAGAATAAAGGAAATTGAATTCCCATCCCTTCTGCACCACTGCTAAAATCCAAGATTTAGGGCTCTGCCTCAGGAGTCACTGGAATTCTGGCTCCCAAATACAACTGGATCAGCACTTCCTGCTGTAGCTGCAGCCAGTTTATTCATCCCACATATCAGGCACTTTATCATGCCTTGCTCCTTATACAACCAGTGAAGGAACACAAACTCCTCCACAGAGCAATTCAAACCCACTCAAGCTCTGAACTGCTCCCACTTGGTGCCTTTTTCTCCTGGTTTACTGCAAAGGCAGCCCAGGGCAAGGCAGCTCCAAACTGCAGCTCAGCCTGCACTACCCCTCATGGCAGCTCTTATCAGAGAGGCCCACGAGCAATCTCAATTATTCCCTAATTGCAACCAAGGTTTTCTGAGCTCAGAATTAGTGCAGAACATGGGAATCAATGCCCTGACTGCGTGCCAGCACACGATGCATCCGAGGTCATGTTTAGTGGGCACGTGGTGAGTTTTACTTACCTGTTTAAGTAAGAGGTGCCTGAGCTGGCAATTTCCTCCTGTCCTTGGGTCACATAGAAGAACATTGGCTTGTCAGGCTGTGGCCACTGGAAATCAAACCCTTTCTTCACACGGTCAGCTGAGGAGCACAAAAACAGCGAGCGGCACAAATTAACACGGATGCTTTGACATTTCAATGGAAACCCTCAAACCCAAGAGCAGTGGCAATTCAAGGACTCCTTCCCCTGGCCCTGAGGGGGTGGGTGTGGAGGAGCAGCGTGGTGCTCACCTGCAGTGACGCCGTTCTGCAGAGATCCCTCGTAGAAGATGTTGGAAGGGAAGGCGCTGAGGGCGGGGTGCATGCGGTACTGCACCTGGAGCCGGATGGGCCGGATGCCCAGCACCACCAGCCTCTCAAAGAGGGACTGCGACAGGCCAGCCTTGGCAGCCTTCTTACACATCACCACAGGGCCCAGCTGGCAGTGGTCACCCACCAGAATGAGCTGTGGGGAGTTTGGAGACAGAGTTTGTATTGCAAGTACAGCAGTGAAGTCCTACTACAAAATATTGAATGACAGCACGGTTTGGTTGGAAGGACCTTGAAGACCATCCAGTCCCACTTCCTGCCATGGGCACCTTCCACCAGCACAGGTTGCTTGGGCACTTCGAGGGATGGAGCAGCCACAGCTACTCTGGGAATTCCATTCCAGGGCCTCCCCACCCTCAAGAGTCAATAATTCCTCCTGAATATCCAATCTAAACCCACCCTCTGTCAGTTTAAAGCCCTGCCTGATATATCAGGAGCTTATCAGTCTGGCTTGTGATAAGCCTCAGATCTCACCTAAGGCTTAGAAACCTTTAGTGTCAACTTGCTTTTCAGCTGATCACTTTGACAGAAAATCTTATTCATTCTCCAGATTGTTCCAACAGCACCAACACGTTCCAGGCAAAGATTATGCCACGGAAACAGCAAACTAACAGGACCAACACAAAAGAAAGCCATTTAGGTTTATATTACAGAGGTGCCTTTGAGGAAAGGGAAGAGTTTTGCAGCCCTACGTGCCCACACTGGAATGCTGGTGTATTTCTCCAGTCCTTCTGTGCTGGAATGCCAGGGCTTTACCTGCTTTGCCCCCAGGACAACGGGCACCATGCACTCTGGCTCCGTGGCCTGGGTGCTCTCGTCGATGAGGATGGAGCGGAACTGCATTTTGGCCAGCCTTGGATCCCCGGCTCCCACACAGGTGCAGCAGATCACATCAGCGTTCTGGGGCAGGAAGAACACAGGGAGTCATCAATTCCTACAGGGAAGAGCATCCAAACCCACGAGAAGGAGCCCCCCAGGGTTACAATGAGGTTACTGAACCTCACCATGAGCAGCTCGCGCTCCGCCGTTCGTTTCAGCGCCCGGTAACGTTTCTCATCGGCAGAGGAGAGTTCTCCAGTTTCATCTTTAAGCTGCTGCAGTTTCTGAAGCTCTGGCATGCTGCAAAAAAATCAGGAATTCTGCTTTAGAGCCTAATTATTTCTAGGATTGCAGTGAAATAACTTTGAACTCATCATGACAGAAGGAAAAGAGCAAATCAAGGAAATAATTGAGCTTCAAGGACAACATCTCGCAGTTGTGTCCATCCCACCAGTGGAGGGGAGGGGTTTGGGCCCTTCCTTACCTATCCATGTTCCTGATCTGGTTGTGCAGTGCCAGGAAGGACACAGGGGAGTCAATGGCCTCCCGGCTCTTCGCACACAGACGAACCACCTTCAGGCCAGTCTGGTGGATCTTCTCTGTGAGCTGATCCACGGCGATGTTACTGGGAGCACACACCAGCACAGGCCTGGGCAAAAACCACCAAAAAGTCTCAGTGAGCTGGGAATTCTTTCCATTAGACTTGTAATAAAATAACATGTGATGACACACCCTCGAAAAATATGCTGGGGAAGGGTATTTTCTGAAAGGAGCCTGAGTCTTCCCAGAAAAATACACTTGGAGAAAAGCTCTGCAGTTCAATGATATAAATGCTTTTCATTTTTAAAATCAAGGTGATTCTTTTCATTATAAAGTAATGAAAACGTGCATCAAGACTTGGAGAGAGCAGGTCTTACCCATTGCCCTGCCTGGCCAGATGGTACACGATGGTGGCTGAGGTCACTGTTTTCCCAGTGCCAGGGGGACCCTGAATAAGGCTCAGAGGACGCTGCAGGACTGTTTTCACAGCATAAACCTATAAAAAAAAAGGGGTTTATTGGTGTTTAGCATTCAAGGCAGAGGATGGTGAAGTTGTTTAACCTCTGCTCATAAATCCTGTGTCATAGCAAAGGGGAGATGAGGTTACCTGAGAATGGTTGAGATCAGGAAGTCCTTGTGCTGTGAAGCGCTTTGGCAACTGGCATTTAATAATCACATCTTCCACCTCATGACCCAACAGCTTGTGGTAGATGTAGCCAGACACTGAAGTCTCATCCACAGCAAATGTTTTGAGAGCACTCTGCATTCTGAAAGGGGGCAAGGACAGCAAAAGAATTCATAAAGATCACTGTGGCCTCAAGTCAACCATCCACATCCTCTCACCTCAGGCACCAACTTAAATATACCTTGGAAAAGAGAGCAGTGGGAAAAATAAGAGACAAAAATGACACTCTCTGAACACAGAGCTTGTTTTTCTCCATGGGATCGTGGTAAAGAAACCAGGAAAATGTGTAGGCAAAATGGAATAATCATTTTAGGTGCAAGATTTGAAGGAAATTTGCACCCATAATAAATAACAGGATATCCTAATAATGGGAAATTCTAATATCCTAAATATAGGATCATAAGCCAATGTAAAACATGCAGTATAGGCATGGCTGAAGCCTATTGACCCCACAGCCAAATGCCCTGGAATTTTAACTAGTTAAAGCAATTCCAAGCTCAGGAATGCCAGGCAAAACCAGGAAGAGCTGAACTACAAAACTGCTTTTCTTCTTATTTTTCTTCTTATATTTCTTCTTATAAGTTTCGAGGTAAATTCCCCCCTCTGATGTATTTGCAGCAAACCATAAAATTGCCTCCAAAATGAGAAAAATGGACCATTTTAGGATCTTCCAGGCCGAGTCAGGCCTGTTGCTCTGTGTGTTCACAGAGCCCACACACTGAGATTTCTGATTTCGGTGCCAAAATTATACAACTTCCCTGGTTCAAGGCAAATTAAAGAAACCATACCCAAAAGCTGCACCAACTGTCTCTGCCAGGTTTGCAAGTGTTGCCCCAATACCTGTCAAAGGAAGTGGATTTCCACACAAAATCCACTTGGAAGTTGTGAGTGACTTCCACGGGTGCTCCCACGCTGCTCCTCAGCTCGATGGCAATCTCATCACCATAATCTGTAGAACCTCGTTAAGTAGTAATCTCTAGCAACAATTTGAAGTTTATTTTCCCCAATTGCAGCAGGTTTAGCACAGCAGATGCCCAGGACAAATGCAAATCATGGCAGAATTACTTTGGGGTGTATTTCAGGGCTCCCTGGGGAGGCTGCAGCCTGGCTGAGGGCTCTCCAAGTAAAGGATACTGTCAGGGACCTTGATGACGTGCCCAATTCCCTTCCACAGCGGGGCCAGGTCCCCTTTGTACCTCAGGCAGATCTCATCTCCCTGCATGAGACGCATGTCTGCAAAGGAAGGGCAAAAAAATCCTCTCAACAACCACCTCCCAGCACACAAACCCTTCCAGGAGTCTCTGCTGCCCCAGGTCACATCCTCACACTCCTTGTTTTCACCAGGAACAAACCCACACGTGACACAATCAGGTTGTCTTTACCTGAATCAGTCTTTGGCAAAGTGAAATAAGCGATTCTCTTCTTGTTCAAGCCCAGGTCCCATCTGACTGTGATGTTGTCTTGGGTCTGAGGGGCAAAGAAAAGGCATCTGTTATGTTCTTCAATTTGCCAACTCTCACAGCCCTGTGCTTCAGAACAGTGGAGAAATAGCAAAACTTGCTGCTCCAATGGCACACCAATGTGTATTTCCTCCTGTGGGCTGAGCTCACACCCCCTGCAGAAGGTTAATTCTGGCCTACAAAAGTCAGTTCTGAGAAACAAAGTCCCAATCACACCTGGGTTATTCTCTCCTCCACCTTTTAAACACTCATTAAGTGCCTACATGACCTCACATGGCTCAGGTTTCAAGGTGCAGTTCTGTGGAACGATGTTGGTTTTAGCACAAAAAAGATGGAAGTTCCAAGTGTTTCAAGCCTTTAAAAAACCTCAGTTTGAGCATTTCTCTCTCCTCTCTCCCTGATACCACAGTATTTAGGCTATTTAATTTACAGTAATTAAGATATTTATTCCACTTAAGGCCTCCTCTTGTGCTCTAAGTGTGTCTGACACCAGAGAACTGGTCAGAAGTCCCCTCAAAGAGGCAAATTTCAAGCTTGTTACCTGAGACTCCTTGAGTTTCTTGTCATAATCTGCCTCAAGCTTGACCAGAGGACCAAATATATTTTGGTACTGATAAGCATCTTCATATCTAAGCAGGACGTGTTGTGGCTCTTCATCCACACCAGGCTTTTCCAAGTCCTCCAGGGTTGCAGATGGATTTTCCTGCAATTTAAAGCACAAATGTTTTGTTTCAAAGTTTTAAGTATGAAAAAGGACTCATAATAGTGTGTCTTGGTACTACAGGGACTTAAACCAAGGTGTAACCACCTTTGAAACCACACCAAGGCACTACAAGTCATGGTTAAATCCAGCCAGGTTTGTTCTGCTCTAAAGGGTGTAGAGAAAAACCTCTCAGAAAACAGTAACTGGATGGATTCACAGTCCAGCAGGTCCACACCTAAAGCAGAAATGTGGGGATATGGGGAAAGAAAGCTGTGCTTTCAGATGGCTGAAGAACCTAAGGGCGAAGTTTTCCCACTCTGACCAATTCCCTGAACCCTTTGCCAATTCCCACCTGCACTGCTGGTCCAGTGCTGTGATTTAAGCACTTCCCTGCCTCACACAGTTGCTAAAATCTTGCCCTTCCTTCCCACCAACACAGAATTAGCCCCCTGGTGACACATGAGCAGTGTCTGAAGGGCAGCAGGCACCTTCCAGAGCTCCTCCAGCTTGTTGATCTGCTGGGCTGTGATCTGGCGTGCCCTCAGCTGCTCCTGCTCCGAGGGAATCTTCACCAGCCAGGAGAGGAAGCAACGATCCTGGATGAGGGGCTGCCACTGGGAACTGTCCCAGTTGATATCCTTCAGGCTGCTCTGGCTGGCACAGGGCTGCCTGCACAACCAAAAGATGGAGAAAATTATTCATTAGACACGTGGAAGGGAAAGGCTTGTGTGAAGGGGAAAAGAGGGTTCAGCTGTAAAACTGAAACAGCCCAAATACCTCAGTTAGCAGGGGAAAGAAAAAAGCAAAGCAATCCTTGGCTGCTGGGAAAAGTGGCCTTTTTAGTTCTTGCATTTGTTATTTCAGCACTGGGAAGGGTCAGTGCTGTAGGAAGTGCTGGTTGGGTGTTTCTAGAGTGGAAAATGTCTGCATGTAAAATGTTAAATGTGACACCCTGGAGAGGTTACTCACATAGGTCAGAAAATGGGCTTACTTCCCATCTGCTGTGGGGCTCATTCCACAGAAACACACTTCCTGCTCTCAAATACAAGGTAAGTGACAGCACTGAATTAAAACACAATCATAAACCCCTGATTTCTGATTGCATCTCTCACAAAACAACTTCTGATAGTTACTGTTTTCTCAAATGATTCCAGGAGCTGAGAGAAAAACCCCCTGTGTAAGTCACCACTCCAGGGTTCCTCCAGAGTAACTCCCTAAACTGATCTGTTGCTCTTCCAAAGCTGAGAAGTCTCAGGTAAAAAAGGGGGAAAACACCTTTTTTCCATTAAGGAACCCTTCCTTTGGGAGAAACTTTTCTACAAACCCAACCTATTTACCCAGCACAACATTCCTTTATTGCATTCGTGAAGTCTACACGACCACTGCAGGAACAAGGGTGGCAAAACAGAGCATGCAATGTCTTTTGGTCCAAAATGAAGGCAAGTGTTGCCCTTTAGGAAGGAGGTTATGCAACAAGGCTTGGCAGAGATGTGGCAGCAAAGGCCTTCTCTCACCTGCACAGCAGAACAACCACCGAGTCTGCCTTGGCTGGGATGAAGCCAAGGAGGAAAACGTTCCGACAGCCACAGTTGTAACATTCCAGCACGGTCTCCCCCAGAGGCCCATCCTTGTGCAGGGTCACCTCTTTGCACTTGGCTCTCACCAGGTGATTCACAATGTGGCTGAAAACAAAAATCTCCAGGCAATTAACAGGGAAATAACAGTCAGTCCTAACTTAAAGCTATGAAAAGACATAAATAAAATGTGTTTCTTGTGGCACACGTTGGTAAGATCTTGCTCTTTCCATCCAACAGTTCCAGTGGTTTCTCAGTGCATGGGTGTTTTAAGGTAGATGAGCGTGAAAGAATAAGAGATATGTTTAAAATTCTTCACATTTAAGTTACTAGTTTTATCACCCAAGTCCAGCCACCCCAACACTTCAAACCAAACCCCAAACTGTGCCTGTTATTTCCCTCCTGTCCCCATTTACCTGCCAGATGTGTTTCCACGCCCGTTACAGAACCACTTCTTGCTGGTGTTGCAGTAAACCACACAAGCAGGGTCATGGATGCCACAGTAACTGCAATCCAAAAACCAAAAAGAAAGGAGTGATTGGCTACTTGCTCACAGCAACATTCAAACACAAGGTCTAAACCACTCAGCAGAGCACCAAAATAAGGGGAAGTGAAAACTGGGGGATATGAGTGGTGGGAAAAGCATCAAACACGAGCCGAGCTTCAGTTCTGAGGCTGAAATATTTCAATATTCCCACCCCTGCCATCCCTGGGCTGGCTTAGCCTTGTGTTTCTTCCCCAAGGGAGGTCAGAGCTGAGCAGGAGTGGATGTGGCAGCTTTCATCTCTCCAGGAGCTCAGAAGGCTGTCTCAAAATACCCAAATCCTCCTTCCACTCCCCAGAATTGCTCTCTGGCTTGGGTTTTACCTGCAGGCATGCACAGGGAGATCCTTGGTGTAGTAGGTGTCTTCCTCATCCTCCTCAAAGTTGAGCTCTGCCAGGAGCTGGCTGGTTTTGGCCACATTCTCGTCCACAGCTCCATTCTGCAGGATCCCATCAGGGCCATTCACCTGGAAACCAGGGGAGAGCTCTCAGTTCTGCCCCCAAAACAGCCTCCAAAGCACAGAGCCAAGGAAAGGCAGCCCTAAATCCTCCCAGCAAAAGCTAGGGTGGCCTTTCAAAGTCTCAAAATGCTGCTAGGAGCTGAAAAACACACATTGTAGAATGGCTATTTCCTTCATTAGCTCCTGTTTTAGAGGATTATTTAAACTCCAGCTGATAAAAAAGTCACCAGGAGATTGCTTTGCTGCAGATTGCATTTTTCCATAGTCTTACATAACTCACAATCAATACTTGCTCCACTACCTCCTGTTTTGCAGGATTATTTAAACTCCAACTGATAAGTGGGGAAAAAAGTTGACAAAAGGAGATTGTTTTTCTCCAGTGACATTTTTCCATAGTCTTACATAACAAAATTCCACTTGAACTGTTCCAGCAGGATCAAACACCATTTTTTTCCTCCTTTTTTGATTTCAGGAATCCACCTGAAAAGGGGATCTTTATTGTCCAGGACCTGTTGTTGACCACAAACCAGTGCCAGAGCCCTGGAATTCTGCACCATTTGGTGCTGTGTCAGCAACTTTCCCACACCCTGGTAAAAATAACTCCTTTTTGGCACATTTACCACCAGGAGGGAGCAAAGAGGTGTGGATGTCCCTGGGATTTTGGCATGGCCAGGGCAGGGGGTGCCTCCCAGGTGTCCTGGTTTAATTTCACACCTTCAGCAGCTCAGCAACTCCCAGGGCTTTGTTCACACACTTTATTCTTTGGTTTGTTCAACCAAGATCCCACCAAAACCTGAGGAGGGATAAATAGATCATAATCCATGTGAATTTTGAGTGGAAAAAGGATCACCACAGTGACAGCAATGATTAACACCATATCTGAGGTGATTCCCCTGTAACAGCAAAATCACATCTAGGTTTTTAGAACTATTTAGTTAGACAAGATTTATCTCCACAATTCTAAATGAGAGGATAAAAATCCCTCAAGGCCTCTGTCTATGAAAACAGCCTTTTAACAACTCTTCTGCACTTAAGATTTCATGCAATTTCTGATATCTGCAACTTTCTCTGCCAGAAAACTGTCCACAGCGAGAACATTAGACCTTCAGTCAAAAACAATCTGAGAGAACCAGTTGCAGTAGCATTTTCAAGCTGCAACTCCCAAGCAAAACAAAACACTATCTGCCTTCTCTGGAAGTCTAATTTAGGTGCCAGGCCAGGGCAGTTTCAATATTGCACATTAAAATTTAACAATTTGCAAGAGTTAAATTTAAAACCGAGCAGGAGCCACTTCACAGTTGCCCTCAGCAGCTGGGACTGGGCTCAGCTCTGTTTCATTATCTTCAAATGAAATGAGGGGCATTTGCAAAACACAGATAAATGGTCTGACTTTTTATTGATGGCATCTCCAAGCTCTGGCTTTTAATAGGATGGGCAAAGGGAATAAAAGCACACTAAAGGAGGTGCAGCAGCAGCACCAGCAGGACCTCTGAGTGTGCTGGAGGCAGATCCTCTCTCTCAGCTCCCTGGGGAACAGCATCTGCACAGCTGTTAGAGGAGAAATAGCCACCTAAATTGATACATCCATTTGAAACTGAGAGTGCCATTTTATAAGACAGGAAATAACTTAATCACTGATGGTGGAATTTCAAAGCTTTAAGTTCATCTGCATTTCTTAGAGCCACAAGGACCAAGCTTTTTCAAGTCTAAACCAGGTGCATTTTTCTAGTCTAAACTTTTCTGTCCCAAAACAGGTGCATTTCTCTATTCCCAAGAGCCACAACTCACTATTACACACATCAGCTGACAGATCTACCACGTTTTTCAGGTGCTCATAAAAAACTGGACTCCTCAACTGTGAGACAAGTGTAAAGCTTGGGGTTTCCTCTCGTTTTAGCCTTTTCAAGGCAGAAAATTAAGAAACAACTGCAAGTTCCTTGGAGTTCTGCACGAGGTGACTGTGCTGGTGTCCCCCTGGGGAGCTCCTGCCCTCGGCTGGGCAGGAATGATGTCACTGCTGTCACTGATGTCACCTGTCCTGTGAAAAGCCAGCAGTGAGCCCGAGGCCTTGGCAGGCTCCCAAGGAGGAAGTGATTGTTCCAGCCCCTCCTGTGATGTCAGTTTATGTGCACAGGATTAAAAATCTGGCACCATCAACTGCTCTGTGTGTGTGTGTGTGAAGGAGGGAGGGAGGGAGAGGGGCACTTCTGTTTTCCAAGTGTTGGCTGCAACTTCTGGCACAGCAAGTTCAGCAGCTCCAAAGTGAACACCAAACCACCCCCCCCACGAGGTCCTGGGCACTTCCTTGATCCTTTTTTGGCTCTAAAATAGGGGTTGGGGGACAATAAAGAGCAGGGCATGGAGTTAGAGGAGAGTAAAGCAGGTTATGCAGCTCTTTGCCCAGAGAAGCTGTGGCTGCCCCAGCCCTGGGAGCGTCCCAGGCCAGGTTGGAGCACTGAAGGTGTCCCTGCCCGTGGCAGGGGTGGCACTGGATGGGCTTTAAGGTCCTTTCCAACCCATTACAGGATTGTCCTGCCCACTGTGAGTGCCCAGAGGAACAGTCACAGACCATTCCCACCTCCATTCCCCACCCACCCCAGGAGCTGATCCCCAGGTGAGCACACCTGGATCCACTTCATGGAGTTCTACTTTCAAGTGCTGCATTTCAAGCTGGAACAAGCAAACTAATTACACTTCAGGAGGTATTTTGCTAGAAAAGGACTTTGGTAACAAGCCTTCAGCCCCACCAGTGCTGGTGATGCATTTCCACACCACAGGGTCCCAAGTCAGGGCATTTCCCCCCTCACACTTAAGGAAAAGCCCCATTTTTGGACTTGTCTGGCTAACCCAAGGTGTGGTTTGTAGATTCTTTACTTTGAAGCTCTGAACTATTTACTGCAGGTCCTGATAATCTCCCAGCAAGGCTGGTTTGCTTTCCCTTTCAAAAGGAGGAAGTGGCTCTTGGTGAGAGCACTCCCCCCACCCCACCCTGGGCTCAGCTTCCAGATGGGACCTGAGCAACAAGAAGTCATTTTGCCAAGACAAAAAAGTCTTTGTTAGGACTGGAAATTAAATCCAGCCTCCATGGTCTAGACCAAAAACCTAAAGGCTGCTCAAGTCTCCTTCAGCCACTCCACCAGCTTAGTTCCCACATCTACACCGTGGGCCTTGTTGGGACAGTCCCTGGCTGTGAAAAATAAGGCAGAAAAGAGAATTTCAGAGAATTGTTGGATTCCAGAATGGTTTGGGTTGAAAAGAACTTAAAGATCAACAAGTCCCACTCACTGCCACGGGCAGGGACATGTTCTACCATCCCAACCTGGCCTTGGACACTTCCAGGGATCCAGGGGCAGCCACAGCTTCTCTGGGCACCCTTTAAATTTACCTTAAAATATTTAGGCAAATCTATTCTTCTCTTTAATGACAGGTAAACAGTGGGAATAGTTTTCTGAAGGAAAAACAGCAGAGAATCCTTGCTCTTTATCTTTTGTCAACTGGTCATTAATCAACTTTAACATCCTCCTAAAGTGTTAATAAATATACTTTGGAAAAGGAAGTTTTATAGACTAATCCACCACATTTCCCTAAAAAATTCAGTGCCCTGCACTGCTCAACTATTTTTTTAAACACCAGGACACTAAAAAGACACCAGAACATGAAGCAGCAGAGCACAAGTTTACACCTTCATCAGCCTCACATATTTCTTTAATTAGCTTTAATTATAATCACAGGAATAACATTTAATTAAGCAAAAACGTCATCAATTGGGAGGCCTTGGAAGCTCCTTTTTAATATGCCCCCTGCCAAAAGGCACAAGAAGCTCCAATGATTCGTTGGAGGCAGCAAAATTTTCCCCAGAACCTTTAAAAAAAACCCCTCATTTCTGATCTTATCAGCGGTGAGGCCGCTGAGAGGGCAGGTCTGAGCAGATCCAGGGGGTTTGTTTGACTCCACCTCAGGAGGAAACCAGGCTTATTCCACTTGTGGGAGGCCTTGTGGCAATAGGTCCATTCTCTCTCCACACCCTCCCAAAAAGCCCCTATTTCTGAAGTCAAAATGAAGACTAGGATGGCCACAGGAGTTTGGAGAAACATCAATATAATGATTAAAAGCCAAACCCATAAAATCCCTTCCTCTTTGCCAGGTCAGACCTTACAGACAAACCAGCACCTGAATGTGCTCTCCAGATCTTTTATTACCTTTTTTTTGCTCTTGACTTCAAAGGCTTTTCAAACATGTTTAGACAAAAAAAAAGACCAACCAATAATCCTCTTGTCTGGTCTTTTAGCTTATGAGGCTTATTTTGGGGTGGTTTTTCTCCTTTTTCTGGCCATATATTCTCTACCGTGAGTGCTGGAGTGATCGCAACCCATTAAAAGCTTTAAAAACTAAGATTTGATTAAAAATTTAAAAGCAATTCACGTCTCAGACATGATTTTCCTCCTAGTACTAAATAACTCTGCTCTCTCAATGCTCAAATTGGAGAAATTCTACCAAACCCAAACCTAAAAGAAAACAAACCACCAACCCACAGGGTCTCTTCCTTATCAACACCCCGACCTGAGCACATCCTGTGACACCACCCAGGATGTCACCGAGCTCTTTCAGTGACAAAAGGGACTCGGTTTGTCCCGGGACAAACCCCCAGGACAGGAGAAAACCTCCTTCAGTCCTGCCCTGCCAACTGAGGAGTCTCAGTGTTGGGTCTGCAGCCAGTTTGCTCCACTCCCAGCCCCTGATGCTGCAGGTTTTGTGAGCAAAAGGTAAAAAAAATCAGCATCACGAGGTTTGGTTTGAGATAAAAACTTACCTAAAACTTTCAACTCATCCCTTAACACGTGAGTAATGCAAAAGCATTTAATTGTTAATAATAGGACCACGGGAGTCTGTAGGGAAACTGAGTATTCCATGCTCTTTAAAATGGAGAAAAGGGGGAGTTTTTAAAAAGTATGGGAGAGTTTTTCAGGGGTTTTGTTGGTTTTACTACAGACACAGAGAAGATGCAGCAGTGACAGTATCTTCATTTGCACCACTTCTTTTGGATCGCTATTCCCTCCCTGCTGTCGCTTTTGTGAATTGTTAAATAAATAGAATTTGGATTTTTTGTACCAATCACCATCAGACTACAATAAAGAAACAAAAAAATACCCACCCTGAAACGTTTTTAAGTCACGACGAACCAAAACTTAAATCTCAGGCCAAAACCCACTGTCCCTCCCACAAAACCCCCCAGCAGAAAACGAGGATAAAACCAACAATAATATCGAATTAAAACCGTAGCTCGGTCACAGGGGAGGAAAAAAAAAAAAATCCAAGCCCAACTCCCTCAGCTCTCAACTTTCCACAACCCAGGTTTCAAGCAGGCAAAAAAACCCCTCTGAATTAACACCGAGCTTTTGTGGTTGTTTTTACACGAGCATCGCGACGGGAGGGGGGCGAGGGGACGAGAGTGACCCCCGTGGGCTCCCCACGAGATTCCCGGGGGTCCCCATAAGGAACCCGGGGCTCCCCACGAAGCTTCCAGGGCTCCATACGAGACACCCGGACCTCCATAAGAGGCTCCTGAGGGTCCCCACGAGGAACCCGGGGGTCCATATGAGGCTCCCGGGGCTCCCCACGAGGCTCCCGGACCTCCATATGGGGCTCTCGGGGGTCCATACGAGGCTCCCGGGGCTCCCAAGACGGCTCCGGGGGCTCCATACGAGATTCCCGGACCTCCATACGAGGCTCCCGGGGGTCCCCACGAGGATCCGGGGGCTCCCCACGAGGATCCCGGGGGTCCCCACGAGGATCCGAGGGCTCCACTCGAGGCTCCCGGGGGTTCCCACGAGGCCCCCGGGGCCCAAACCCCGCCCGTGCCCCCCTCGGGGCTCCCCCCTCACCCTTCTCACCTGCGCTTCCAGCGGCCCGGGCGGGCCCTGCCCAACACCGGGGGGCCCTTGGCCTTGCTGCGGCCCTGCCTGGCCCGGTCCGGGCGGGGTCTGTGTCTGGCTGGGGAGGGTGAAGTCGGTGAACTCGAACTCGGAGCCCTGAGTGTCGGCGCCGAGCAGCTCGGCCTCCTCGGTGTCCAGGAAGGTGAGGGTCTGCGAGCTGGGGCCGTACGCCTCCACACTCATGGCGGCGGTTCCTCCTCCTCCTCCTTCCTCCTCCTTCCTCCTCTTCGCCCGCCGCGGCCTCCCCTCAGCGAGCCCGCCCGGCCGCGCTACGCGAGCGGCGGGATCGGCCGCGCGCACCAGGCCGCGCTCCCCCCCACCACCACCCCACAGGCGCACGGAGGGCGAGAAACACGCACAGAGGCCGAGAGAGCAGGCGGGGCGGCGGCGCTGCGGGTGTGCCCGGGTGTGCCGGGGGGCGGCGGGGCCCGGCGGGGCTCGGTGAAAGGAGGGGTCGGGTCGGGTCGGAGCGGCCGCGGCCCCGCGCGCGCCAGGCCCGGAGCGCTGAGGGGAGGGGGGGGGGGGGGGGCGGGCGCTGACCCACACCCGGCACGCACGAGGCCAACGGCCGCCAGGGGGCGCGCCCGGGCACGCGCGCGGAGGGGAGGGGCGGGGCTCGGGGGGGGGGAGTGATGGGCGAGGCGGCCAATGGGAGGGCGGGGTGAGAGCGGAGGGGCGGGGAGAAGGGAGGGGTTTGGGAGTGAGTGATGAGGGAGGCGGCCAATGAGAGGGCGAGGTGTGGGAAGAAGAGGTGGGTGGGGCGGTGCTTGCTTTGAGTGACGGGTGTGACAGCTAATCAGCCATCAAGAAAGGAGGGGTCGGCGGGGCGTGGCTTGCTTTTGATCGATGGCTGTGATAGCCAATAAACCATCGAGAAGGGAGGGGTGGGCGCGGCGAGGGCGAGGGCGCGATCCGCTCACGCATAGGGTGTGGCTTGCTTTGAGTGACGCGTGTAGCGACCAATCAGCCATCGAGGCGATGGAAGGAGGCGGGGCTTGGTGCTGAATGACGGGAACGGCAGCCAATGGTCGTCGCGGTGAGGGCGGGGGGCGGAGCCAGGGCTCTTCCCTCACGCCCCCTGAGCTTCCCAGATAATTCTGATTTCCTCAATAACTTTAATTTCTTAAACCTCTTGAATTCCCCCCTTAGTTTCGGGCTGGCAGAAAGGCCGGGACTGAAGCGGCGTGCGGTGGAGGCTGGAAAGGTGGAGGTTCCCTTGGCCGTGCGAGTGCTGGGCAGCAGATCCGTGAGGGGACTGAAGTGGGGCCGGAGCAAAGCGGGGCTTTGTTAAAGCACAGATGGGGGTTGGGTGGGTCGGACCCCCCAAACTGGGAGAAAATGCCGCTTTTTGTGGAAAAGTCGGAGGTTGGAGGAGCCCGGGGTGGGTGGGGAACAAATGGGGCCAATTGAGGTGACAGCAAAGGCCCCTGGAAGGGACAGAGTGGTGTTTGGGGCAGTTTGGTGTGGGTGCAAATCCCAGTCCTGTTAGGTGTTAAATATAACGTGTATTGGTATAGATTGTCATTTAGTATGCGTAATATATAATACATGATATGTTAGGTATTATGTATAATATATAATACGTGATAGATTAGATATTATGCATAATATATAATACATGATATATTAGATACGTTTTATATGTAATTCATGATGTATTAGGTATTATGTATAATATATAATACATGCTATATTAGACATTATGTTTTATATGTAATGCATGATATATTAGATATGTTAAATATATAAAATATTAAAATAAAATATATAAATATATACAATATATAAAATATTAAATATTATACGTATCTGAATATGTAATGCATCACACTACTATTTTATGACATAAATATTTGTCAATAAATGATAATTATATCAATAATAGAAAATAAATGAATAATGAAATAATTGGTGATTAATATTTCATTAATTAGTGTTATTTTTACATATATTATTATACCATATGTATTACATATTATATATTATCTATGCAATATATATGTAATATAAAATATGTGTTATATATGAAATATATTAAAATATACAAAGTATATAAGATATATAACCATAATATTCTATAAAATATATAAGTATATCATTTATGTATAATACATATATTGTGAATATATATTTCCACACTTTATATATTATATAGTCTACAAATGCAAAATATTGTGCATAGATTTTATAAATATATAAGTTTTCTATAATAGATATAAATATATATTTCTTTATGTAATATACATATAAATGCATAATATTGTGCATAGATTATATAAATATATAAGTTTTCTATAATATATATTTCTCTATGTAATATACATATAATACAAATGCATAATATTGTGCAGATATTAAATATATAATTTATATAATAGGTATAAATCTATATTTCCATACTTTATATAATATACATATGATACAAATACATAACATTGTACATAGAATATATAAATATATGATTTATATAATAGGTATAAATCTATATTTCCATACTTTATATAATATACATATAATATAAATCACCCCATTCCTTGCCATGGGCAGGGACACTTTCCACAAGACCAAGTTTCCTCCTGGCCTTGGCAACAAAGCTTCAAATTAAAATTCCTTACACTTTTCCCTCACCTGAAGAGTAATAAATGGAAAACCAAATAATCCCCACATTGCTTTTTTTTTAATTGAAAAACCTTCTCTGTGCTGTCAAAATCTCAATAAAATCCATGTTATTGTTTAAAAGGAAGCCCTGAAAGTGGAGGCAGAGAACGTTGGAAGGCTGGGACTGAGTTACTCCCCTGCAGAGGTGACACTTCTGCTCCACTGCCACGAGAGGGACACACAAGGAAAGCTAAAGGAGCTGGGGAAAAAATCCAGAAATCCAAAGAGCAGCTTCATTTGGGAGCATAGCAACAAATTCCTTTGATTTGGGAATATCTGCTGCCAGCCCAACGTTCCCAGAGCTTCCTCCAGCCCACAGAACCTTTAACAAAGCAGGGATGGCATCAGGAGAATAATGCTGGGAAAAGGGGGAAATTGAGGGGAAAAAACCCTATTTTCAAAAATTATAACTTTACAGACTTCAGTCTTAACACCTATATTTCTATGCCAGGTGATTTTTAAAAGATCCCTCGAATGCTGTGGCACTGAGGGGTCATTTTTACAATGCCCAGAATGTTTCCACAAGCTAAAAACACCTCAGAAAGGTGTTATTCTGTACATTTAAGAATTATTCTGTAAATGTAAGCATTTCTTTAAGGTGCCAGCGTTTAAGTGCAGTGGGAAATGCAAATCCACTCAAAGCAATGAAGGAACAGGAGGAGAAGATTTGGACCTTTCTCCAGTGATCTTTAGCTGGCCCCAGAAGTTAAAGATCACTAGGAAAAGGCAGAATTTCTAAATTCCAGGCAAAAAAAAATCCCTGGAATTCATGGATACATTCAAGGAGATATTTGAGAGTATCTGTTACCTGTTAAATCTGTCTCTGGAAGGAGGAGACTTGTAAAAAATACTCATTTTCTAAAGGGGCATCGACATTTCTTTAAATGGGATTTCTCCAAACCAGATGTTGTTGTATCTGAGCTTAAAAAGAAAACTTTGAAGGTCTTAATTGTCCGTGTTTGGTTGAATTCCTGGCAGCTCTCCTGGGCAGATGGAGGTTATTGAGTGGAATGGAAAATCCAGGCCTTCACAAAGACCTTGGGGTGTGTTTGAAGTCACTCAGTTTAGTGGGGAAAATGGAAAAGTGGTGAGTTTTCAGGTGTCTCCCCGAAGTTGAGAAATCCTTGGAGCTGTAGCAGCGTCACTCTGAGGTGCTGCCAGCTTGATTTCTCCTCAAAGCATCACTGCTCCAGCCCAGTTTTGGGTTTTTGGGGGGCAGGCAGCACACCCAGGGTTAAACACGACCTCGGGGTTGGATCTGAAGAGAACAAAGCGCTTCAAAACCAGTATTTTTTCAGTCCCACCCTGGCTGCTTCTTTGCTCTTTGTTGAAGAATAACATGCATTCTCTACATCCAAAGTAAATCCTTCTTCCTGCTGGGGGAGAAGTCTGTTTATTTGGCACTTGTCTTACAAATGAAATGATGTCAGGAATCCAGGGTTTGGGTTTGGCTGGAGGGGGATCTAAACACACGTGTAAGGTGTGTTGGGCCATTTCGTGTAGCTCCACGACTTGCAGGAGGGGTTCTGGTTCCTGCTGGACTCCACACCTGCATCCAAGAAGGTCTGAAATATGAACCATTTTATGTTCTGGCCTCCAGCTCTCAAGAATTTTTTCCCTCTGGCTTTCAGTTCTTGGTTCCTTTTGATGTAAAACACAAGAATTCACCAGCTCGGCCTCATCTTTTCATTGGAAATGTGAAAAGTTTAGAAAACAAGGAGGGGAAGGAATTTTTTACTTTCCCAGCAGCAGCTACAGGGAAGGCTGGTGATGTTAAGAGCTGCTTTGTCTTTATTTCTTGCCTGAAAAAAACCCCAAACAGCCCTAGAACTGAGGGAAACTGAGTGTTTTGGGTGTTGCATTCATTTTGCCTTCATGGCAACCCTCGGTTGAGCTTGTATTTGTGATGTCTGGGGGGTGATGTAAAGCAAGAAGAAATTGGGTGCCTGAACCAGCCTGGTCTCGGGGCAGGGAGAAGCTTGAAGTGGAAAGAATGTTTTCTCTGCAGAATGTTGTGGATTTGAGGAGGAACCAGGCCAGTGCTGAACTCATGAATGGCTGCAGTGTAGTTGTGTAATGCCTTCCCAGAAGTCAGGAGTTCCTTGGAAACGTACCCAGGCCACTGGTGGAATTTCATCCAACAGAGTGTGGAAAGATCTGGAGGGCCGTGGGGTCCCCGATTTCAAGGGTATTGCTGAGGGTGAGCATTTCAGTTGGTTTTTCCTCCGAAACACAGAGGGCTCAGGACACAACGGATTTGCCCCTCTGGGCTGGAAAGGGTTCCCACTGCGAGCCTGAAGTGTAGGAGTGTTCCATATATTTCCTTTGATAAAGGTTTTCCCTTTTTCCACGCAGTTCCACATCCCTCTGGAGGGATCCTCCCGCCCCAAACTGGTGGTGCTGGTTCTTGGGACCATTTAGGATCCCCCAACACCTCAGGACCGTCCCTGGATCTGACCAGGCTTCCAGCAGCACTTCCAAATGAACTCAGCCAGCCAGCCTTTGCTCTTGGCTTCTCCCTGTGCTGGGTGAGGAGCCAGAGCTCCCTCAGGGGAAGGCAGCCAGCAGGACAAGGAATAAAGAGCTGGAAAGGGCCTGGAAGAGCCGTGGAAAGGCAGAGACAAGGAGCCTGTGCACGCTGTTCCCTCCAGAGTCACGCCGAGCAGCCTTTAAAAGTGATGCCACTTGGGATTCACCTTCCAGACGTTGCTACAGGTGCTCTGATGGAAGTGCAGTCTGCTGGAATTGCAGGCCCATTGTGAGCCTGGAAACAGTGACCTGGGGCTGTTTTCACTAAAAAGGTAATTACTGGGCTTGATTTATGAGCAAACAGAAGTTTGCAAAGGGTTTCTCAAGGCTGGTCCAGAAATCCATGAGCTTTATGTCATGTGGAGGAGGCCCAGGACACAGGACTATTTTTCACGTAGTTGTTAGCAAGTGTTATTAAGAAAATGAAATGTGGAACTGGATCCTACAGGCCTTTTTTCAGCCATAGGGTGAGGACAGAGCAAAGGTGTTCTGGGAAGGTCTGGCATGGAAGTGACATTCCAATCTCAGACAAGACACTCAAATTTTAGGCCACCCTGCTGGCACCAGAGGAGTGGATGACTTTGCTGGAAGAGATGATTGCAAAAGGGACACGGACAAGGTCTGGAGAGCAATAATTCTAAATAGCACTTCAGGAATGATGTCATTTCAACCAAAAAAGCAATGTTGAACGTTGGGCAATGAATTCCTTTGGAGCAAGAGCAAACCGGGGCCACCAGCCAAGGTGAGGGAGAACTTCTACAGCACAGAGTAATGAAGAGCCTGTGGAAAGTCCAAAGCATGCAAGGTCATGGTGGAAAACCAGAGGAGAATAATCCTGAGGAGAGGCAGATAAATAACCTGGAATTCTCTATGAGCAGGAGGGATAACCAGGAGAAGGAGGGAAGGGAGGTGTTACAACTCCAGACAAACCGTGTGTCTTGATCAGTCCATGTGTCTTTCAGAAGGCAAATCTTGGGACAGACTGGAGTAGCCTGAAAGATTGGGGTGATCCCAGAGGGATTCCTGTGATCCCAGAGTGATCCTGAGCATCTCAAACCAGCTCCAGTTAAAACCTGCATCCACCTCCTTCACTGGAGAGGCCAAAAGGCTCAAACAAACCAAGGGATGTGGTTCCTGTGGACTGGACAACTTGAGGAACAGCAGGAAACATCAAAACCATCATGTAAAACGTGCTGGTGTCGTTTTTGCTTTGCAGGATGACTCCTGGTGGTGCCAGTGGGCTGCAGTGATGGCTCCCCCTCAGGATGGGCTGCAGGAACTGCCCTTTTCCGTGCATTTTTAAATGAATTCCCAGCAATTCAGCCATGAAGAGTCTGCTCGGGTTTATATCAACCTGCACATTTTGTCCTTTGTCTCCCATTTGTTCCCTGTTCCACTAGAGGCCACCACAAACCTCAGCTGGGAAAAAAATAAAAATAAAGAAAGCAAAGCAGTGGAAGGGGCACCTGCAGCACTCAATGGCCAAAGCTCCTGTTTTATGAGGAGATTTAGAAGTGGAATTTGGATCTCTCCAGAAACAACTTCTCTCCCCGCTGCGTTGGGAGCAACTCCCAGATGTGCCTGGGAGCCAGCGAATGATCTCAGGCTGTGAGATCAGATTTTGCTGAGTGTTCAAGGTTAGGCATGTTCCTTCCTCTTTCCAGAAGTTCTCCTCTCCAAGCCATGCGTTGAGGTTTGATTTCCTCGGGAAATGTTGGCCCTCACAGGAGCCTTTGCTGCTTTTGTGTGCAGACACTCAAATGTTTCGTTTCGACCTTGGCTCCTGCTTTGCCAGTACAACGTTGCTTTTGTCATGCCTAGTTATTCACCTGAGGCCTGGGGTTCCTGGAATTGTGTGTGCTTTCCTGGAAGAAGGGTTGGAGGGTGGAATGGCTTGTGCTGAAAGCCTTCAAAAGGCTGAAAAGATGTCCAGGAGAGACACAAAGCAGCTGGAGTTTGGGGAGAGCTCTTGGATTCCACTCTCCTGATGGGTATTTTCTGGCTGTCGTGCTCTCAGGAACTTGATGTCACTCACACCCAACGTGTCCTGGCTTGAGGAAAGGTTAATGGAAGATCCTGACTGCTGGGCTGGCCAAAATTGGACTTTATTGAAGGGACGTTGCAAAAATACAGAGGATCAAACTTCTCCTTCCCATGTGGAATTAGAATTTATTTGTGGCCATGACAATTAGGCTAAATCTTGCCCTTGCGATCCGTGGATGGGGAGAGCAGTTTAGATGAAGCAAGGACTGACTTTAGATCTTTACCCACACCAGGATCCTGAAAAATATTGTGAAGAAGAGTGGATTCGCTTTCGTGGCTGTTTTTCAGCTTTGGGTGGGGTCAGGAGGAGGAATTGCCAGAAGTCTCCAGAGCCAGTTCATTCCTGTGAGATTTCTGGGCTGATATTTTCTTGAGGGCTCCAGAGGTTTGGATTAATCTCCAGCCTCCATCCTTCTGGAGAGCTTCCCACCCCTTGTGAGCGTGTACATGCCGTTTTTCCATTCCTCTAGGGGTGAAAAAAAAGGAAAAAAAAATCCCCCAAACAACCCATAGTCTGGATGATGTTGAATTTTCCTCTGAGTTCATAAATGATGTCCAAAGAAGCACCAGTTTTGGACACAGCCAGTGGTCTGTAATGTCTCAAAGCTTAGAAAAGAAAAGCTCTGTGTGAGCAGAGATGGGCGATAAGATGAGCTGAGGGTCTGTGAGCCAGCAAATCCGTGGATTTAGGAGCCAGTGGCTCGTTTCCACAAGCCATAAGGTTGGTGGACCCAGCAGTTCCACCAGTGCTGCTGTTTAATTTGACCTGCTTAATTGATTATTTTGATTTGCACCTGTTAATGACCTGCTTTCAGCCTGGAGGAGGGAGCCCAGCTCCTTCAGCACTGTGTGACATTCCAGGGCTGAGTGGGGACACCCTTTGCAGGAGTGTTTCATGCTGTTCCCAAACAGGGCTCTTATTTCTGCTTGAAAAATCAGCTTCCTATCTGAGGACCATCCCAGTCCTTCCCCACCCCCAGACTCTGGGTCCTGTCCATCCCAGGACAGCCCTAGTTATCCTTGACAGTAAGCCCATGGAATGCCTCAGGCAAACCCTGGAAGGGGGACATGGGAAGGTTTGTCACTCCCTGCTCCTCCTTGAGGAGCTGGAAGGCTTTTGTGGTCCAGCTTTGGAAGGCAGGAAAGGCAGGTCCAGGGAGAAGATTCAGCCTTGTTTGCTTGAGCTCCCAGATCAGCTGAAGGGGGGGAGAAGCAAAACAGATTGAGACAAGGCTCTGCTCCCGTGGGGGGCAAGGTGATTCTCGTGGAATATCAGGGCTCTAACAAAAAACCCGTTTTCTTATTCAAGAGTCTCAGTTTACATAATGAGAGCACTTTAGAGAACAACCTGGACAATTTGCTGGTGCTTCCTTTATCCCTCTGCTCTCTGTGCCCTCCATGAATCTGCTCACTCCACAGCAGCTGCAAAAAGCACCTACCCTGGAGAATTCTCCCTGTAGAATTTTCCCTGGTATAAGAAAAAGACATATTTCTGAGCACAGATTGAGTGTTAAATGACTCATATTAATACTGAATTTAAGTGTGTAGCCTCTCCCTGAGATGAGACAAGAGAGCATTGCATTTAGGAATTGATTCCCCCCCCTCCCTCTCTTTGTCCTATTTGGTATTTCAAAGAGCTGAGTTTGGAGAAAGGGGATTATTGCAGAGTGATCGATCCTTTCTTCCTCTTTGTACAAGTTAAATCTAATTTCCAGCAGGGGAAAGGTTTCTGTCTCCTGCCAACAGCTGGCTGCCAAGATCATTTTTACAGAGCACCTCTTTGATCACTGGTGTCCTGAAAAGACCTGATTGCTCGGGGCTGGGTCTGCTCCTTTCCAGCTGTTAAATCCCCCTGGATATCTTCCTTCGGGGCTTGGGAGTTTTTTAATGTCAGCAGGGCAGTTAATTACACTGAGAGGGCAACTGGGAGGGGGAAAACAGCCCCTGTTTCAGTGAGCAAGAGGAAGTGTCAGGAGAACTGCCATTAATCTTGAATCAACACTTCTTTAAAAGCTATGGCTTTTTGCTGTGTGTGTTCAGGGGACCTGAACAGGTTTACTTAACACAAACCTGTGGCATGGAAAAGTTCCCGGTGCTCCCTTGAGATTCCCAGAGAAAGGGCAGCTTTGTGGGCTGTCTGAACAGTTATTAGAACTACTGGGGAGGGGAACTCACCACTCCAGACGTGCGAGGCAGCAGCTGGGAAGGCCAGACTTTCTCTGTGGCTCGTTGGGCTGTGCCCACAGAAAGCCCAGCTCTGTCTCCTGTGGATTGAGGCTCCAGTCCTTGGCTCTCCCAAAAAAACAGGCTTGTCTCTGGAGTCCCAAGCCAAATGTTCCCCTTTTTTCCTGCCCTCTGTTGTGGGTTTGGCTGCGCTCTCTGTCCCAAAGGTGTCGATGTTCTGGTGGTGTTAGGTAGGAATATTATCAGGTTCTTTGGGATCTTCCTCACTGAAAGGAGGGATGGAAGTGCTGGTCTTGTTTTGAAGCTGGATGCCACAAGGCTGGAGGCCTGTGCCAGCTGGTGGCCAGTTTGAGGACAGCAAAGCCTCCTCTGGGTCATTTCTGTGTAAGGGACACACAAATGTCATTACTCAGAGACAAGATGTGCATTTCTGTGGAGCTGCTGAGCCAGCCATGTGCAGCCAACATCAGTGGGGAGATTCCTTCAGCTTCAGAGTTCTGCCTGTCCAGGGGTCGATGCCAGATGTTCCTTTGGAGTTAACAAGTCTTGGTCCATGTTCAAATCCAAGTCAATGCTCCCTAAGAGAGGTCCCAAAGCTATTAAAGCGTGGACGTGCTGTCTGCCCACCTACACGTGTGATCTCAGAGCCCTGAGCACTTCCAGTCCTGGCTGGAATGAGCCAATTCCTGTTTACACTCTTCCCAAAGACCCCTGGATTACAGAATTAGAAAGTCTGACCACAGAGATCAATTATATACAACATTTAGGGGAAAAGAAAAGCCAGTCAGCTTAGGAAAGCTTTTGGGTTTTTAAGCTTTGCCATCCTGAAGAGTTTTGGGCAGTGACTTGGTGCAGAGGGAAGGCAGGCAGTGAATCTGTGTTATTGTCATTAGGACTCGGGGAGGTGTTTTTGAGGAGTGAAATCCAAAAAGGGAGACCACAGCCAAGGCCCTTTTACTGGGAAAACCTGCCTACTCTGAACATTGATGACAGCCCCAACAATAATTCCCAGCAAGCCCTGATGGCTTAACCATCACATCACTTCGCATCTCTCTTGGTCAAAACAGCCTTCAGCCTTCTCCTTTTTTTTCCCCCCTCCAGTACAATTCCAGTTAATTATTCCCAGTTTCCTCAATGTCTGGGCTCCTGCTGGCTCCTGGAGCAAGAGGAGCTCATTGTTGCAAACGAGCTTAACCCAGCATTGGAAATCTTTATTGTCCCTGATAGAAAAGGGCATGAATAGCAAAGGAAAAAATGTGCACCGTTTCCTGTGAGGTTTTCCCGGCCCTCCTGGGGGTGGGATTGCGACATGTGCTGGGGGATGGTTTGGAGCAGGGTGATGGTGAGGAGAGGGAGCTCTGGCAGCATCGACACCCCCAGCTGGAAGGCTCCTCTACCGGAGCTGCTGGAGATGGTGGCAAGGCTGGGGCATGACTCTTCCCAATCCCACCATGCAGCCCCTCTGGTTTGTCACCCCTTGTCTCTGCCAGCCTTCAAAGGCACCGACCAGGGGCTGATATGGAGTTTGTGGGACCTTCCATTGGCCTCCTGCCCTCAGTTTTGTGAAACCCCTATTAGTTCCAGGTGTCTTTAGTTCTCCTCAGCCGGGATCCTGCTGACACAACAGCTCAGGCATTTTGGAAGGGGTCGGATCTTCAGCGTAGGACCCAGGAGGGTGGAATATTTGACAGTGCTAAGACCTTTCTAGAGGCAGAAAGGAGATGATCAGAGCTCAGCAAACCACTGGCAGGTTCTGGACCCTATTTTAAGTGAAGGCCAGTGTCCGGGGTGATCTTGTATTCCTGCTTCTGGATAGACTTTGGACCTGTGTTGTGGCTTTGTCTCTGGTCCTGTGACAGGTCTCATGTCCTGCTGTTCCTGAGGAGACTCCCTGGATGGAGCTACAGGTGACCAAATCCCCCTGGAGACCATCTGAAGAGTCTGTGAGCCACATTCTACTGAGGTTCAGGATCCCACCTGGTCTTACTGTGCACTCAGACACCTCTTATTTCACAGAATCCCAGAATGGTGTGGGTTGGAAGAACCCTAAAGTTCATCCAGTCCCACTATCCCAGGTTGCCCCAAGCCCTGCCCAACCTGGACACTTCCAGGGATGGGGCAGCTTCTCCAGGAAACCCATTCCGGTGTCTCCCCACCCTCACAGCCCACAATTCCTTCCCAATATCCCATCTAACCCCCCTCTCTGTCAGGTTAAAGCCCTTTTGTTGCAGAACTGCAGCTCTTTGATGTTCCCTCCTCTTGCAGGAGCTCAGCTCCCCTCCCTGCTGCTCCTCACAGCTCCTACATCATCGTGTGTCCTTCTCCAGCCAACGTGGCCAGGGGATGTCACTTCCAGGAGGATCAGCCACTTGGGGCTGCCCAGACAATGTGGAGGATCACTTATTTCACATGAATCCTTTTTTTAGTGTCCTTCTCTGCCAGTGTTTGTGAATGAAGATTCCCCTCCTCCAGAGGAGAGGGATGGTTTAGTTATTCCAGTGCTGGCACGAGCTTTGGCCTTCCAGGCTCAACTGACTGGTGTGGTGTGACCCAGCACAAGCTGCTGAGCCTCTGAGGGACTCAGTTCCACGGCTGGAGAGAGGGTTCTTCCTCCCTCAGGAGAGAAAAGGGGGGATAAAAAGTGACTTCCCAGGCTGGTTATCCTGGTGGGAATCTCGTTAGAGAGAGCAAGAGGAAAAAGCCTCGTGGGACAGGAGCTGCTTCTGGCTCTTCCTGGCAGTTTCCTGGAATCCCAGAAGGTTTGGGTTGGAAGGGACCTCAAAGCCCATCCAGAGCCACCCCATGCCTTAATTAAGTCACCCCAAAGCTTCTCCAGGCTGGACAATCCCAAGTTTCCCAGCCTTTCCTCCCAGCTGCTCCATCCATCCCCCTGAGCATCCTGGTGTGGGTTTGATGACTTCCAAACCTCCACAGCTTCCCAAAGGTGCCTTTGTTGTGTTTGCTGGTCAATCATGGAAAGCCCCTCTTGGGTCATGCCGGTTCTGGTGACTCTTTTTGGTTGGGGGTAGGAGCTGAGGAGAAATAAATTGGAATCTGGGTCTTTTTGGTGGCATTCCTCCCTCAGACTTTGGGAAGCATCTCTGGGCCTTTCCTCAGGAAGATTTTGCAGCTATTTTTGTGCTCTGACATTATGGTTGGTTGTGTTTTGGTGCATTCACAGAATGAAACTCCAAGGAAATATTCGGGGTGGAAGCAGAAGTTCCCTTGAAATTCAGCTTGTCATGCCCGGTAAGTACAAAACTCATCAAATCTCTCCTGGTTTCGGAGGAATAAGCAGGAAATTGGGATCTGCTGGAATTCTGCTCTCACCTGAAGGGAGGTCTCGGTGCCTGTGGTGTCAGGAAGTGGCTTCCCCCTGGGAAATGTCCCTGTCACAAGGTGCCAGTGCCTGTGTGATGTGGTTGTGTTATACCCAGTGTTATGGCACTGCCACAGTGGGTTGGGTGACTTTTATTTTAATCCATTTTAGGGTTTAGTGACATGAGTCAAATTCCATTATGAGGGAAGGAAACAGCAGGGGGAATGAATGACAAACTTAGCAAAGAGCCACGTCCAGCCTGGCTTCCCTGTCACTGCAGTTTGCCATTGATGAAATGAAGAAAACAAAAACATTGCAATTATTTATAAAAGGTCTCCAGTGCCTTGATTTCCAGAGGAATTCAGAGCTAGAGACACAGCCCAGACTGCTACAAGCTGTAACTGCTCAAACATGCAGCAAACCACAACCTGGGATGGATTATTCCATGGATGGAGGGGAGGGCATGGGGGGGGTTCTTCCCATTGACTGATGGACTCATTTAGAATATTTGCATCACTCTGGGTGTTTCTATCAGCTAATGAATCTGCCTGCCCCGAGGAACTGCTGCTTTTGTTTCCCAGTAATACCTAAATGTTGTCACCTCAGCACTGCAAGTAGCTCCAAGTAGATCATTTGCAATCCTGTTTGTTGGGATTGTGTTTTAGCAACGGAGGAAATGTGTGTTTGTACATAATCAAGCTGTAAAACCGGGGTTTGCAGACTCCTGAGAGCAGGAATTTGTTTTGTCTGGAAGCACAGAGGAAGAAGGTAGGACAAGGCTGAGGACCCTGCTGGCAGCCAGGCCCCAAACTCCAGCATCTGCTTCTTTTCCCAGGCTGGATTTGGGGAATTTGCACATGTTGGGCAGCAGCAGCCACAGCAACTACAACTGAAAAGAAACTGCTGTGAAATTCTGATTTTCCTGTGGGGCTTCTTATTGATCTGCTCCTGAAAGGAGGATGGAAATGGGCTGGGTTGGTTTGACCCCAGTGCCCAGAATCCTGGAGTGGGTTGGGTTGGAAGGACCTCAAAGCCCATCCATTCCCACCCCTGCCATGGGCAGAGACATCTCCCACTATCCCAGGTTGCTCCAGCCTGGCCTTGGGCACTCCCAGGAATGGGAACAGGGAAGGGAAGCCTTTGTGAAGAGCCATTAACATGGATTGGGAGGAAAAGGAAGAGATGCTTTTGGAAATCTGTCCTTATACCTTTTCCATAATTTGATTTCCTACAAGCACAAATATATAAGAACCCTCGTAAAACCCTTCACGTCCCATCTCACAGGGTGGGAGATGTTTTTCACTTATTTTTAGAACTTGACCTTCCAAGACTGAAAAATAACTTTTTCCTTCTTCTGACTTTTGTCCTTCACTTGGCAAAGACCAGTTAAAAACACAGAGATGGAAAATATTTAAACTTTAAACCAGCAAGAGCTTTTCTTTTCGTTGTTTGTTTGTGTCCTGCTTTCGTTTGTGATGTCAACTCCAGGCAGGGAAAAAGGTGTAACGAACCTGGCACTGCCCAGAGGCAAAAACACCTTCCCACTGAAGCCCAAATAAACACTGCTTGCCCCCCACTTTATTTTTTAAATCATTAAAGCTTTAAAAATGATATTGACCAATCTGGGAGATGTTTCCCCAGCAGACAATAACAAGTTCAGATATATCAGCTCCTGAATTTGTCCTTTTGAAATAACTGAGCCAGGACCAAACGCTCTCTGATCTGCTCCTGTGTGTTAGAGAGTGATTTAAGGGATTTCACATCTCAATTTAGAAAGGCAGAAAACAAATCCAAGGCAAATAAAGGTGGGAATGAGCTCACCCTGTGGAGCCACCGTGCCTTGCTCAGCCCCAGCAGCCCTGTAGGAACCAGTTCCCTTTGGCTCTGGAGGGGTATTTTGATCCCAGGAACTGCTGCAGCCTAAAGAGAAATGGCTTTGGGTTTCCAGAGGAGGTAAAGAAAATGCCTTCATAGGCAGAAGACTTTAATTCTTTCTAATGTCCATTATTTGAGTTGCTTCAGTCCACAGCAAAAATCCCAGAGAAAATTATCTGACTTCTCAATAACGTGGCTTAGATGAGTTAATTTGGGTGCTAAATAATAGACATTTTAGAAAATGTGGTGAATTTTCCATGGAATGTGATCCCCAGGATTATGAAATGAGGTTCTGGGCAGCTGGAAGTGTTCAGGAAGGGGCTGAACTTTGTATAGGGGCAGCAGGACAACCCTTGGTGGTCTCTGAGAGAGAATACAAAGCCCCTCCCTGGCTGGCTGGGGGTCACAGGGTGTGACAAACCAGTCACACTGGTGTCCAAACTGGTTGGTTCTGGGCAGCCTGACATCTGTTCTCCAAAACCAGTGGGGTTTGGGCCTCTGAAGACTCAGAAACACAGGATGATCTGGTTATCTGGAGCCTGGACTTTCAGGCAGCGTTTTTATTGGGTGTCTGATATTAAAGTTGCTTGTTTTTTTTTTTTAAATTAGGGTTTTATGGGGTTTATGTGCTGACATTTGGCTTAGTTGGCACAAAACATCCTTTCTGCTCATCCACATTTTATTTGCCTTCATTTGCACTGAGAAGTCCATGGCTGGACAGGGCTTGGAGCCACCTGGGCTAGTGGAAGGTGTCCCTGCCCATGGAGGGGCTTTGAGGCCCTTCCAACCCAACCCCTTCCTTGATTCCCCCTCTCTGCCTTCCCTTGTCTGCAGGCTGAGCATTTCAACTCCTGTCCCTCCATATTTCTCCTCAGAGTGACCCCTGTCCAGCCTTCATTCCATGGGAGTTACATCTCCTTTCTGAAGTTTTATGACTTCTCCCCAGTTGAAAAGCCAAAAAAAAAAAACACCCCCAGATTTTTTTTCTGAATAGTTGGCAAGAACCTTCCTTTATCAACAACCCATCGGGCTTCTGATGAGCTAATGTGCTTTTCCTCAGTGCTCTCCACTACCATAACAGGGGCTCATGGGCTTCCTTGGAGGGTCCTGGAGGGAGACTCTGCAAAGTCTGGATGCCTCTGGCTCCTCTTGACAACATCAGCATCCAACACAAGCTGGATGGACATCAACTCTCCCAGCTCTGGGTGAGGGATGTGGCCCTGGAGGGATGTGTGACAGGACATTTGTCATTCACTGCCCCTTTGTTGCTAGAAAATACAAATGGTGACTAAGATTTCCCAGGCCAGCACTGGCAAAACCACTCTCTCTTCTCTTTAATTATACTTTGACACAGGTTTGATTCATGCAGGAATGCTAAAAGCTAGGAATCTCTGTTGTTGTGAGCTCCCCACAAATCCCAAACCCTCCAGGCTGATTTACCTGGGGGTGGACACGCTTGTGCCACAGAAATGCCCCTGGGGTGGCACTTTATTTTCAGGCTAAAAGGTGCTCGGGGCAGGAAGGTGTGAAATCCATCTGCAGCACCATTCCTGCAGCATGAAACTAAGGATGTTTAGGATCTTTAGGAGATTTACTGTGGTGGACGTGTGTGTTCACTGCACCCCGTTCCCTCAGAGCCCACAAGCCACAAGGTGTTCCTGAACACGGGAGGTCTGAGGTCAAAACGAGGAAAGAAGAAAATCTTTATGTCAACAGCCGAGAATTTTGATACTGCAACACTTGAAAGACTGAGCTACTGTTTCCTGGGGCTTTCCTGCCTTGTCCCAGGGGTGTTGTGGCATCAACACAGGAGGGGTTTCACAACCAGATGTGTGAGCAAGAATTTACCTGCTCTGCAGAGCGACCTTTTCACAGGTAACTCTTTAAGCTGCACTTTCCTGGAGGGAGCAGCTTGGAGATTTCCTCTGGGCACTCTGCTTTGGCTGCTCCCAATGGATTTCTCAATCCCCTCTGTGTCTTCTGGTGGAAAGTGCTGGATGGAGACTGCACAGACACAAACCAGCAAAGTCTCCCTTCCTTCCTTTCTTCCTTCTCTTCCATCGCCTCTGCACTTCATCCTTCCTTTAGGCAGGGCTGGGAGGGGGGCAAGAAACATCAACCTCCAGGGATCTGCCCAGTTCCTCTGAAATAGGCTGTGCGAGCCCCTCTCTGGAGCTGGAGCACGAGGCAAGAACTCTCCCCCAGGTGTGAGCAGTGAAACTGCCTTTGGGGAGTTTGAAGAGCTTTTTCTGAAATTCTGGTGAAGGCCAGATGCTTTTTGGGAGCAGTTGCAGGAGGAAAATCTCCGAGGGATCCTGCTGTGAATCATCCGTCTGTCCCGCGGCCGCGAGGAAGGAGGAAAACCCAAAAAGAATCCGTTTGATTCTGGAATTTTCTGACCTATTTCGGTGAGAGCTGGTCTTTAAAAACAAAAAAAAAAAATAAAAAAAAAAAATTAAACTCCTCTGCTGATGAGTTTCTCATATTGTTTACTTTTGTAACGCTCTCTGTGGAGGAGCAGCCAGGAATGACGTCCACCCTCATCCAGCATCCGAGTAGGAACTTCAGAGGAAGGAATGCAGCTTCATAAATAGCAAACCACAGGCACTAATGGGGAGCAGAGGCAAACCTGCAGGTCCTGGATCCACTGCAGGAGCAGCTCCTGCACCCACACTGCGCCCAGAGCCCAACATGATGCCACCTCTGGCCGTTGTTCTCCTCCTCTGCCTCTCCTGTCCCCTGGCCTCGTGTCAGCAGAGAAGGATAGGTAAGTGTCTGCATTTCGTTTGCTGGGCTTGGGTGCTCTCTGAAATGTGTGTGTTGCAGAAGGCAATGAGGAGGAAGGAACACTGCCACAATATTTAGGGATTTGGGGGTTTTAACTGTGTTAATGCTCAGCCTCAGGTTTTCCCTCAGTTTCCCTCCTGAGCAAGGGAGTTTTTAAAAGAAAAAGTATTTCTCCTGGAAATTTTGTTGGGTTTTGTCATGACCTGCAAGAGACACTTTGCATTAATCTGCAATGATTTAAGTTAAAACCTCAGATCATACAGAATGTCCTGCCACAGGATCCTTGGATGTTCTCTTTTCTTGTGCACATGGAGCTCAGGGAAGCTCCAGCAGAAGTTCCAGTTTGTCTGGGGAATTCTCCACTCACAGAGGATCTGGGGGATCCATCAGACTCCCAGTGTCCCCGAGATCCAGGTGTGGGGACAGGACAAATCCCTGGAGAAGGATTCCCAGCAGTGGAAAAGTGCAAGTGCAGAGATTTCCTTTGGAAATCCCTCCGGAGCGCTGGAGTCCTTATTGTGAATTTGCATTTTCAACCCCAAACTGTGATTTTCAATTCCCCCTTGCCACTAAGGATGGAAAATTCTTCCCAGGAATAACAGAAGCTGCCCGAAGCCTTTTCTGCAGAGCTGAGCCAAACCCTGTGTTTGAAGTCAGAAATCCTGAGCAAACCCCTTGTTTTCAATAAATTAGGAAATGTTGCTTTAATTCGCTTTTTCTCTCTAAGAATGACACGTTTGTGGCACTTTCAAGTCAGTTCCCAAACCAAAAACTATTGGAGAGGTTACAAATATTCACCAAGTCCTTTTGGTTCCGTGCAGGGAAGACCCACGAGGTTTTTAGGCTCGTTTTGTCACATGAGAATGAGGGATTTTATGAAATGTGTGGCCTGGGCTCACAACTGCCCTTGGAGCTGGAAAATCCTCTGTGCTCAGGGATGCAGAGCCCAAACTCCAGCTGAATTTCCCCTGGGCACAAGAGCTGTTTGCAGGAGATATCCCTGTTGCTTCTTTCCCTGCAGGCAAGGTGTGATTTATGTCAGAGGATTGAAAAATCAAGAAAAAAATAGAGAAATGCTAGAAAAAAAATAGAGAAATGAGGCTGCACATTCCCACAGACAACAGGGAACTGCACAGTGGGATTTCAGCAGAAAACCTGCATTGAACTTTGTGCCCAACTGGGTTTTTTTACACATTTCAAGGTTCCTCACAAATTCCCTCATTCCAGAAACCATGAGCTCAATCCACCCATTCATTCTTGGGCACAAGACTAGACTTTAAACCCATCTCAGAGGACTTGGCAAGGCTGGAATGCAGCAGATGGGAGGGCAAAGCCCTGTGCAGGTGCCTTGTAAGGTGCTGGCCACGCTGTGTCCAGCACAGCCTGAGCAGGGTTGCAATATTTCCTGCATCAGCACCTGTGTCTTTGTATCCCAAAGATCCCACCCGGCACTTTGAAAGGAAAGAGCCCGCCCTCGGCAAGAAGCCACTCAGTGCCTTGAGAACAGGTGAGGCAGCTGCAGATGTGGCCCTTTTGCACAGCCAGTGGAAATGGCAGCACATCTGGGAGAGCCCCAGCCAAGAGTTTGGCTTTGGGGGAGCCCTGGGAGAGCCCCAGCCAAGAGTTTGGCTTTGGGGGAGCCCTGGGAGAGCCCCAGCCAAGAGTTTGGCTTTGGGGGAGCCCCTTCCCAGCAGCTTCCACGGCACCGAATTATTAATGCGCTTCTTTTGGCAGCAGATCCTTCCCAAGTGTGAACTGCAGGGCCCGTGCCAGGGGAGCAGCTCTCAGGGCTGTTCCCTCCCTCCCTCCTTCCCTCCTTCCCTCCTTCCCTCCCAGGCACTGCTGATTGTCCAATTATCAAAGCAAAATTCCACCCATTGTCCAAGTCTCTCTCGATTGCAGCAAGACTCCTTTTAGGGACTGGCCGAGACTGGTGTGGAGTCTCTATCTTGAGTGTTAAAGTTATTAATATCAGTTGGTTTACACAACTGAAGGCTCTCCTGTGCTTTTCCCAACACTTTGGCTTTTTCAGGAGGTGAAGTTGGGCCAGAAATGCTGGAAGAGATGAGAGAAACCAACCGTGTGCTGGCGGAGGTTCGGGAGCTGTTGAAACAGCAGGTAGGTGAGAAAGGGGCTTGATTCCTGATATCCTGCAGGAGAGAGACCTTGGAATCCTCTGCCTTGCCTGCTGAGCTCTGGAGCTGGGTCTCCAAACCATGGTCAAGGTGGTCTCCCCTCAGGTGTGTAGCTGAGATAAAGTTTGGAGGGACTTTAGGCTGGAAAAACTTCAGGTGAAAAAAAAAATTGAAGTTGAAAACTCAGCTTGAAAAAGACTGAATTCCAAGTCCTGTGTCTGCAGAAATGCAGCAAACAGGGGCAGAGAACCTTCAAATAGGGACACACACACGGATTTCACTGGATTTAACTGGAAAAACAAGTCACTTTTTCCTTGGTTTTGTGGGCTCAGGGAATCAGTGGAGAATCCAAACTTGGAAGATGGAGAGACCTTTCAGCCATCCATTAGGGCCTGGAAAGGGAAGTCCTATGGAGTCTAAACAAGCTCTGTATTCACTCTTTCCTCTTGTTGTTTTAATCCTAAGCCTTGCTGGCTCCGGGACTTTGGAACTTCTTGGGTGCTGAGATCTTTTCCCATTTTCCTGAGGGGATGGTGGTTTGCCTGGTCAGCTCTTTCAAGTGGAGAAAAAGGTTCCATTCTGCCTGTATCCCCTGGGGGAGCCGAGGGATTCCCGTGCCAGGGAGCTGGAATGGCAGCACAAACTGGGCGGCCTCGAATCCACAAAAACATCTGCTGCCCTCAGCTCCTCTCACATTCCAGCCTGCTGCATAAATACCCACTGTTTACGAGGAATCAGGTCAGGCTCAGCTCCTGGCACCTCCACCAATGATTTCCAGTGTTCCCTTCCAGCTTTTCTGTTTGTTCTTTCCCTCTTGCCACCTTTTTGCTTTGTGTTTTGGTTTTTTTTTTTTAAATCCGTGGCCCTTTTTCCCGACAACACCGCCCCAAAGCTCATCCTGGGGAGGCAAACCTGCATTTGCAACTGGAAAAACGAGGTGGCAGGTCAGAGTTTTCTTAATCTGTGTGAAGATTTGCTAAAACTTGCTTCTCCTTCATTCAGCATCTCAGGATGTTGGTAATGAGGGTGCAATAAGAGCAATGCGAGGTCAGGTTGACTCTCCAGAGTCAAATTGATTCCTCCAGGTCAGAGGGAGTCCAGAGGGAGTTTCAGGAATGGATTCTAAAATCCTCCAGAGCTAAAGGCTGGTGGATCCTTGGCACAGGGGAACCACTGATGTCCATTGGCAGTGCCCTGAGTTCTCTGCTCTGCTCTCTGTCACCCACTTCCAGGGGCAGAGCTGGGGATCTGGGTTAGGTCTGGCTCTGCATGAATTATTCCATAACCTCAGGACATGTCGGAGGGAAGAGAGTCAAACATAGTGTGGAAGCTTCTCCTAAGCCTGGGAGCTGCAGAGAGAAGCTTTTGTCAAAGGCTGTGGAGACACCAAGTTCCCAGGAGGGAAAAGCTGGTCCTGAGCATCAGGAAGGGTTTTCAGGAAGGGATTCTGCTGGGATTGCTGTCTGAGGTGCTGGAGAGTCCCAGCTGGAGCCTGACACTGGGACTTGAGCCTGTCCCCTGTGCCCTCTTCACCAAAGGAACAACCTCTTCACTCTGCCTATGTGACAGAAGATCCTGGTGCTGAAGGAATCACAGAGGGATCCCCAAGGATCATCCAGTCCAACTCAGGACACCCCAGCAATCCCACTCTGTCCCTCAGAGTGTTGTCCAAACGCTCCTGGAGCTCTGGCAGCCTCGGGGAGCCTGTTCAGTGCCCACCACCCTCTGGCTCCTGAGAGCCAACTTAACCCTGCCCTGACACAGCTCCTTGTAGAAATATGTCCAGTAGGAGCCCAGGGGAGATGAGAGAGGGCCTGAGGGGAATTTCCTCATGGCATGAGGAGCAAAGAATGGCCCAAGCAGTGCCAGAGGTTATTCATAGATATGCAGGAGTAGCTTTCATGGGAACCTCCTCCTTCCTTTACTCTCCAGAACTGCTGGCTCAGCACCCTCTAGAGCAGAGAACACAAATTTATTTCCCTTTCTCCAAGACACTTGTTTCTGTTTACTCGAGTCAAGTGTTTTCCTGCCCCTGTGATAGAACAGTGTTATCAAGTGTGGAAACACCACACAGGGAGTGACTTCCCAGGGCCACACAGCAGCCCAGCTCACAGAAAGGGCAGCAGCAGCAGCCTTTGGAGCAAGAGGGATGTCTTTATCAGTGCTGTGCAGCCTCAGACACCCTGTTTGCTGCCACTGAGGCTCTTGGCTTTCCTGGGAGCAAAGCCCAGCCTCTGGCTAAGTGGTGCTTCTTCTTTTCTTCCAGATCAAGGAGATAACATTCCTGAAGAATACAGTCATGGAGTGCGATGCCTGTGGTGAGTTACTGAGCTGGGTCCTGTGTTCAGCTGCCTCCTCCAAGCCCTTCATGCCTGTGTGTCCAAACAAGTTGTAAAATACCAGCTGTGGCCACCTCCCCATAGGAGACAGCTGGAGTCACAGTGATCCCGAGCGTCCCAGGGAGAACTCCATGTTGGGGATGCTTTTTGTATTCCCCACAACCTTGTGCACACAGGGACTGGTGCTCCCTGCACCTCTCACAGCTCAAGGGCAGCCGAGGCCGTGAGCCCTTGGCAGAAGCAGCTTCAAACCCCCAGCATTCAGGGGCTCATGGAATGCTTTGGGTTGGAGGGACCTTGTTTGAACCCCCTGCCATGGGCAGGGACACCTTCCACCAGCCCAGGGTGCTCCAGCCTGGCCTTGGACACTTCCAGGGATGATGGGGCAGCCACAGCTTCTCTGGGCACCCTGTGCCAGGGCCTGCCCACCCTCCCAGGGAGGAATTCCTTCCCAATATCCCACCTAACCCTGCCCTCTGGCAGTGGGAAGCCATTCCCTGTGTCCTGGCACTCCAGACTCTTGCAAATGTTCCTTGTCAGCTCCTCCAGGTCCTGGAAGGCCACAATTAGGTGACCCTGAAGCTTTCCAGGCTGAACAATCCCAATTCTTCCAGCCTTTCCTCCCAGCAGAGCTGCTCCATCCCTTCTATCACCTTGGTGCCTCCAGGCTCCTTCCAGCAGCTCCATCCTGTGCTGGAGACCCCCGAGCTGGATGGAATTACCCAGGTGGGGTCTCACCTGAGGGGGCAGAGGGGCAGAATGCCCCCTTTCCCTGCTGCCCTGGCCTGGGAATGCCCCAGGGATCCCCTGGCATGGATCTGCCCTCTCCTGAGCCACAAGTGGAAGAGAACATCCCCCCCAAGAGGCCCTGCCCTGCTATTCCTTGCATCCCAGTGCCGCCACCACCCAGGCTGGGAGGTTGTTTACAGGGAATTCAGGAAAGGGGATCATCAATTTTGCCATTTAACCCGTGCCCTCTGCTCCCCAGGAAATGTGTTTTCCTGGGCTGAGGCTCAGTGCAGCGTGTCTGCTTGCAGAAAGCTCAGGTCTTGGAGATGCTCCATTATTTGGAACAGAGAGGGTGGAGCAAGAGCCATTCCTGCCTTTGGAGGGATTGTGCTTCTGCTGGAAAAGAGATTAACCAAAGCTTCTGGGACCTGCAGGACAGAAACACATTCATCCCCTGCAATTGCTTTAATAATTTCCTCATAAAACTGTCCTGAACTTTCTCTCTGTTACTTGATTTCTGCCTTCCTCCCTTGCTGTTCTGCTTTCTGTGTGTCCTCCTGTGCTCCTTCCTGCAGGATCTGAGCCCTGAGCAGCATCACTCACAGCACTTGGGGGCTTGTGTCTTATTTCTCAAGAAGAGAAGCATGGAGAGGGGAGACCTTGTTTTTATTTTAGTGAGGATTTTGCTGCTGGCAGAGTGCTTTTTGTTGTTTTATTCCAGTTTTTTGATGTTGAGCTTTTGAAGTTGGAGAAAACAGGAGCAAAAAGTGTCCTCGTCCCTGTGGGTGGGGAGATGGTGACAGTTCAGGCTTCTGGGGGGGGTTCATTCACAGCCTTGAAGGAGTGAAGTTCTCCATCCTCTCCAGCTTTGTTTCCTTGTGCTGGGGGTCAGGTCACAAACCTGAGGATGAGGATGAGGATGAGGACACAAACCTGGCAGCTGCTGTGGGACAGGCTGGGTGTGCTCTGAGTGCTTCTGAACAGCAGCAGCAGCAGCAGCCTTTCCCATGGATTAGAATTCCCACTCCAGGGCTGTGTCCCAGCCTGGAAGTGCTGAGTGTCCGGGTGACAGGCTGAGGGGAGGATTCTCAGCCCCGTGGAGAGCACAGGGAGTGTGTCCTGTGGCACATCATGGCCTGCCCTGTGTGTGTTCCCTCTGCAAACCTGTCTGACGTGCCTCCTCCAGCAGCACTTTGGCTGCCAGCCCAGCATTTCCCAAATTTAGGGCTCTGTGGGTCCTGCTGTAGCCAAATGGCTGAGCCCAGAGCCCCAGAGAGGGACAGGGGTGGAGGAGCCAGCAGAGAACTCATTTCTGTGGAGCTCCAGGAGTGCTGCACCAACAGGAGAGAGGCACGACCAGAGCCACGACTTGGAAGTGTCCAAGGCCAGGCTGGACAGGGCTTGGAGCAACCTGGGACAGTGGAAGGTGTCCCTGCCCAGGGCAGGGGGTGGGATGAGATCATTTTAAGGTCCTTCCAACCCAAACCATCCCACAATTCCGTGACTTCTGCACTTCCTTTTTTATTTTTCATCTGCTCAGCTCAGAGATCTGTTGACTGATGATCTTTGGGGTCCCTTCCAACCCGAGCCACAATTCCATGATCTTTATCCCTTTACAGAGCAGAGCTCCATCTGCTCCTCCCTGGGGAAGGGCAGAGAGGGATGTGCCATGTGGGACACCTCGGGGATGCCTCTGGCAGGGCCAGCTGTGCCCTCACCACTCCTCTTGTCCCCCAGGGATGAACACCGAGGTGACAGGGCCGGTCATCACCGTGACACAGTTCAACAGGTGCCTCCCAAATCCCTGTTTCCCGGGAGTGACCTGCACCGAGACCGGCACCGGCTTCCGCTGCGGGCCCTGCCCCGCCGGCTATTCCGGCAACGGGACCCACTGCACAGACATCAACGAGGTAAAAACCAGCCTGGGAGTTACCCAACAGCCTCCCTTTTCCTGGGCTGTCCCAGCTCTGGCTCCTGGTTTCGAAGGGGAAAGGCTCACGGTTCCTCCAGAGGCTGAAATTCCATAGAAATGTCCTTTTGCTGGAAGGGCTTGTGGATCTCACCCTCCCCAAGCCCTGCCTTGAGGGGGTTTGTAGCAAATCCAGCTTGGGATTTCTTTCTGAAGGATGGAGAGGGCCGAACAAAATGAATCCTTTGGGTTGTGCCACACAGGAGGGTGAGTTTGGAAGACCAGGACAGTCTCCTCTGGCCTCACAATCCACTGAGCTGAGGGGTTGTTAGAGAAGAGATTTATGATGCGTGGAATAGGATCAGATCCCTCCCAAAGAGTCCTTTAAACAGGAAATCTCCCCACGCTGCTTGGATGGCTTTATTTCTGCCTTTAAATCAAACCCTGCTGGGCAGATACTGTGTGGGTTTTTAGGAATTGTGGCATTCCATCAAGTTTGGGCTCTGTGTGTATGCAAAGCTCTACTCTTTTTTCATTAGTTCTGTGTGTCCAGAAGACTCCTGTGGTTCCCAAACCATATTCCTAAGCTCCTTGATTATTCCACCAAGCACATCTCTCTTGCATTGCAATTTAAAAACCTGCTGAAGGGTCGAGGAGAGCTTTTGGGATTGAAAATAATCTGTTAGTCCAAAATATGGGAACCACTCTATTCGTGTGGTGCATCTGCCAGTACAGAGAGGGAAATTCAGGGGAAAATACTGAAGTGTTGGAGCAAATAAAGCCTTCACAGCAATTCTGGAAGGACAGTGGCACCCCAGAGTGGTCAACAAACAACTGTCTTGGAGTGTTCCAGGTTTGTCTTGTGGTTATAAGGACAAGTCATGCAATTCCTCCAGGAGCTGAAACTCCCCAGAAATACCTCCCCAGTGTAAGGAATTGTCCAGTTCTCTGAGCTCAGAGGATTCCAGGAAGGAAAGTGTGAAGCCAGGCCAGCCCTTGCCTGGGCAACTGATGCCACCTAAGAAGGATCAATCCTGAAAGTCACTTTGTGTGACTTGTCTGCCCATTCTGGGGCAATCCCGAGCTGGGCGAGGAACGCCGCGAGCTTCTGTGCCTTTTTGCCTCCCCTTTTCGGGCTCAAAGGCCACGAGGTGGGCCTGCCCCAGCTTTGGAGCTCCCCATGGGCTCCTCACGGTGCTGCCCCACCTCTCTCTTGTTTCAGTGCAACGCAAACCCCTGCTTCCCGAAAGTCCAGTGCATTAACACCACCCCCGGCTTCCGCTGCGACCCCTGCCCGCCCGGCTACACCGGGCAGCTGCTGGAAGGGGTTGGACTGGCTTATGCCAGGGCCAACAAACAGGTAAGGTCCAGAAAGTGTTCTGTGTCCTTCAGAAGTTGGTCACTGTCTCCCCCCTCTGCCATTCAGAGGTCACAAAGAAACGGGAGGGGAATGCGAGGTGATGGTTCTTGCATACAGAAGGGATTCGTCCTAACTGGGAGGGTGGGGAGGTCCTGGAATGGAATTCCCAGAGAAGCTGGGGCTGTCCCATCCCTGGAAGTGTCCAAGGATGGAGCTCTGAGCAACCTGGGCTAGTGGAAGGTGTCCCTGCCTTTTAAGGTCCCTTCCATCCCAAACCAGTGTGTGATTCCATGATTCCATGTGTTGGTGGGAAGGTGGATGCAGGGAGAGGAGAGACATGCCCAGGATGTCCTGGCACCTCAGCCCCACAGCCACCTCCACTCTAAGACCTCACCTGAGGCTGGGCAGAACATTCTGTGGGGAATCCTTCCTGCTAGGACACAGAAGAGTTCCTGCAGCTACTGCCACCCCCTCCCAGCTTCCCTGACAGCTCCAGACAGATTGAAATCAAACCTCCAACAGCCTGGGCTTAGTGTGCTCTGGAGGAACACACTGCCCCACTCAGGGGTGCACGTGGGGTGGGTTATTTGGAGCTGCTGGTCAGTCCCAGGACACAGCCATGCACCCTCCTGCTCCATGGACCCCCTTCTGTCCTTCCACAGGAAGGAGCTTCTCAGAGATAAGTGATTTTCCCCAGGCTGAAATCCCAGGGGTAAGGTCAGGTGCATTGCTGAGATCTGCCTCAAGCTTGTCAGGGGGAAAACTTACTAGCCCTGGGCTAGTAAGGTGTGCCAGGGCTTTGCTTCTGCACCTGGTGATGCCCAAAGTGGGGGATCTGCCATGGGGGCTGCTGGAGGGTGAAGTAAATGTGTGTTTGGTTCCTCCTGGGCAGGTGTGCACTGACATCAACGAGTGTGAGACGGGGGCTGCCAGGAACTGTGTCCCAAACTCCATCTGCATCAACACTCGGGTAAATACCCTGAGCTGCTCCAGGGCTGGAGCTCCTCTGCTCTGGGGGATCACCTGGAGAAGGGAAGGATCCAGGGAGACCTCAGAGCCCTTTTTAGAGCCTAAAGGGGCTCCAGGAGAGCTGGAGAGGAGCTTGGGGCAAGGGATGGAGGGACAGGACACAGGGAATGGCTTCCCACTGCCAGGTGGGATATTGGGAAGGACTTCCTCCCTGGGAGGGTGGGGAGGCCCTGGAGTGGGTTTCCCAACGGATGCTCCATCCCTGGGAGTGTCCAAGGGCAGGTTGGAGCACCCTGGGCTAATGGAAGGTGTCCCTGCCCATGGAAGGAGGGGGACAATGGATGGGATTAAGGTCCCTTCCCACCTAAACCATTCTGGGATTCCCTGAGTCTATGACATTAGTGGAGACCCTCATGGATCTCCCTTCCCAGGCTTCGGGATCTCTGCTCTCAGGGGCTGAGGAAGGGGCACAGCAGAGGTTTGATGGGACTCGTGTTAGAGTTCATTCCTCGTTGCTTTTCCCTGCAGGGATCCTACAAATGTGGGGCCTGTAAGCCTGGCTTTGTGGGCGACCAGGTGAGCGGGTGCCGGAGCCAGACGGCGCGACGGTGCCCCAACGGGGAGATCAGCCCCTGCCACGAGAAGGCCGAGTGCATCGTGGAGAGGGACGGCTCCCTGTCCTGCCAGGTGAGGGCTCAGCCCCGAGCTTGGGGCCTGGGCTGACCCCCGAGGCTGGGGACTGATCCCAACACCCCCAAGATTGGGGTCTGGTCCCACCATCCTGTGATTGAGGTCTGGTCCAACCCCACCAAAATTTGGGTTTGGTCCCACCGTCCTGTGATTGAGGTCTGGTCTGACCTCCCAAGATTTGGGGTCAGATCTAACTCTGCCACGACTGGGGTCTGGTCCCACCCTCCTGAGACTGGGGGTCTGGTCCCAACCCCCTGAGACTGGGGTATGTTCCCAGCCCTCCCTGTGACCAGGGTCTGCCCCTCCCTTTTCCCTCACCCTGTGCTCACTCTCCAGGGTCTGCCACTGCCCTCTCCTGGAGAACCTTCTTTCCCAGAGCATCCCAGCTCTTCCCCAGCACCTGAGCTGCAGCCATAGCTCTTCCAGTGCTCCCTGGAGAGCAGGAGTGCTCCTGGCACCTCAGACCCACTCCTGGTTGGGTGGGGGTTTGGGTTTGCCCCAAGGGCTGTAAATTTGTCGTTCATGGAACGTTCCCCAGAGCTGAGCAGGGACAAGCCCCATTCAGCAACCTCAGAGCCAAGTTCTGCTGCTGCCCCTTCTTTACAGTGTCAGGGACCAGCCCTGGATCTGAGCTCTTTAAAAAAAAATGAAAGAAATGGTTCTTCCAGGCCATATAGAGCATTTTACACCCGCATTTATGATGTTGTGTGCCAGTTTCCATGTCAAACCTTCCATGTGGAGGGCTGTGGCCATCAGGGGCCTCAGCTCAGCCTCGTGGTGTGTGTCTGCTGCCTTCCAGTGCCTCGTGGGCTGGGCAGGGAATGGCTACGTGTGTGGGAAGGACACGGACATCGACGGAGTCCCCGATGAGAAGCAGCGCTGCTCCGACAAGAAATGCCGCAAGGTGAGATGGGCCAGCCCGGCATCCTCAGGAAATCAGGAAATCTGGGGGTTCTGAGGGCACCTTTGGGACTCAGGGTGAGTGACATCCCCAGCTTTGTGCTCTCCTTCCAGGATAACTGCATGACTGTGCCCAACTCCGGGCAGGAGGACGCGGACAGGGATGGAATTGGAGATGCTTGTGACGACGATGCCGATGGAGATGGGATAGCAAACGCTGAGGTTTGAGTTCTGCTGCTTGAGCTCTGCCACACCAAAAGGCCCCCAGAGGTCCTGCAAAGCAGCAGCACCTTGAATGGGAATTTAGAGAAGGTCCAGGGCACAGGGTGACCTTTTGCTTTTAATCTGGATGTTTTCTGCTCTGTGGGGATGAGGGACAGCACCCAGGGAATGGCTGGAGTTGTGTCATATTGGGATGGATCCCAGGGAAAGGCTCTTCCCCCAGAGGGTGGTGGGCACTGACCAGGCTCCCCAAGGCAGTGGGCACGGCCCCATGGCTGCTAGAGCTCCAGGAGGGTTTGGGACACAGGGTGGGATTGTTGGGGTGTCTGGGCAGGGCCAGGGCTTGGACTGATGATCCTTGGGGCCTCTAAACACACACAGAGAGGCGAGAACATCCCGACACTGAAGGGACCTCAGGACTCCAGATCCTCTGGGAATTAGGGAGTCTCCACCACATCCCTGCACCAGGCCATGCCAGGGGGCAGCTGGTGCCCCAGCTCAGCCCCTCAGTGTCCCCTCCCTGCAGGACAACTGCGTGTACACACGCAACGCCGACCAGCGCAACGCCGACAAGGACAACTTTGGGGACGCCTGTGACAACTGTCGCCTGGTGAGGAACAACGACCAGAAGGACATCGATGGCGACGGGAAGGGCGACGAGTGCGACGATGACATGGATGGGGATGGTGAGAGGGGCTCTGCTGGGCTGGGGCAGCTCCTCACCCAGGGCATCAAAGGGCTTGGATTCATGCAGTGGTGACATGGATGGGGATGGTGAGAGGGGCTCTGCTGGGCTGGGGGCAGCTCCTCACCCAGGGCATCAAAGGGCTTGGATTCATGCAGTGGTGACATGGATGGGGATGGTGAGAGGGGCTCTGCTGGGCTGGGGGCAGCTCCTCACCCAGGGCATCAAAGGGCTTGGATTCAGTTCCTGCTGGGCTTGCAGCATTCCCTGAGCTCCTCCTGGGTCTGGGTGTCTCTCACAGCGTGGGGCTCACAAGTGTTTGGTGGTGTTATTATCACCTTGTCATACTTCAGTTTCAGGGGAGAAGTTTGGGAATATCCAAGCTTCCAGCAGCTCCAGGCTCGAGGCACCCTGTGGCAGGGCTGTC
>JAWWTY010000078.1:1486805-1531275 GCA_035222235.1 Margarornis squamiger | reverse complement strand
GTAAGGAACCTTCCCAGTTTTGGTCTTCCAGGTTCATTCTTCTCACTCACACAGTGCCTCTGTCACCTGCCAAGCTCCTGGGAACTCACCCAGAGCACTGCTGGCAAATTTTGCCTGCCATCCTGCAGCACAAAGACATCCCCTCGAGCTCAGATGTTGGTCAGAGAGGAAGTTTTGTCCTCTGGGCTCTCCTTTCCTTCTCTGTTGATCCGAGTTCAGCCACAGCACTGCTGGAATTCCTCAGGGCAGGAACTCTCCCCTCCTTGTCAGCTCTGTCTCTGGTCTCTTTCTTGCTTATTCCTCCTCTTTATCTATGGAAAATTTAAATTGTTCTTCCTTTATCTTACCAGAAAGATACCGACCACGATCTGGTGGGAGATGTCTGTGACACCAACCAGGACAGGTGAGACCTGGCTGCAAAAGTGACACTTGTTGGCACAAAATCCTGGGGGTGAAGGAAGGAAAAGGCTCTGACAATCTGATGAATGGGTGGAGGGTAGGAGAGGTGGAGGTATGGACCACTCCCCAGGTTGTCCACGTGCTCCAGCAGGAATATTTCTGACCTGGTTTTTGGAATGACTAACATTTCAAGGCTTCTTAAAGCTAAACCCAGCCAGTCCTGCTGCTCCAGCTCCTGGCAGGGTTCCCCATGCTTGTCTCCAAGCCCCTGGCACTGGGTGACCCTTCCCTGTCCTTGTTGTCCACCAGTGATGGGGATGGCCACCAGGATTCCCGGGATAACTGCCCCACAGTGCCCAACAGCTCCCAGGTGGACACGGACAACGACGGGCTGGGAGACGAGTGTGATGATGACGACGATGATGATGGAATTCCAGACTGGAAACCCCCAGGCCCCGACAACTGCAGGCTTGTCCCCAACCCTGGCCAGGAGGACTCGGATGGTAAGGGAATGGATCCATGTGAGATCTGCTTGAGGGGCTCTCCTGGTGCAATTCAGATCTCTGACCTCAGCCAGGCCTGTGATAGTTTCACATTCCACAGCCCTGACATCAGGATGAGTTTTGGGAAAGGTTCTCTTCCAGAGGGGTCTGTGATCTGAGGGGTTTCTCCATTTGCAGCTTCCCTGCCAGCAGGAGAAGCCTCCGGGTTCCTCCACAACCACCTCAGAGCATCCCAGCGCTCTGAACCTCCTCGTGCTGCCCCTCCAAAGCTGAGCAAACCCGGGTGTGAGGGGCAGGAGGACCCCTGGAAAGCTGCTCCTTCCTCCTCTTGTGCCCCCAGGTGACGGGGTGGGGAACCTGTGCGAGGATGACTTCGACAGGGACATGGTGATCGACAGGATCGACGTGTGCCCCGAGAACGCCGAGGTGACCCTGACAGACTTCAGAGCCTTCCAGACCGTGGTGCTGGACCCCGAGGGGGATGCACAGATTGACCCCAACTGGATCGTCCTCAACCAGGTAGGAGAGTGCTCCAGTTTTCCTTAGAAGGTTTCGTGGTGACATCCAACCATTCCCGGATCCCAGAGCCCTGGTCGCTGAGCAAGAGGGAGGTTGGTACGTTTGGAACTGCACTAAGGACTCACCATTCCTCTTCCTCAGGGCATGGAGATCGTGCAGACCATGAACAGCGACCCCGGCCTGGCTGTAGGTGAGGAATTCCCTCCATCCTGTTGAAAAATTATCCCTCAGTGCAGCTTTGACAAGTAATTCAGCCCCCACTTAACAACCCATCCCCTTCTGGGGGACGGAAACACTTTGTGTAGCAAACAAATCCTCGCGTTACCCTGAGCAAAATCCAGCCCCTGACCCGAATCCACACAAAACAACCCCCTTGGCTCAGCATTCTGTCTTGGAATGCAGAGTGTCTGCCCCCTGCCACCGACAGGTTACACGGCCTTCAACGGCGTGGACTTTGAGGGCACCTTCCACGTCAACACGGCCACGGACGACGACTACGCTGGCTTCATCTTCGGCTACCAGGACAGCTCCAGCTTCTACGTGGTCATGTGGAAGCAGATGGAACAGACCTACTGGCAGGCAAACCCCTTCCGAGCAGTGGCCGAGCCCGGAATCCAACTGAAGGTAAAGAAACCATGGGAAAATGATTCCCAGGGGGGGATTTTTGTCTTTCTCTCCCGCGGCGGGATGAGCAGCTCGGTGCTTTGTGCAGCACTCAGCCCTCCCTTCCCCACCCCAGGCAGTGAAGTCCAAGACAGGCCCCGGGGAGTATCTGCGGAACTCCCTGTGGCACACGGGAGACACCACGGACCAGGTGAAACTGCTCTGGAAAGACCCTCGTAATTCCGGCTGGAAGGACAAGACATCCTATCGCTGGTTCCTGCAGCACCGGCCACAGGTCGGCTACATCAGGTGAGGGCCTGGCCTTGCCTTGCCTTGCCTTGCCTGGCCTGGCCTTGCCTTGCCTTGCCTTGCCTAGCTTTGCCTTGCCTTGCCTTGCCTTGCCTTGCCTGGCCTTACCTTGCCTTGCCTTGCCTGGCCTTACCTTGCCTTGCCTTGCCTTGCCTCACCTTGCTTGGCCTTACCTTGCCTGGCTTTGCCTTGCCTTGCCTTGCCTGGCCTTGCCTTGCCTGGCCTTGCCTTGCCTTGCCCGGCCTTGCCTTGCCTTGCCTTGCCTGGCTTTGCCTTGCCTTGCCTTGCCTCACCTTGCTTGGCCTTGCCTTGCCTGGCCTTGCCTTGCCTTGCCTTGCCTTGCCTTGCCTTGCTGGGCTTTGACACAAAAGCAGCACCTCGAGGAGGGACAGTGTCTGCCCAAGGACAACTCCTGGAATTCCAGAACGGTTTGGGTTGGGAGGGACCTGAAAGATCCTCCCATTGCCCCCCCTGCCCTGGGCAGGGACACCTTCCAGGGGCAGCCACGTCACCCTGAGAGTTCTGCTGTTCACAGCCCTGTTCTCCTCCAGAGCTCGGTTCTATGAAGGCCCCGAGGTTGTGGCAGACACTGGTGTTGTCCTGGACACCACCATGCGAGGAGGACGCCTCGGAGTGTTCTGCTTCTCCCAGGAGAACATCATCTGGTCCAACCTGCGCTACCGCTGCAACGGTGGGTTCTGCAGCCCACACACACCCACCCCCTTGGGCCACTTGGAGCTGTTCCTTTCTCCCAGGACACCTGGGGACACCACCGGGGTGGGACCCACCCCGGGAGCTGATTGTGCTTCTCCTAACCTCTGTCTCTTCATGTCCCCCTCCTCAGACACCATCCCAGAGGACTACGAGACGTTCAGGGTCCAGCAGGACTAACCCCCGTGGTGGAACCAGCCCGTCCTGCTCCCCACTCCGTGCTCCCCCCTGGAATTCCCTCCCCAGAGCTGCCAGCACGTCCCTCACAGCACCCTCCCCTCCACAGCCACCCCCTTCACGAGCCCCAAGAACCCTCTGGGAAGGGCAGAAGGGCAGAGGTGAGACCCTGAGCGTGACCAGAAGCCTGAGCTGCTGCAACCACCACTTGTCTGCACTACCCAGCGCCTGCAGCAGCTGGAGCAGCGTGGGGGATTCCCAGGAGTCTTGTCCCTACTCAAAGGCTCTGGAATGTCACCGTGGTTTTCCTCTTCAAGACCTGCTGCGAAGCAAACCCAGCGTGAGAAGGACACGGGGAGCAGCCTCGGTACAAGTTGCTCATTTTAAACACCCCCTCCAAAAAAAAAGCACTTTAAGGAGAGCATCTTTGTTCTGGAATGTTGGATAATAAATATAGATTTCTCCTTGGTCAGCTGTGTGTTCTTGGTTCCTCTTCTGAAACTTTCCCCTCACAGATGTGTCAGAGAGACCCTCCAAGGGAATTTGGCAGTGCCAAAGCACAGGGACCTTTCCCTCGAGAACCTTCCTCTCCTTAGCCCGCCCCACCTGGGTCTTGTCAGAGCAATAAATGGAAGCTTTAGGCTTGGTTTGCCTCCTGGAACCTGCCAGGACTCCCACAAACAGCCGAGGAGCTGGAAAACCTGTTCCATCCTTGTCAGTGTTCCCTCAGGATCCACCCAGAGATGCTCACACAGAACATCCCCCAGCTCAGATCACTCCTCACTGCTCAGAAACCTTTGCCACAGAGAAGCAGAAAACTACCAGAAAAGCAGAAATCCATCCAAAATTCACACATCACAACGTTCTGCAAGTTCAGATCAGCTCCTTGAGGAGTCCCAGCTCAGTTTTTGTGGCTGCAAAAAGCCAAAGAACCCAAATAATCTCATTTTGCTGTTCCTTTGTCCACCCGAGCACCGAAACACCGAGATTTAACACCAAAACCCAACCAAGGAAGCTACAAAAACAGCTGAGCAGCCAGAGACGAGCCCATTTGAACTTTTATTCCATTTCCTTTACAAAGAATGCAAAGATACAAAGACAAAATCCTTCCCACAAAAAGAAGGCGGCCGAGAAGGCCGTACATGGGAGTGGAGCTGCGTTTTCCCACCAGTTCTGGTTGCAAACACTGGAAGCCAATGTCAGATTCCCACTTTAGCCATATTAAAACACAAGGAACATCATCTCTGCAAGGGCAGAAGCTTCAGCTCTTCATCTCCCCTCTATTGAACATCTTAGAAATTCCATATCTGAGCCAAGCTGAGCCTTTTCCTTTCAAACGTGCCATCAGCCACAAGCCAGGATATTTGGGAAGTGCTTTTCCTGCTGGACAAACAGAGATTTGGAGCCATCCCAGCCCTGTTTGCCCTCCTTTCTGGCCTGAAGGTGGGCCAGGAGGTGGAAGCAGGGGGAGTTCATCTGTGTCCCCCCAGCCCCTCAGGGCTTGGAGACTGAGCAGAAGAGCCAAGGAACAGAAGGCAGAACCAGCCCGGTCGGTGTGTCCGACCCCGGCAGTCCCAGCTCCATCCCAACCCACCCACCAGAGATGAAGGAAAACACCAAAAAACCCAAACCCTCGACCCACCAGACGTGGAACCCCAACAGGTTTAAGACTGACACAAGTCACATCACCCAGAGTTGGGGGGTGGCTCTCCCAGTTCCTGGGGGTATCCCAGGCCAAATTCCCTCCCTGGGAGGTTCCCACCACACGGTGACCAGGGAATGGCTCCACGATGAGGTCCTAAAAACCCTCGGGCTCAGCTCTGCACCGACACCAAAAGCCTCTGTTGGTGCTGGAAACCAATTTTTGAGGAGGAAGAACCTGACACTGGTGGGAAAATGCCACCCCTGGCACAGGGATGGAACCCCTGGGGATGCAGCCGTTGGGAATTGGTCATTCCCATTCCCATGGAGCACAAAGACTGCTCCAATTACCACTTTTAGCTTTCAACTCAAGAAAACAGGACCAGAACCAGTGACAAAGGGAACACCAGCACGGCCAGGGGGGTTGGAGCTGGATGACCTTTAAGGTCCCTTCCAACCCAACCATTCTGGGATCCCAACACAGACCCCCTGAACCCAAACCTGCCACAGCAGATCCCACATCCCTAAAAACTCGATGTGGACGGCAAGAAAATGCCATCCTGGGCAATGGAATCATGGAATCCCCTCTGTTTGGGGCAGGTGAGAAGAGTCTCCTGGTTGGCCCCAAACCAACGGTGTTGGGATCCTTTGGGAGAAGTGGGGACTCTGGGGGGACCTGACAGGGCCCGAGGGTGGTGGGCACTGAGCAGGGCAGGGGGCACGGCCCCGAAGCTGCCAGAGCTCCAGGAGCGTTTGGACAACGGGACAGGGTGGGAATTCCACCTCAACGGGAGGACATGGAGGGTGACACTGGAACAGCTGCCCGGGGAGGGTGTGGAGTGTCCTCTCTGGAGACATCCCAACCCCACCTGGAGGTGTCCCTGCTCCAGGAGCCCCTGCCTGGGCAGGGGGATGTCCAGAGGTCCCTTCCAAGCCCAGCTATCCTGTGACCAGGGATTGTCGGGGTGTCCCTGCAGGGCCCGGCGTCGCACTGACAATCCCTGGGGGTCCTTCCAGCTCTGGGATTTGAGGATTCAGCCCCAGCCCCCACAGCCCTCCTTCTCCTCCCCTCTCCTCTCCCCACTCCGTGCCACCCTCGGAAGAAAAGAGCCAACGGATTTTACCCCTTTAGGCCTTTATTTTGATAAAATTGGTCAAGCCCACATAAGGCAACGCACACCACGCCCCCCGCCCGCCCCCAGCCCGCCTCGGGAAATAAATAACACAAAGGAGGAGAGGACGTCATGTAGTGTTTGGCTTTGCAGTATAGAAACTCCACACAATGGTTTCTCGGGGGGTTTTTTTGTTTGGTTTTTGTTTTTTGTTTTTTTTTTTTTTCTGCTTAAAAAGGTAAAAATGATTTATAATACACAGTCAGAATGTCGTGGTGCCCGCATAGAAAACCGACATGCAATCCATGCCTACACTGCGCCGTATAAATAAGATGCAACTCAAAATACAAAGAACAGGAACACTACAAAGTCAGTTCGAGGGGTCGGGTCGGGGTCAGGGGGGGTTTTTTTTGAGGGTTTTCTGTTTTTTAAAAAGAACAGACACACGTAACAAACGCTACCTGCGCTCTCACATTGCCATCACAGTGACGGGGGGGCCGGTGCTCCGAGGAATAAACGCGCTGGTTTTGGGGGGTTCTCCCGCACAAAGCACAGCGTAGGTTGGCACCTACGGGGTGAGAAGGGGCCTTTCCACTTCCTTTGTGTCCAGAGGGGGTTTCCAGGGTCTTCCCTTAAGGGACAGAGCACAAGCCTTAATTGTTGTTTCTACAGAAATCCAAGTCTGTACGCCCAAGCTGCTGATTTTTGAGGGAAATGTCAATGGGTTTGGATTTATCGGGTGCTGCTTTGAGGGAAACTTGGGGCAGCTCCTGGTCTTGGAGTCACCAAGTCAAGGTTGGGAAAGAATCACCAAGTCAGGGTTGGAAAGAAGAACTGAATTAAGGTTGGGAAAGGATCACCAAGTCAAGGTTGGAAAGAAGAACTAAATTAAGGTTGGGAAAGGATCACCAAGTGAGGGTTGGGAAAGAATCACCAAGTCAGGGATGGAAAGAACTCAATTAAGGTTGGAAAAGAGTCAGCAAATCGAGGTGGGAAAGAAGCACCGAATCAGGGTTGGAAAAGACCTGCAGGTCCATCCAACCCAACCTCCCCTGAGCTCGAGGTTCATCCACGAGCGTTCGGGGCGACGCTTCATCAAAACTTATTCATTGAACCCATCCAATTCCAACAAAACAAAAACCCCGTCATGGAATCTGCCAAGAATCACCGATTCCTCCGCAGCCTCTTCCTGGAAACCTTTTCCCCTCTTGGCAAGAAAAGGCAACCCGAGGCCCCAAGGGCAGCCCGGGCTGGGGTGGCACAGGGGGAGGGCTGGCGAGAGCTCCCTGCCATGCAGCAGAAGCCGAGGGAGCCGGGCCCGGGCACTCATGCGGGGCCAGGAGGAGGATTTATGTACAGGGAAAGGAGCCTCCCCCAGCCCACCCAGCAGCACAAGGGGCTGCCTTTGCTTGGGGGAAAGAGAAAAAAATCACAGTTTTTGAGACGCCCAAGGTTTATTCCTGTTATTCCCCATTGTATTGGCAAAATGCAACAGTCTAGCTTGGGAGGTTTTTTAATTAATTTATATATATATATATAGATAGATATAAAAACACATGTAGGGAGGGTGGGGTTCACTCAGCAGGTATGTTTGGACAGTCACCCTTGGAGACACCAGACAGTTTCAACAGCAAACTTATCAATGATATCAATAACACTATTTGCTCCTTGATTTTTATTATTTTTTTTTGCTAAATGATGGTTTTCTTCCCTTTCTGCTGCTCCTCCTGCTCCCACCAGGCACTGGTGGGAAGGGACCCTCACACACACTGTTTGAAAGGAGAACAGGACTGCTAAATCTGAGACAAAACCAGATTGTTTGTTCTGGAAACACTTGGGATCCGCTCCACGTTCCTATGTGACCCCCCAACACGTTGGGTTTGCTTCAGATCAGCCTCATGCCACAGAAAGCAGCTTTTTGAGGGGGGGAGGGTGAAAAAACCCTCTGGGGCAGCTCCTCTGTGATGTGTCAGGGAACCTTTGAGGGGGGAAGGTTCCCTTGGGGAAGGGAAAGGCAGGAGCTGCTGGAATTCCTTCCCTGGATCTCGAAGGATTGGGATGAAAAGCAGCTTTTTACCTGCCCCAACCTGGCCCACGGGGGATCAAACCCCTCCTGTCACCCCCAACCCTCACCTGCTCCTTCCCTCTCCCAAAGGCCCCCACAAAGGGAATCAAACCTGCACTTCTCTCAGCTGGACGGTCCCTAATTCTGCCAGTTGCATCCAAGATGGGTTAGCTGGAAATTTAAGGCCATTTTCAATGTCTCCTGACAAGTCTAAGAAACAAGAGCTCTTCTCTACACACAGAGTTCAAAACCCAGGAAGGGGCGTGAGACCCACGGCTCCCTGTCCCAGGCTCCTGGCAGGAATCTCAGCTCCTACTCGGCTCTTTCCCTCGGAAGTGACTCTGCCTTCAAAACAAGAGCTCACAAACAAGAATGGACACATGCAGGAGGGTCATGGCAATGGGGCAGAGACACAGAAATCCCACCACGGAGCTACTGGAGCTGCAGGAAGCGTTTCCAGCTCCGAGTCACCACTGCCCAAATTCCTCTTGGGTTTTTCCAGGTGTCCTCCTGGATGAGCTGCCTTTTCCCTCCTTCTTAAACTGGAAAAGCACCAGCCATCTGAAACAAGCAGCCAGCAGGAGTTAAAAGGGGCTGCTGGGCTCAAATCCTGCCAAAAAAACCCCACAGCTTCTTTCAGGAGATGTGGGGAAACCTCTGGAGAGCGTGGGGAGGGATGGAAAAAAGAGACGGGAAAGGCAAGGGATCAAAGGGCAAATCCACCTTTTTAGTGCAAACGGTCAACAAATGGCACAAAACGTGAGCAACACACCAGGGTCAGAGAGATCCCCCCAGGCTCCTGCTCTGCAGTGCTGGCAGGATTTCTGGAAGCACACAGAAACCTAGTATAACTCATTAAGAGCAGTTAGAGCTCCTTAATTGTAGGGTAACTCATTAACTGAAGGGGAACCCAACATGGGAAACCTTCCCAGAGGGAATGGGATGGGGGGAAGTGCTGAGGGGTTGGGGATTTTTTTGCTTGAGGGGTTGATTTGGGGTTTTTTTTGCTTGAGGGGTTGATTTGGGGTTTTTTTTCGCTTGAGGGGTTGGGGTTTGCCTGAAAGAGGTGAGGAGAGGGAGGGGATTTTAGGCAAAAAGCAAACCCAGGTGATGCAGAACGAGAGGGGCTCACCAAACCAGAGCTGGTCTGAAATGGGAACTGAAATGGGCCTGCCCTGAGGGACAGGCAACAAAGCCACAGCCCCTCGTGCCTGCTGTGCCTCCCTCGGGCTGCTCTGGTGTTAAGTTGTTGATGAGACTCCAAATGATGCTGATTCCTGATTAACTGCTGCCTTCTGAAGAGGAGGGTGCTGTGCTGGGGGATCCTGTCCCTGGGCAGATCCCAGAGGAGTGAGGAGGGCCCAGGAGTGCCCTGCCAGGGACCACCAGCCCCAGAATTCCTGATGAACCTTGAAATCCATCTCTGATGAGCCCCAAGCACAGGAATCTGGGAATCACCCCCAATGCAGCCAGGACACTGCAGGGAAACCACCAATCCCCACTCCCCGGGGGGGTTTGGGGGGATTGTTTAATGCTGCAGCACAGAATATTCACAAGGACTACCAGAAACAGTCAAGGATGAATTAATGTCCCAGAATGTCAGCCTTTGGGAGGATTCAGTCCTGGTCACTATGGAGCAGGAGATTGTTCCCCCAGGTGAAAGAAGGAATATCCAAGTTCCTGCCACCCTATTTTGCCTGTTTCAAAGGAAAACATCTAAACTTGCCTTAAGCTTCCTTATTTCTGCTCAACAGCTGTTTCAAATTCCAGTTAGTTGAAAAATACCTATATATATAATATATATAATATATTTCTGGAATAAAACCACAAAAAGATGTACTGTACAAGTATTATGTAGAGTGCTTCAATTGGCTGTATGTAGTTTAGCTACTTTCCTAATATCCAAATATTTAAATAAAAAAAAAAACAATGACGACAACAACAACAACAATCATAAATAAGTAACAGAATAAGTAATGAATAAAAAATAAAAAAGAAGTCATCATGATTCTACAAGCCTGGCATTGCTATGGAAATGCCCTTCCTGTTGCCCAGGAATCTCTCACAGAGTCAAATTAGAATGATGCAGGTTAGTCTCCTCTATAGCTTCTTTAGCTGCTTTCAAATGCTCTGACCCTTCCTCTGTGCTAATCAAGTAATGAATTATAGTACTTTTTTGTGTGCTCAGAAATGCTCTCTATATATGTAGCCATAGAGAGAAATATATATATATTACATATATATTTTTTTTAAAAAAAAACAGAACAAAAAAAGCCTGGGAACTAGTGTTGACTGGGGGTTTTTTTGCCTGCTCGGGCCAGGAGGACACCGGGTTGGGGACACACCTGGGGACAAACACGGCGTGGGGAGGGAGGGAGGGAAGGAGGGAGGAGCCTTTCCCCCACCCAGGAGGTGTCCCCAAGCAGAGCCACCACCGGGAGGGCAGAGAGGACAGGGGGGGACAGTCAGGCCTTCCCCCTCCCCGTCTCCAAACGGTGTTTGCCACAACCTCTCGACGTTCCTCCCCCGCCCCAAGCCCTTCTCTAGTGCAAGGAGACCCGGCCAAGGTCCCGCTGGAGCTTTGGGAGGGGGCCCAGGGGGCAGGGAAAGGCTGAGCTGGAAGCTCCTCTCTCTCTGAGGACCGGCAGGGAGCGGCTCGGGGCGGGACGGGACGGGACGGGACGGGGGGGCTGCAGCGCGGCAAGCTCAGAACCACAAGCGTTACTCATCGGACACGGGGAGCTCGGGGGGCTCCGGGGGGAGCTCGGGGGGCTCCGGGGGGCTCGGGGGCAGCTCGGGGGGGGCTCCAGGGCCTCGGCAGCCCCTCACAGCCGGTCCATCCGGAACGTGTCCTCTGTGGCGGGGTCGGTGAGGACCATGTCGGGGTCGTTGAGCATGTGCAGTCCATCCAGGGTTAAAGGGTCAATTTTGAGTTCATCCAGAGGGAACTGGGAATCCGTGTCAAAGCTGACGTCTCCCACTCCTGCCAAAGAGCTGGTCAGTTCTTTTGATAAGCTGGGGGGAGATTCTCCTGTCACTGCGGGGGGGAGAAGGGAGAGGTGTCACCAGCAGGTCACAGCCACACACCCACCGGCCAAACAAGGCATAAACCAGCCCAAAACCACGGCAATAATTCACTGAGCAGAGGCTGAAGCTCAGAGGAGGAACAGCCACCCTCCTGCCCAACTCCATGAATGATTGTCATCACAGCTTCCCAACACCACCACAACCACCAAACACAAAGCAAAATTCCTCTCTCTGTGTGTTTGGTGCCTCTTTTCTCTCCCTCAGGTTTGGGAGGAGGGACTTTAATTTCCCTGAATCCAAGCAGCAATCCCTGGCTGCAGCATGGACTGAGCCACAGCTCTCTCTGTATCCCTGTGCAGGGATTGTGTCCAGAATCCAACTGGGACCAGATTCCCCACCATATGGGACACTTTGCTGGCCAGCTCAGGCCAAGCAGAGAGGGAGGAGTTTGGCTCTCCCAACTTCTCCTCACCGTGGAGGAGGATCCAGGGAATTCAGGGGCAGGACAAGCCCTTGGGACAATCAGTGCTGCCACTGCAGCAATCCCAGTGTGCTGGGATTCCAGGAGAGCTGTCAGGCACTGGCACACATCCCACACTGGTTCCAGGGACCTTCACAGCAGCTGGAACAAACCCTTCCACAGCAACAATCCCCCTTTTCCCTTCCTGCCTCCAAACAATCCACAGCACAGCAGAGACAAACACTGAGGCTGGGGTCATGGAACATCCTGAGCTGGGAGGGACCCACAGGGATCACCCAGTCCAAGTCAGGACATCCCAAAAACCCACCCTGTCCCTCAGAGCCTTGTCCAAACCCTCCTGGAGCTCTGGCAGCCTCGGGGCCGTGCCCACTGCCCTGGGGAGCCTGGGCAGTGCCCAAAGAGCCTTTCCCTGTGATCCATCCCAACCCCTGGCACAGCTCCATGAGGTTCCCTGGGCCTGTCCCTGCTCACACTACCATGAGGAGTCTGAACAATCCACATTCCTCCTTTGGGCTCTCCCTAACACCTTCCCATCCTCCCGACACTGTGGAGCCCAAACACCCCCAGGAGTGCAGGGGAGGCCATGCCAGCCCGGAGCAGAGCAGGACCATCCCCTCCCTGAGGCCAGCACAGCGTGACCCTGCTGGCTCCAGCAGGATGGTGGCCCCAGGCCGGGACTCACCTGTCAGGATGATGTTGGGGATGTTTCCATGGCTGGAGTAGTTGAGCTGCTGCGAGTCCTGCAGGCTGCCGTGGCTGCCCGTGAGTCCCATCATGGCAGCCTGGGAGTAGTTGAGGGTGGAGCAGGGGCTGTAGAGGCTGTTGGAGCTGATGGCGTTCTCGATCATGTTGAACTGCTCCAGCTGCAGGGCGAGGCACAAGGCAAGGCTGAGCTGCAGCCCTGGCAACTGCGGCCCCACAGCTCACAGCGGGGAGAGACACAGGCAAACAAATTCATCTGTGGCTGCCCTGGCTCCAAGGGGGCTCGTGGCACGGGGCTGGCTGGGATATTGGCCTGCCCAGGGCAGGGGCAGCGAGGGGGAGCAGCAACCAAAGCGGGTGTGGAGAACAGAGCAGGAGGAGCCCAGGGGAGCCAAAGGGCCTTCCCTTGGCAAAGGGGTCGCAGCCAGCCCGGCCCAGGCAAAGGGAAGGGCAGGGCTGGAAGGACGGCCTGGGGTCCCCTCTTGTTTCAAGGTGTTGAGGTTTGGAGGGTCTTGGTGTTTTCAGTCATTTCCATTGGGTTTCAACTGGATTTTCGTTATTTCAAAGATTCCTCTTTTTGTCGTTCTTTTTTAACCTGGTTTTCGCCGTTTCAAACAGTTCGGGGTTTAAATCCACATTATTGAGTGATTGTTAATTTGTCAATTTGGTTTTCATTCTTTCCATTGATTTAATCTGATAATGTTTTAAATGCCTTTCATTTTAATTCTAATGTAGTTATTTGAATGTCATTTTATTTTCATGTCATTTAATTTTAATGTAATTATTTTAATTGACTTTCTTTTAATTTAATTTGATTTAATTTTAATGTAATTGTTTTTATTTTTATTTTCTTTTAATTTAATGCAATTGAATTTGAATTCCCATTTTCGTTTAATTTATTTCAGTTTAATTGCCAATTGATTTTATTTTCATTTAACTTAGTTATTTTAGACTTTATTTTTATTTTATTTTTATACTAGTTTAATTACTTCATTTTTATTTTTATTTTTACATTAATTTGATTTTAATTTTAATTATTTCAATATTAATTTAAGTGATTTTAATAATTTTATTTTACCATTAATTATTTCAGTTGCTTTTCATTTTAATTATTTAATTGGTTCTATTTTACTGTACTTTCCATTGCTTCCTTTCCATGCACATCCTGGCACACCTTTCCAAAGCCCTGCAGCTCCCAGGGGCGTTGGGGGGAGCAGGGGGGGAAAAACCAAACCAAACCAGAGCAACCAAACCAGAGCAACCCAAATCAACCAACCAAACCAGAGCAACCAAACCAGAGCAACCCAAATCAACCAACCAAACCAATCCAACCAAACCAACCAACTGAAATCAAACCAAAGCAATCCAACCAAACCAATCCAACCAATCCAACCAAACCAATCCAACCAATCCAACCAACCCAATCCAACCCAATCCAACCAAACCAACCAATCCAACCAAACCAATCCAACCAACCCAATCCAACCAAACCAATCCAACCAAACCAAACCAACCCAATCCAACCAAACCAACCAAACCAAACCAACCCAAACCAATTCAACCCAACCAACCAAACCAATCCAACCAAACCAATCCAACCCAAACCAATCCAACCAAACCAATCCAACCAAACCAATCCAACCAAACCAACCAAACCAAACCAACCAAACCAATGCAGCCAAACCAATCCAGCCAAACCAATCCAAAGCAAACCAACCCAAACCAACCAAAGCAAAGCAAAAGGCAGGTCAGCAGAGCTGCCCCTGGGCAGGGGGTGAGGCCACAACCCCCAGGAGGTCCCTGCTGGCGGTGGAGGCCGAGATGAATTTGCTCACCTGGTGGGAGAGGGCATTAGCCTGCCTAGCTGTCATCTGCTGCTCATAATAGGAGTCCCCAAAAACACTGCCCAGCATGGAAGAATGCTGAAAACAAAACAGAGGCTTTATGGTGCAGATCCCAGCCAAGCTCCAGGAGAGCCCAGGGAGCCTCCCCACGGCTCCCCCCGGCACACACGGCACGGACAGCTGGGTGCTGGGGACACACACACAGGGGGGACACACGTGGGGCTGGGTGGGCTCTGCAAGGGCACACTGGTGGGTTCAAGGAGGGGGAGGAAGCCCAGGGTGGGCAAGAATTCCAGGAGGAATTCCTCAGCCTTGCTGAAGTCACTGTCCCCTCCGGCACCACAAGGGGCTCCCAGGTATTTGGCATCTTTTGTTCTAAAGGTGACCAAGAAATCATCAATTAGTCTAAAAGTGACCAAGAATTCATCAGTTGTGACCAAGAATTCATCATTTGTTCTAAAAGTGACCAAGAATTTAACAATTAGTCTAAAAGTGACCAAGAATTCATCAGCTGAGGGTGACCAAGAATTCATCAGTTGAGGGTGACCAAGAATTTCTCAACTGTGACCAAGAATTTCTTGATTATTCTAAAGGTGACCAAGAATACATCAATTGAGACCAAGAATGTGAGGTCAGTGATTTAATTACTGTCCCCAAAAAAATGCCAGACAGGAAAAAAAAAAAATCAGAGCTCACTTCTTTAAAACTTCCAAATTCTGATATTCCAGCTGAAACAAAACCTATTTCTTGACAGGGGCAGTGGTTATGAAAGATTATTTGCATAGAAAGATTGTGTCAGTCTCGAGGTAGAAATTCAGTTTTGGGTTTATTTAGATGTTAAAAGCAGAAGGCTACAAACTTCCTCCTTAGAAACCTTAAAGCAGAAGAGGGAAGTGAGGAAAAGCTTAGGAAGCATCAGGACAAGAGCACAGCTAAAGGCACTGAACAGCCAGACATCTCAAAGATTCCAAAAAATACCTTGTATTTACAAAAAAGAACCCAATTGCCCCTCCGGGAGGGGAATACCAGGAAAAAGCACCAATATATTCCCTTTAAAGCAAAAAAACCTTCCCACCTTGAGCCAGACCCTTCAGCTGTCACATCTGAGGGCCACTTTGGGGTAAATGTGGCACCAAGGCAGGAACTGACAGCCCAGATTCCAGGAGGGAAGGAGGCTGGACCTCCTGGCTGAGCAGATCCTGTCGGATCCCAGAGCATCCCTGGGAAGCTCTTCCCACGGGTGAGGGTGTGGGGATGCTTTGGATGCACCTGGAGGAGAGATTTTGGACTCACTTTCCTGGACATTTATGGTCTGTCACAGCCAGACCACACAACAACCACGCCATCCCTGCTCCAGAGAAGCAGAAAAACTGGGAACTGGTTCTAATTGGAATGTTTTCCAGTTGATCATCTGGTGCTCAGAACTACGGTGGCTGCTGGGAGGGCTGGGAGGAAAGGATCAAACATCCAAAGGGATCAAACATCCAAAGGGATCAAACACTGGAAGGGATTAAACATCCAAAGGGATCAAACATCACAAGAGCCACATCACAGCTGGTAAGAGAAAAAGCAAAGCACCACCTAAATCAATTTAAAGAAAACCGTGGGGGTTTTGAACCACTGAGCCCTCGTTTGCTGCCCTGTCAACTATTCCAATTCCACGTTGTCCAACCTGCTCCATCTGTCACTCCCAAAAATCCTGGAGTCACAGTCCAGAGCTCGCTCGAGCAAGTGGAGCAGGACCAGCCAAGCTTGGAAAACAAGTGGAAAATGATTCCCAGGTGGAGCAGCAGGAACAGCATCGGCACTGTGTCATCACAGAATCCACTGGGTTGGAAGAGACCTCTGAGATCATCAAACCCAACTTAAAGAGGGCCCAAGCTACGGGTTATAACCATTTCCAAGGCTGAATTTGAATTTGGGGATGTCACAGACACAAGGAATCCAACTGCTACTCGAGAGCTCCCAAAGAGGACCGAGGTGTTCTCCCCTTTAACTCCTGCCCTTTCATTCCAAGGAGCTTTCCAGAAGTAGGGCAAACCCTAAAACCATCACATTTCACTAAGCACTGTTCCCATCCTAAAAACTCTGGGGACCAGGAAAAATAATGAACAGGAGAGCAGGCTCAGTTTGTGCACTGTGGGTCAGTGGCTCCTAAGAAAACACTGCATTTGTTCCTCGTGTGGAGTGTGTGCTGGCTCCTACAGCTGCGAGCACTGAAACCCCCACGGGAAATCCACTGGAAATGTCATTACTTCAACACTTCAGAGCCTCAGAATAATTTATCAACAACTCCGGGAAGAACATCTTGCAAACAGCAGAGTGTTTTGTCAACAGGGGATCTTCTGGGGTTAATGATGTGGTGGCTGCAGGGAAAAACCAAGCCCGAGCACAAACCCCCTGCCTTGAATTACTCATCTCCCAATACCTACCAGGTTGTGCAGGTTGGAGCCCCCAACCCAGGCAGGTTTGTGTCTAACTGGAACAGGATGCCAGGTGGGAGGGGAGGGAGCAGAGGAGGAATAACCAAGGTGCTGGGGATGGGAAGCCATGCAAACACAGAGCTGGGGCTGCAGGCAGAGCTTTCCAATCCCTGCTGGGACACACACACGGCAGCAAAGGATTTGGAGAGGTGGAAAGATGAAGAAGAACCTCTGGTGAATGAAGTGTGGGTGATGCAAACCAAACCCCTGCAAGGGTTGAACCCAAAATCCATGGGAGAGCCACCTGCCTGCTCCCACCTCCTTCATCCCACTCATGCTCTCCTTCCCTGGCACTGGGGCACCCCCAAAGTCTGGGTCACTGCTGGAGACAGCAAAGCCATCTTGGTTTTACTCTGGTAAAAATACAGAATTCTGTGGGTATTTCAGAGGCCAATACTACAGTGAGTAGCAGGAATAAATCCTCTTGCTTCCACTCAAGAGTTGTGCTGTCTCACTTGAAAAAAAGCAAAACCTAAGGAAGATTTTAGAGGATAAAACAGGCCCAGCAGGAAAAATCACAGCCCAGTGTGTGCCCCACTTGCTGCACTCTGGCATTTTGGACTGAGCAGTGGCAACAAATCTGTGGACAAACCCAAGACAAGAGTTATTGAGAAGTCAAAGGGGAAAGAAAACCAACACAAAACCCAAAAGTGGATGTGCTGCCCACGTGAGAACTGAGAGTTTGCAGCAAGAGTGGCACCAGCTCTGCCCTGTGGGGCAGCCTAAGGGGCACATGTGGGTTTTGGAGGCACACACAGGACACAGCCGAACTCACAGAAGCAGAAGAGAGAGGCCAAGGAGCAATTAAGCCAGGCTTAAGGAAATCCAGTCAGTCCTGACACTGGGATTTGGGTCTGAGCTTAGCAGTGACCTGAGCCTGGCTAATGAGACGTGGAGCGTCTGCTTTGGCACCAAGAAGGGGCAACAGTTATTTAGAAAGGAACCTCCTCACAGCCTTCAGTGTTAAATGGTGGAAGGGAAAATGGATTTTCAAACTCTTGGGCTGCTCTGGAAGAACTCCCTGCACCTTGTTTCTGCAGGTGGGATCCTGCAGGGCAGCCAGCTGGAGCTACTTCAGCAGCATCAGCCCATTGCTGTATTGAAAAAGGCACTTTCTTACACTGGGGCACCCCCAAAGTCTGCTTGGTTTTCATTTCTTGCTGCTGGCAGGTAAAAATCCCCCTTCAGAGGATCAAAGCTTCCCCCCCAGGCTTTGACTTCCATACAGAATACGTGGATCTGTGAGTGGACACACAGAGAGGAAGGAAAAGCAGCCAGCAGGCAAAGAAGGGTGTTGGTAACCCACTCCTTGCCAGCCCCAAGATACAGCTGCTCACTTTAAGAGCATTTTCTCCAGTGTTTTCTTCCACAGGGTGTGCTCCCACATAAAAAAGCTCCTGATGTGAACTGATTTAGCCACACGAGGGGTTTTTATGCCCCAGGGGGCACTGAAGTTCCCCCCTCTCTCTCTCCTCTGCCCTCCCAACCTCACCCCTCAGCTCCCCTGTGACACTGGGAACTGAAAGGATTCTACCTGGAGGTTCTGTCCAGGGAAGACCCCGAGGAAACACCAACCCAGTGCTCCAAGAGCAGCTCAGTCCAACACCAAAGGGCAATTGCCCAGCTACCGAAAACCTGCGGGCCTGAATGGAAGCGCAGCCGGGATGAGACACCAGTGATGCATGAGGCACACAGGGAGGCACAGTGAGACAACCAGGGGGCAGTGATGGGGACACACACGAGCAGCAAGGCCTGTGGAAGCACAGAGTCCCTTACTTGAGGGGAGCTGCCAGGAGAGAAGCCTTGATTGGAGACAGGAGAGGTGGGAGACTGGTTGGCTGGGGAGCCAGCATTACTGCGGTACTGCTGGAGTGACGCCTACAGAACAACACAGAGTTAAGAGCGTGCCACTGAGGGAAGGCTGCACAAATCACACACTGCTGCCAAGGCCAGCTGGCAGAAACCATCCCCTTCAGCAGGCTGGGCTGTGCAGGAAGGCAGGGACACTGGGGGGGGACAATGCCCCAGGATGGAGAGAGCTCAGGGACACCCCGAGCTGCTGGACAAGCACAGTGAGGGAGCGTTTCCTCCCTGCTCTCAGTTATGCTCAATTAAAAAAATAATAATAATAAAAAAAAAAATCAGGTCAGCCAAGGATTTAGGGTAAAGAAGCCTTGAAAGCTGGGAATAATTCAAAAAGAATGTCATTTATTCCTCAGTGCAACTCTATCCCCACAGCTGTGTTTACACTGCTCTGGGACCCTGCCCTGGGCGTGGTGTGAGCACTGAGGTGCAGGGGACAGAGCTGTGTGATGGCCCTGGGGGGGGACCCTGCAGGTGGGACCCCTCCCAGCCCCCAGTGCAGCCCAGCACAGGCAGCTCTGCCTGGGAATCCACACTGTGCTTTGCAGCTTCACATTCAGGGACTTGGACATCGTTCTCCGGGATCTTGAGAACACGTTTTCAAAGATTCGCCTTTTTTTCCCTCATCATTTATAACCGTGGCTTTGAACAAATTAATGATATTAATTTTACATCAACAGTAGCGCAGCTGTTCTCATTCTACTTCCTTAGGAATTCCAGGGGATTGAGGAAAACCTGCAATCCAGTGAATTTAACCACTTGTTCTGCAGTGTGGGAAAAGGCTGCACTACCAATGGTTTGGACACCAAATTCTGTAAATGTCTAGAAAATCTCTTTCTGCCCTGCACTGCCACTCACACACTGCAAGCAGCCACCCAAACTAGGAAGGCATTTCAATTCTGCTTCACAAAAGTTGCCAGTGAGGCTGTGGCAAGCACAGCTCTTTGATAAGCTACCTTTAAATTTGTTTATTTAGGAATTATTGCAGTTGCTTTAAGAGATAAGCACAGCACCCTAAAGGTTAAGGTCATAAAGAGGTTTAGGATGAGGAAAGCAACACAGAAAGCAAAGGATGAAATCAGAATTGCCTGTAGTGGTACTACATGAGGATTAGAATCGGAACACTGGGACATATTTTGAGTGGGGTGGAATCCTTTCCACTGCTGGACTGTCCTTCCCTTTCCCCCTTCCAGTCCTGAAAGGGAAGCAGCTGCTCTCAAGAAGAATTTATCAGCATAAACTGCTAAAAGTTTCACAACTGAGTGACAGATCAATAAACCATGATTGCTTCTCATTCTCAAACCAACTGCTGTCACTACAGCACTGCCAGGACACCACAGGCTGGACAACCAGGACCCTCCATGGGGAGCAGGAGGAGCTGGGACACCCTTCCCTCCCTCCCTGCAACCCTGACCCTGCTCTGCATTTGGGATTTTCAGCTGCTGAGACAGAACATTCCATAACAGACCATGTTAAAATGAGCAAGAAGAGGGATCTGGCCATAAATCCTCACTATGTGGACAGATACACTCCGTGTCTTCTGGGCCCTGAGGAAATCCCAGTTTGGAAGATAACTGTGTATGCTCTAAAATTCCTTTAAAGAAAGGGGTTCTAAAGAGAGAAAGTGAAGAAAATACCCAGTTCTTGACAAGTTTTGGAAAGTACATTTTCCAAAAGTGAGTTTGATTGGAAAAGGCCTGTGAGCAGGTTGTTTCCTCAAGGCTCTGTGAGCCCCCCCAGTCTGTGTGTGTTGGGGGTACATTGAACACCCTAAAAATCTCACAAAGCAACAGCCCAGCAAGGTATGAAATAAATGCTGATACCTTTAAACCAGTCTAATCCAACCTGGAGTTGGAAGGGACAGAATTCAATGGAAATATGGCCACTCTGGGAGCACATTAAACCCAAACTTTCCTCTAGAAAACACTTCGCTGCGGATTCGACCGAAACCACACCCTAAGTTTAGTTCAACCTCTGCCCAACACCACCACTGTCACAGGGTGAGGATAATCTAGAGCTGCCCAGGCTGATGCCAGGTTTTCCCAAGGGAAGCTGCTCCCAAACTTACCGAGTTGATGTCAATTCCCATGGAGGGCTGGCTCTGGCTCCCCGGAGGCGACTGCGGGATGGTGGAAGGTACCGTGACGGAGAGAGGGGGGAGCTGAGGGCCTCGCTGCAGCCCCGAGCTCTGCAGGATTGGGGGGTTCTGGGGCAGGGAACTGGCCACTGGTGGCTGCTGCTGCTGCTGGGAACTTGTCTGGGTGAAGAAGGGGTATGGGGGAAGCTGCTGCTCCAGGGACAATGCATCCATAGCCACGGCCTTGGAGAGAAGGATCAGAGTCAGCCACGCCAGCAGGAAATGCCCCTTCGGGCTCAAGCACGTCAAGTTTCACAGTGAGAACCAAATCTAGCTCTTTTTTCCATTGAAAGATGGGATTTTTTAAAGGTTTAGAAACAGTCAAGAAGTTGGTCTAAGGGAAGGTGTTCCTGCCAATGGCAGGGGGGGAAACTGGGTGAGCTTTAAGGTCCCTTCCAACCCAAAGCACGCTGTGATTCTGTAGCTCTACAACTCAAGAGACTCAGCATCACCTCCAGTGTCCGATAATGAAACATTTAAAAGCCCAGCTGAATCCTGGGCTCACAAATCACTAACCTGGGCAGTCACAGAGTCACACTGAGGAGATCAATTTAAAAAGTTAACTGATATTTTCTCATGAGTTAGAGAAATGTCCTTCAAATTTCACAACTTACTTTGGGAGAACACCGTTACAGAATCCCAGAATGGTCTGGGTGGGAAGGACCTTAAAGGTCATGGAGTGCCACCCCCTGCCATGGGCAGGGACACTTCCCACTAGCCCAGGGTGCTCCAGCCTGCCCTTGGACGCTTCCAGGGATGGAGCAGCCACATCTTCTCTGGAAAATTCATTCCAGCCCCTGCCCACCCTCCCAGGGAGGAATTCCTTCCCAGTATCCCACCTGGCAATGGGAAGCCATTCCCTGTGTCCTGTCCCTCCTTCCCTTGTCCCAAGTCCCTCTCCAGCTCTCCTGGAGCCCCTTTAGGCTCTGGAAGGGGCTCTGAGATCTCCCTGAAGCCTTCTCTTCTCCAACCTGCCTTTGGACACTCCCAGGGCTGGAGCAGCCACAGCTTCTCTGCCAGGGTCTCTCCACTTTTCCAGTCGGGGATCTTTCCCCAGTATCCCACCTAACCCTCCCTTCTCCATCAGCCTGAGCCTCTGCAGTGTAAACCAAACCAACCTGCGCCCAAACCGAGCTGAATCCTCCCGTGGAGCCCTACCTGAGTGATTGGTGACAGGGGGGACAGCGTGGGGGACATCTGCTGGGACTGTGGCCTCCTGGAGTCGGCGCCCAAGGACAGGGGGCTCACGGTGGGCGGGCGGTGCTGCTGCGAAGGGGCCGGCGTCGTCGTCAGCCCTGCTGGGAAGGAGCACACCAGCTTCACTGGGAGCACAGCAACACCTCCATGATGGTAAACGAATGGCCTAAGTGGTCAGCCACCCCCGGCCAATCGGTGTGGAGCTCGTTAGGTGATGTGTAATTAATGCGGGCAGGCTCGGGAGCAGGAGGAGCAGAGGAAGAGCCCTGTGGTTTGGCCTGGCTGGAGCCCAGGCACAGGTTGGTGCACAGATGACTTGGAAGTGGAAGAGGCAGAGCAGCCTCAGCGTTCCAGGCTCTGCAGGGATTGTCCTCACACACCTGCACACCCCGAGCCCAGGAAAAGCAGGTTCTGCTCTATTTGTGCAGGCTCACACTCTGGGAAGAAGGTAACAGATCAGGTCACCACACTAACCAGAGGGCACTTGAGATATTAGAAAAGCAAACACCTCTTTAATGGGAAAAGCAGCAGAAAAACTGGTTACGCAGGAAGAGCTCCGTTTGTAATGGCACGGTGCAGGAAATCTCCATCACACTCCCAAGAGCCACAGCCTAGCAGGGGGCAGGGATAAACAACTCAAATACCCTAATACTGTTCAAATCCAGACCAAAAAAATGTGGCAGTTTAGAAACCTCCCTCATTTTCTGCCTCACCCCAGAGCAACCGAGTCCCCCTGGGAAGTGATTTCAGGCCAGGGGAGCTGCTCCCCTGGAGCCGCCAGCAAGGAGGGATTCACGGAGCCCTGTGAGCTCCCAGGCACTTGGCAAGGCCTCCAGGCTTCCAGGCAGGATGCCAGGATGCCAGGAAGTCCAGGCTGCCAAGGAGCCAGCAGGCAAAGTGGCTCAAACTCTGCAGGCTGTGGTTGTGTTTGCAAAAGCAACACCGTGTCTGTGAGCAGACACCTTGAGGAGCACAAAGGTGCAGCCTGGCAAGAGGTGGCTGCCCCACCTTGTGCCAGGATGTGCCCGGGCAGGGCACAGGGTTCAAAAGGCCTTCTTGAGGTTTTCTGCAAGGAAAGTTTGGAAAGTTGACCATGGCAGTGCCTGGACTGTGGGATAATCTCCAAAGAGAAGCAGGAATGTCAGCAATGAGCGGGGCTTTAATTTGTTATGTATTTGATGGGGCAGGAAATGTTTTCAAAGCAACTACAGACTTAGCAGTTTGGTTTTACACCATTTGCTTTGCTAAATATGGGGACAGTAAAAAATTAGTGACCCAGTCTGGTCTAATTCCTGATGTCTGTTTGAGTGACAGCCCATCCCTGAAAGAGCCACTTTTGAGACCAAAACTCGTTCAAGGATGCTGAAATCCACTGTCCCATTCTGTCCTCAAATGGTTAAACCCTCTTCTTGCTTCCCTCTCAAACTTACCTGCTCAGTCAGTAACCTGATTACAGTAATTTCCTTTCCCCAGTACAGGAGAGGACTGTCAAGTGGGAAAGGGAATCCTGCCCAACACAGGAAATCAACTTGTATTTTTGGACACAATGCCTCAGTTCTATTCTAGGAATTAACAGACTGCAACTGTCACCACCAATAAAAAAAATACCAACCCTCTTCACAATTGTTTGAGTATAAACCAGTGAAATTGCTTTAAAAATAACCTGGTGTTTAGGCTGTTTGCCTGTAAAGTTAACAACTCCTGAAATGATCATCACTATGAATATTCTGAATTGCCAACGTGGTAGATAATGTTTGTTTGTGGGTTTTAAAATTATCCACAAAGTCCAACAAACACAACTCAGGTTCACTTGGTGTGATTTCCCCAAGCCCTGAATATTCAGGGTCTTTTCAAAACTCAAGCTTACAAAAAGTAGCACACCTTGGAAAGGCTCCACATTATTCCTGGTTGCTCAGAAGAGGAGATTTTTGCTTCAGATGAAGCAAACAATGTTCCTTCTCCAAGAGAATCCTCACATTACAAAAAATGCCATTTTAAAGGAAGGGAAACCAAATTGCTGTTGAGGATATTCCCAGTTCAGTACAATGAACTACAAGAGAGGAACTCAAGTAGTCTTATATATAAAAAACATTAAAAAAAAGCCCAAAACATGCAAAAAAAATAAACACAACACAACCAACCAAAAAAACCCAAAACATCAAAACCCCCCACACAGAAAGAAAATAAGACCTCAAATCAACCCCAAAAAGCAGATTTGAGTACCAAGAGCTTGAGAGAAACATCCTGTAACCAAACACACCTTTCTCACCTTTTCTGTCCACACCAAACCTGCTTCCAAGGCAAACCCCATCACCAGTGCAGTGCCCTTAACCCTTAGCAGCAACACCAACACCCTACAACCCAAACCCCACCAGTTCAGACCCCACTCCAGGCTCCAGGTGCCACATCCTGGCCCTAAGGCTTGTGATCTCACCCTGACTGGCAGTGCTGATGCCCAGGTGAGTCAGGTTGGCAGCAAGGTTGCCAGTGCTGTTGGAGCTGCTCAGGGCTGGGAATGTGGATTCCTCGGGATCCAGCGGCGTGGGCAGAGGGGAAGGGAAGTGGATGTTGGTCAGGTCTGGCAGGGAGCCGCCCGTGTTGTGCGTGGCAGGAATCAGGGTTGTAGTGTTTTCCTGGTCAGCTGATGGAAAGATGCTAAATTAGGGAGAGAGGGGGAAAAGAAAGACACAAAAAAAAGACACATCTCAATGGAAATTTCAGCCTGGGGAGAGGTTTGTAAAACGGGGGGCGGGGGTTAAAAACAGTTTTGATAAACGGCCAAAGGGTCGCTCCCAAAGGTTCTTGTCTGGGATCTAGAGCAGGGTTAGAGCATTTAAGGGTTTTCCAAGAACTCCAAAGCAAGGGGCTATTCAATATATAATGGTCTTTCTTAAAGATCTCAATGCTCTTAGAAATAAATGCTCAAAACTTACTTGATTCCTGGAACTTCACATGATTTAGGTCTCGATGACCCAGTCTAAAATAGAAGGGAGAGAGTTTTTAAGGCAAAGATACAGCTAGAAATTCTTAGTTCAATTAGGAAGTTTAATTAAATACATTTCTATAGGAGAGCCATTCTACACTAGAGCTTTGTGAAGCTCTTAGAAGGTATTTATCACAAATCCCTAATTAAAAGATTTTTCTGATAAAATCAAGCCATGTGCCTGCACACACACATTTCTTCCTGGTCTAATGGTTAGGATTTGTTTCTAAACACAACATTTGATCTCTTTTCTCTTCAAGCAGTTTGTTATGGAGACAATATTTAAAGTGTTCATTTCCCTCAGTGTGTTTAGAAAATAAAATCTCTGCGCTCTGAGTGTGCAATTCCCACCTTTTTAGTGTCCCAGCCTTGCTTAGAGAGGGCTTTGTCTGCCTCTGAGGTGCTCTCCTCCATTCCAGGGACAGTCAGCAGCAAAACTAAGCAAGGAGAACAAAAAGAATTAATAATCAGTAATATTAAACTTCTCATTAAGGCATTTTCAGACTGGAAGTTTAAACATTTGAAAAATCCTCAGTTTAGAATCATCCATGAGCTTGAAACAGTCATACTCTAGAAAAAAACCCAAAGATACCAGAAAGCAGAAAAGACTAAAATTGTATTTAATTAACTAATTCATCAATGAGACTTTATCAACTTAAAAAAACCCACCCAAATAACACTTCAAAAAACTCCTGGCCTCCAATTTAGCCTGCTAAGACTGAAGATCTAAATGGCAAAGTGTATTTGGGACCTGGTCTCTCCTATCTTTTGCCTCCTGCACAAGTGATTTCCACCTGGTCCCTCCAATGGGCAGCCCAAGAGGACAATTCCAGTGAGGAAAAATCCAAGCCATGTCCCTGGGATAGAGAAAACACTACAAAGCTGTCACTTCTCCACATTCCAAGGACGTTTCTTTGTCCAAGCAAACAACTGCAAGGTGACAATCCCTGCAAGAAGCCCAGAGAGGGAGATGAATCCACAGAAACACTTCACACCAACAACTCCAAATCCATAGTTATGGAATGCTGTTTAGGATGGCCATTTCCCAAAGGTTTCCAGCTCCAGGAGCACATGGAAGAGCTGCAGGACAGAGTGTGTGTCCCAGCATTGTGTGCTCACCGATCTCTCGGCAATCGCTGAAGGATTAAATTTCCCTCCACAGGTTGAAGAGCTTTCCACAAAATCATGGCATGGTTGAGGCTGGAAAAGCCCTTTAGGATGCCCAAGCCCTGCCGTGTTTCCTGGGCTGGAGCAGGCAGGAGGCCCAGCAGAGGGCACCACAACTACTGCTGGAGCTGGGAATGTTGCTGGGTGTTGTTTGGAAGCGCTGCCTCTGAGGGGATGATGATCCCTGGGCAGCTCTAAATCACAACTAGATAGATGAAGTCTTGCTCCTTCCCAATATTGCACCCCTGACTCAACTGCTGGGATGTCTGTGCTGCTCTGGAAGTTCCTACAAACCTCTGGGAGCTCTCAGAGCACTCAACAGCAGAGTCCCCAATTCCTCCTTCCCAGGTAAGGTCTCAGAGTAACAGGATTTGGGGCTCAGGAAAATGTTCTCTCTTAGTTTTGTATCTTTTTTTTTCTGGATTTCAGCACCCAGAAAGGTAAAGGTGAGCCTGCACTCCCATTCCTGTGTCATGGACCCAGGAAGCATCAGATCTGTATCTGACAAGCAGATGAGGAAGCCCAATCAACCTGCAGATCATGGGAAGGGGAATGCTTTGAGTGTTGGAAAGATTTGTACCCATTTTCCTCTGTTTACCTCTTTTCTGCTGCATGTCCTGGGACCCTCCAGAAAAGGATTCCTGCTGAGCTGGAGTCATGGTACTCTGGTGCAAGGCAGAGTCGGAATTTGTCCTGAAGGAAAGCAAAACCCAGGAGACTTTGATTGTCAGTTTCTCTAAATAAAAGAATTTCAATCCCACATCAGTGCAAGCAACCCAGTAAAACCTGAACACTCTGCACTAAAATGCAAAATCACTACATGGCACATCCCAGGGACAATTTCCTTGTGAAACAATCAGTTTACAGAACAAATTCATTCAAGTTTGAAGAACCATTGTTTCAATAATGGGATTGAGAGGAATACAGGATAATTTGACTGCCCTCATTAGAAAAGAATTTTATGGGCTTTGTTAAGAATTAGACATGATCAAATAATGCCCTTTTGGAGCCAAAAGCTGTTCACACACCCTTTGGTTAGAGCAGTGTTGGAAAAACCTGTACCCCTGTTTGGCAGGGAGGGAAAAGGACTGGTTCAGGATGCAGGGACATGGTGGAGCTGGGAATCTCCATGGCCCCTCATTTGTGAATGCAGGCCAACAAGTTACAACTCAACAATCTGGGACTTTACCCTGCAACATCTGGCAGGGTTTGCCTTGAGAAAGATCACACTTGCTGACACACCTTAATTCGAAAGCGAGTCATCCAAAAGAATGGGCCCAACGGAAGAAAAGCTCCATTTCTGAATCTAGACAAGCACAACGATTCCCATGGCCAAGTGGGGAGTGGTAAAGGTGTATTTTTGCCCATGGAAGTGCTGCAGGGTCAGAAGAGAGCCCAAACACACCCAAGCTGTGCCACCAACCTTCTCCAGCTCGTGTCCGACGGCGGCGACAGATACACCGTTCCATAGGGACAGCTGTCCACGTGAGCCCTGGGTTAAGGGCAACAACACCACCTTCCCACTGAAGCAGGAGGCCTGTTGCAAAGCTTCTCCTAAGAATAACTCAAATTACCCTCTCAGAAGCAGGAGAAAAGCAAGCAGACGCCCCGTGGGGAACTTGAAAAGGACACTCAAAGCACAGCATTGTCTGGAGTGTTGGGATATTTGAGCAGCAAAGACAACCATCCTCCTTTTCGGCACGTTTAACTCCTCCCTGGGCAGCCACCAGCCCTCCCCTCCCCGTTCCCACGGCCCCTTCAGCCCCATCAAGCCCATCTGATGGTGGCACATTTTAAGCCAGTCAGAAATAATCAGCTAATTGAAGTTCACAAATGGCAAGAAGCAACATGGCTTGGCAAATGCCAAGTGGATGAATCAACCTGCAATAAAATGCACAACGAGCTGCAGAGAATTATCCCGCGTTGGATTCACTCAGTTCTGGAGGGAAACTCTGTTTCCCCAAGACAGCCTTGACTTTTCATGGAATCATGGAATGGTTTGGGTTGGAAGCAGATCATCCATGTTCTGCTCACATAAAGCTGAGGGTGCTCTCAATCCCACTGTCAGCAACAAAGACATTACACATCCCAAATCCGAGGCCCATGGTACCACTCACTGCTGCTCTCCACGTGGACATCGAGCCACTGACCCAGCTCTTGGAGTGCAGCCATCCAGCCAATTCCTCACCCACTGAGTGCTGCATCCATCACCTCCATGTCTCCCCAGTCTAGAGACAAGGCCATCCCATGGGATATTCATGGGGCAGGCTTTGCCCACAGGGAAGCCCTGCTGGCTGTCACCAATCCAGCGAAGCATCCCAACCCCTCTCAGCTCCACGTGCTCCACTATCCCTACTCAGAGCCGAGGAAACAGCGAAAGGCAAGTGCTTCCTTTAGAGAGCCCAGCTGAGGAGAAGCAGGGACAGGAACAGAGATGGGCAGTTGTGAGGTGGGGAGGCAGGAGGGCAGTGGAGGAGCTGCAAGCAGTGATCCTGCACCAAAGGATATCTGTCTGCCATGCTTATCCACGGAGAGGGGCCGGCGGTGCGGGGAGCCCAGGCGGTTCCTGTCCCGGTACACTCTGTCCACCAGCCCGTGGTGCCGAGTCGTCCTGCTCGTGTCCAACCCCGACGACTGGAAAGGAGTCTGAGGGAGACACAGGGAGTCATAAGCAGCGAAACCCACCCACAATCTGCCCAGAACCCAGCCAGGGTGTGTGCCAGGCTGTGATATTTATTCTAAGGAATCACACTCGTGTAAGATGTGGCCAAGTGTCACCACGTGAGTTTTTCCTGCACCGCTTTCAGCGCAGCCTTGGGAAGCAATGACCAAAGGCTGCCTCTCCCAGAGGGGACCATGCTGGCCCTGCCCTCTCCTAGACCAGCCCTCTGGAGCCCTCAGACCCCACAGGGAGCTGCCAGCTGTGTCCACATGCCCTGGGTGCAGCATGCAGGATGCATCCAGAAGGAACATGCCGACAACCAGAGCTCCGACTCCACGGGCAGGAGATGCAGGAAGGAGACGCGCGGCAAGTCCAGCGCTCAGAGCACGCCGCCTTCTCTCAGGGCTTCCTTTCACCCCTCCTTTCAGAATTGTTTTAAGGGGACACTGAGAGAATGAAAAGAAAAAAGAAAAGCAGTTTCCTTCCTCCTCTGTCTAGAAAAAGTTCTGGCATGTGATCTTTCTGAGGTGACTTCCAGCTCCCTCCTCCGTGACCCGAGGTGGGATGATCCCACCTGGACTCTTATCAGCGCTGAGATCCTCAGTGGATACTTGTCAGCAGATGATTTCAGAGGATGAGGATGGCAAGAGAAAGGACAGGGAAGATGAATTCCCAGGCTGAAGTGGGAAACTCCCCCATTTTCAAAAGCCCTTCCCAGCGTGTACCTGGGGGGGCCAAAGGAAGTACCGAAGGGTCACTCTCCACTCGTACTCCACCAGCAATTTATGGGGCTCTGGGGGAAAAAAAACCTCCCCAGTTTTGCACTCCTTGCCAATGTGAACAGCTTTGCTGAGTCCCTCAACACCATCTGTTTGGAAATCCAAAATTTCCTCCTCCATTCAGGTGCTGCACGTGGCAAATGCACTGTCCTGTCTGCCAAGCCATGAAACCATCTGGCTTCCACATTCATCTTTTTTTTGGTTTTGTTGTTTTTCTTTCTCCAAGTGTCAGCTTTGGCTGTTGAAAGGATTCTTTCGAAAAAGCTTTACATTTATTTTTAAAAGCTTTGTTTGTAATAACTTCTTAGCGAGGCTTTCTACTATTTTAAACTCTTTGCTATTCAGCAAGTTTAGGTCTCCTCACCCTCTCTGCACACACAGCCTGTGTTAAGAGAAATGGATGCAGAGTGCTTGGGGTGTTTATTTTTTCATTTCAAGGCCAACACTTTATATGCAGCAGAATATTTAAGTCAACATGGGGCTACAAAGGAGCACAGAGATCAGGGTGTTCTGCTTGCCTTTCTTGTATGAAGGCTGAGAAGGTTCAGACAGAATCTCAATTTTAAGTCATTTAAAATAAAACACAGTGGTTTCATCTCTGCTGCAAACACTAAACAGCAATCTAGTTCTGTCTCCACACAGAACTGGGAATATTTATCATTCCAACCCAACAAAAGGTCTCCAACTCCTGCTTGCACTGTTGTCACAGCCATTCAAGCCCAAAAGGCAGCAAAATTTGCAAATACGTGCTTGGAAGGTCAACAGGAAAAGCAATTTCCTTGTCGGTGGCCTCAGCAGAGTGTTGCTAAAAAAGGAGCAGCCAGCCCAAAGCACAGGGAATGCAGCCCTCACCTGGAATTCAAAAGGAAGCCAATGCATAGGAGACAAAATCTGAATTTAAAAATAGTGATTTCTTATGGTTTTCCTTCTCTCAGCACAACTTCCTTATGAAAAACACAACAGAAATCTCACTGAAGTGCAGCAGTGGCATCAATAAACATGGAGCATGTCCCAGCTACAGTTTCTAGAGTGGGGAATTTGGGGGCAATGGCTTTCCAGGAACAAAGATCCCAAGTGAATTCCTGGCTTAGGCAAAGAGAAAACACTTCTGGATGTCACCTCCAACAGGTCTGGCTTCTCTTCTCAGCAACCTTTCTACAAAACTTCCTCTGGGCCAAACACCAGGACAACGTGTTTTGATTAAAATCCTCACCCCTGATTTAACTGTCATTTAAAAAAATGGATTATAAAGAAAAATAACAGATCTGAGCATCGATTTTTGGGGGGGAAAATGAAAAAATAGAAGTGTCTCACTTCCCTGAAAAACATTAAAGGATTTGAGACCAGACCCAAAACCCCAGAAACCATTAAAAAAAAAAAGCAGCTAGGTACAGACAGGAAGGAAAAAGCTCAGAGCTCTACAAGTGTCCTTTAAAGGTTTATCAAGACTTGAGGAACAAACCCAAGCGAGGTGGATGAGGGGGAAGGAGGAGTGGGACCTAGGACAGTCCATATTTCAGTGCTTCCTGGTGCCAAGCAGGATTTGGGAACTCATTCCCCACGGAATTCAACATGCACATGCTCAGAGACTGCTTAAACCACAGGCCAAGACAGTGCTCAACACCCCACTGTCTGCACCCAGTGAATCCCCCAGGAATCATACGGAATCACACGACAGCAAGTCCAGGGAGGCTGGACAGGACTTCTTATGCATATTCCAAAGTGGGATGCATGGCAAAAACCTGGAGTTGTGTGCCAGAGCAGGACTCCTGTGGGGCTGGAGGTGATCAAACCAGTGTGCATAGCAGAGCAGGTGGCACTGGGCTGAAATACGTATCCACCTGGGCAAACAGGACCAGTCCTAAATACGTATTTGCACAAACCTAAATACTTGTTTACCAAAGAGACAGGAACTGCTCCAAAGGTTTCTGCCAGAGCTCCGTTGTGCTGCAAATCAAAGAACCAAGATGCTCAGACACCAACGCTCCTGGAGGCTTTTTAGCTTAAAACTGGGGGGGGGGAAACCTGGAAAGCATTCCCTGCTGATACAAACACAGGGGGTTATTGTTGTTGCAACTATTCCTTGGGTGTAACAACATCAGCTGGGGGATTTTCTTGTGTGTGGGTGTGTGAAAAAGGAGGTGAAAACTGGAGGTTGAGGAGGGGTTGTTTCTGTGTCCTCCTCTGGTCATTCCCGAATTTGGGAATATTCACTTCCAAGCACTCTGTCAGTAAAGCAGTCTGTGCAATAAGCACCAGTAATGGCCAACCAGCACAGAAATATTGCTGCTTGAAAGGAACAGGAACTCTGAACCTCCCTAACAAGAAGCTAAAGAGACAATCTTGGAGAGACCAGACCTTGTGGAATAACACTGAGGACTTCAATCCACTCCAACCCCCTGCTCTGCATTCCCTAAAGGCAACCAGCTTAAAATAATAGACTTTTGCTTCATCTCTTGCACAAGGTTCAAGCTTTTAACCTGCCCAAATTCAGCTGTCTCCACCTATTTCAACAGGCAGTTAGAGGAGCAGTAATTTCTCCATATTTATGAACCAGCCTTCACCAGAAAACCACCAACTGCAAAATTTCCCTCTTACCACATCCTTGTGAGAGAAATGTAACTGTTACTGCTCAAAAAAGGAAAACTAATGCAGGAGTGTTAACTATTTTGAGCCCCCTAAATGCACTAACTAGAGAAATCAGAGTCCTCAAAGGACCCATCCATCACCTGACCCTGTCCATGGACAACATCTGCTGTCCAAACATGCTTCAAACAGCAAAGCATTCACCCAAAACACTGATTTTCTGCTTTTGGTGCATCACCTGGGAGTCACAGCCAGGACATCCCTACATCTCCTTCTCAGCCAGCCTAAAAACGTGACTAACCTGGTATTCCCCTTCTCCTCTCCCAAAATTACTCCCACAGAGCACACACACACCACCACCTTCCTCCACACCCCATCTCCCAAGAGTTTCCACAAAACCTTCCCTTGCTTCCATTTGGCTTTGAATTTGCAGTGTCTTCCCAGATTTCATCAGGAATTTGGTACTGAACAGAAAAACCCCACGCCCATGAATATTCCCTGACAAAGGAATTGCATCACTCTGAGTATTCTTGACCCAAAAGCATCCCAACCAGGGACAGAACTAATACTTAACACAACATGTGCAACACAAAAACATCCACACTTCCCAATCCAAAGGAGCAGAAGTTTTTAAAGCAGGGTGCTGTGCTGAGGGTGCTGAACCAGAGGCTGCCTCCTGGGCTCCTGGGAGGACACAGCAGCATCCAGGCATGGAATGAATGACCAAATCCAAAGAAACACCCTCCGGACTCACCTGGAAGGGGAGATCCATGGCACTGTTTCCAATCTGATTCACATTTGGCAGAGACCCACCGTAGTACTGGCCACGACTCTGTCCCAGTTGCAAATATTGGGTTTTCTGCAGCTGTAGCTGAAAGAAAAGAAGGAGGAAAACAGAATTTGAACTGTTTGAACTAACACGACTTGACACCACGGCTGTGATCGCTGCGAACGGAAACCATCTATAAACAGCAGGAATCCAACTGTGAATCCCAGGCTATGTCAACCTCCTCCACACTGCTCTGCTTTCTTGCACCAGGAAAAGCCCTGGGGAAAGGGCAGAGACAGGTTTGCAAAGGAAAGGCAAGAGAGGCTTTCAAAGAAAAACCCAAAGTCAACCAAAAGGAATAACAAACCACGGAGAATTCCTTCCTGGACAGGGAAACATGAAAGTGAAAGGTGATGGTTTGCAAAGTTTCCCTGAATCACAGGCAGCCAGTGCTGAGCAACACCACAACACTAAAATATTCCAGGATATTTGCCCCCAGCTGTAGGCACTTCTGGTGTGCAAAAAAGGGTGCAAGAGAGAAAACTGGTTCTTTCCTACTCAAACACCAACTTCCTTTCACTGTCACTTCTTCCAGAAGGCTAAAAACTCATTAGTGAGATCTGTGATCTTGATTAATCCATTTTCCCTCAATGTTATTAATTCAGTAGCACCAATATTTAAACCAATTCCCCATTCAGTGCCACGACATTCCCACTCAACACACTGGATTTAACACACTGCACCAAAGCCCTGCTTTATTTGACACTGACCATGCAGAATTTGCCATCACCTGAACACACCAACCCTCGGTGATGCCTCTTCCAAGGACTCAAGAAACCACAATGAAAGCAGCAAAGAAAGGAGGTTACACAAGCTCCCTCTCCTCCCAGTGTCAAGGGGTGTGTTTTACACCGTGTTGCTCCTCAGTCAATGCCAACAGGCTGGTTTTGCCCTCTGCAACACCCTTAGATTGGTAGCAGAGGACTGTTTAAAGCCTCAACGTTCAGCTCTTGGAGCAGATGCAGGTTGGTTGCCAAGGCAGTGCAGTGTGTACATCAACAAACGTGCTCCACTCTCACCCAAACACACCCAAACCCTTCCCAACGGCAGGTTTGGGAGAGCAAAGTTTGGCAAAGCACAAGGAAAGGTGGCAGCCCCCAAAAGGATGTTTGCAGTGGGGGGGTTTCTTCACACCTTCCTTCAAATGAAAGGAGGAGATGGAGTGGCTTGGCCTCCTCAGCTTCACCACAAAGGCTTGAGGTTGATGGAGATGTTTCTGAAGGGAAGGAAGAGCTCGTGCTTTGTGTGGTGACACCACGATCTGTCCTCAGATGAAAGGGTGATGACAGCAGCAGAGTGAGGGGTGCCCAGGGGTGCTGGGGGTGCCCAGGGGTGCTGAAAGCACAGAGAGAAAGGGACTAGCCTGCTTCTATCATCCCAATATTTAGGGTTGTATAAATGGATCACAGAATCCCAGAACGGTTTGAGTTGGAAGGGGCCTTAAAGATCACGGAGTTCCCACCCCCTGCCACGGGCAGGGACACCTTCCACCAGCCCAGGGTGCTCCGACCTGCCCTTGGACACTCCCAGGGATCCAGGGGCAGCCACAGCTTCTCTGGGCACCCTGTGCCAGGGCCTGCCCACCCTCCCAGGGAGAGAGATTATATTAAAGCAGTCCTTGAACAGAGGAGGAGAATTCACAATCACCCTGAGGACAACAGTGCATGATGTTAAAACCATCCCTAGAAACCCCCAACACCCTTCATTCACAGAATTTTCCCTGGCAGCCACCAATTTCAAGCTACACAGACAGTTCAAACCCAGATGACTCGTGGAGGACAAATCTCTCCACGCACCACAGAACCATTTAGGTTGCAAAAGACATCCCAGATCATCGTGTCCAACCTTTACCCAGGAGGGCAGAAGGCTCAGAACCCTGAGAAGCCTCAACTATTCAGGCAAGACACCAGTCACTAAGTGGCTGATGGGTTTTTCCCTTCCCAAAAGGGCAGCTCATCCCTCAGCCCCAAGTCCTCCCAAATATTCCCAGTGTGCCCTATCAAATGGCTGAGCCACATCCCATCTCAGGAGCAGGAAAGGCCCCTCTGCTCTCCTTCTGCAATCTTTTGCCATGCAAATCCAACGCAGCAAGACACGAAATCAGAGAGAAACACTGTGCTGGTATCACTTAATGACTCACAGCCCCTCCAACTCGGAGCTGCAGAGCACAAAAAGCACAATATCAGAACTAGCTGTGCTTTTTCCCTGGCCCTTACATATGTTTTTGTTGTTAAAAAAAAAGGCTTGTTTGGGATTTGGGCCAAACATTGAAGTAACTATTTCAACAGGTGTTGGTTTCCTTTAAAGAACCTACTAAAGGCACTCAGGGAGGAGGGGGTGGCTGGATGTTTTTTTAGTATTTTTGCCTTTCCTCAGTCTGTACCCACCTCAAAGCAGCACAGAACAGGGAGGTCACAACCATTTGTCTTTCTGCTGCACTCAAACATGGAAATGAGGAAACACAAGAGATGGAGGCCTGAAAGGAGCCTGTTGAATGGCTTGGCTGTCCCATTAATTTTAGTAACGCTCCCTTCCATAAACACTGTGGGAGTTCTGTGCCAAAACTAAGAGAAGGGATTGCTGGTTATTGCTCTCATCCATCAGCACACCGGGCTGGGGTCTGGGTTTGCTCCTCTCCTCAGTGGCCCCCAGACTGCAGCGTTTATTGGAGCCCATCAACAACTGCCACTTGCAATCTGGGAAGATCAAGGGTAAGCAGAGCAGGACGGTGTCCTGAGCAACACAAACCTCCAGTTTTTGAGCTGGAAAAAGGCATTTTTAAATATTACGACCTTACTGTCACTCCAACAGGGAATCTCCAGTAAAATCAGCTCGTGTCTGAGTTTCTCACCAAGCAAAAAAAGCTGCAAGTTTCACTGTTGTGCTTTGAGGGGCCTCAAGAGGCTCAAACCTGAGTGAAGGGACCTGTGCAGAGAGAAAAACAGCACTGAAAATCACCGAATGCAGGAACGGGTTGGGTTGGAGGGACCTTAAAGCTCATCCAGTGGCACCTTCTGCTGTGCCAGGGTGCTCCAACCTGACCCTGGACACTCCCAGGGACGGGGCAGCCACAGCTTCTCCATGCCAGGGTCTCCCACCCCATGAAAACAGACACTGTGACTGAAATGACCCCTCATCTTCCTCTCCAACCACCCTGTGAGGTGCATCGAGCACATTGCACAGCTGGGGGCTGGGAATTAAGTTTTAAAGAGGGGGCTGATTTTCAAAGAAAACAACCCAAAAAAAGCCTTTTCTTAATGGAAAAACTCAGATTACTCTCCAAATGTTAACAAGTCTCACGACAACTCCACCATTATCTCCTGGGTTTGGATTCAATTAGCACAGCTTGGATTGGGGATGAATTTAGATAGGGAAGGGAGATAAGGAATTACTTAGCGTTCTCCAGAATTATTAATTTCTTGAGCCACGAAACTCAGTGACTCTACATTACAGCTTTTCCATTTCTGTATCATGTGGCCAAGAAACAGCTCCTTGACAGCTGAAAATATTGCTAAATATTCCAGTTCTTTCCCAAGAAAGCTTTGGGTAAGGAAACAGCTTTTGCTTGTTAAACCACTTCATTTCTGCTTGGCTTTCTTGTTCAGAAAAAATGTATCCCAAACGACAGATCCAAACCGAATCTGTGATTTTCCCTCCACCAGCATTTCTCTTCCTCAACTTAAAATCCTCATGTTTTCTTTAAAATCCAGTTTGATCATTAAGAATCAAATACTTTATGTGAACATTTATGTAACCACCTCACTTTTTCCCTTTGGGTTAACGTCTGGCTGGACACACAGATGTGTTTGTAGGGCGAGATTCAAGTTCTCCAATTAAAAGAATAATAAAGAAACACATCCTTAAATACAACTCCAGTTTTCCTACAGACTTCCTAAGCGTCCAAAACATGCAGTTGGGAGGCAAAGGAAGCATTTATTAAAAGTTCAACACTTCAGCTTCTAGAAATTCTTCACAGAAGAATTCTGGGCCCATTACAAACTCACGGACAGGATTAACTGGGAAATGGGGCAGTTTTGGTCACACTGGAAGTCAATGAAAATCCACTACCAATGTTTCTTTTAAAATGCTGGTTTAATACATGCAAAGTGGATTCCCAACCTCATAATAAAAGGGTGGAGTGTCCGTTTGATAGAACCCAAGATACCTGATGACTACAGGAAACCAGATTTCACGATAACCGCTCTTTTGCCGCCTTGCAGTTTCCACACCAAACTTTTCTTACAGATTCTACCTTTTACCTTCCAAAACCTTTCTCTTCTTTAGCACACTGAGCCTAATAAGCAGCAAAACGAGTGCAGATTAAAATTAGCAAAGTATTATTAAAGCTTAATTGGGAATTAAGTTCTGTTTAAAGGATTAACTGGAAGTTTTAGAGGCTGCATTAAAGGTAAATCCTGTTGTTCTAATCAGTTCAAAGTTCCCCGGTTGGACACGTCTGGAATTTCTCAGCAAGGTTTTCACCTGAAACACCCACAGGCAGGACCTGCCACAGAAAGGAATATTCAGCTGTCAGGAGTTTTTAAATGGGTTGGGATTGATGTCAGAACTGGATTTTTGATGTTACACCGAGGAGAAACTTCCCAGGCCACGCTCTGCCTCTGCTGAGTCTCCCCAACCCCTCGTCTGGCTTCTTTCTCCACCGTGAAATTAAACACCAAGTCAAACAAACCCTCCAGACAAGGCACTTACTGGTGGGATCCCAGGGGAATTATTTTCTTCAAAGGGACATTTCTTCCCATTCACAACCCTCATGTTGATAAGAAAAGCAAATAGAGTCTTAGAAAGACAGAAACCTTAACATCAACTTAATGATTCGTAATGGTTGCATTTAGATTTAGTGGCAAGGCAGCCACGAGTTACAAATCACCTCATTAACCCTTTCACTATCAATTAAAAAGTTGCCAAAAGCTATCCAACAATTAACAACTCTGACCACCAAGGGTTTGGCTCCTCCCTCCCCTCAAACGAACCCTTTTCTGTAAATATTCCAAAGTTTGTGTTAAAACTTGAATTTTGAACACTCGGCACTTGCTACTCCAACAACTCCTAAAATTAATATACAGTAAAATAACTCCTCATATATTAAGCCATTCTCCACGAAAACTGTCTGAATTTAGTTAATTAAATGAGGAAAGAATCATAAATCACTAAAAGAGAATCCCAGCAAGCCAAGGAAAAGAAAACTTCAGTGATGGCCACAATTCCATTAATCACAGCAAGTTTTCAGCTCCTCATCACCAGACTCAGAGACAATCTTGTTAAAGATGGGATTAAAGTTAAAATCAATACTGGGGACACACAAAGTCATGAGCAGAGAACAAGTTTCACAAGCAGAGGATGCAGTTCTAGAACCCAACCCAGGGATCACCACCCCCCCTGAGGACCAGCAGGTTCTTCCATCCTCCTCTTTCCACCTCAGTGATCCTCCTGCCCAATGGGAATAATCTCACCAGAAGAATATTGTAAAGATCCTTTTGGAGCTCCTCACCCCCTTCCCTGGAGGTTTAATTATCCCCCCTCACTGAGTGGTGCTCCAAGGCCTGGAGCAATCCAGGGCAAATGGGCATAAATGAAGAGATTCCAGAGCGTCCCCATCATTTCTGCCTGTGCTCTACGTGGCTGGGTCTCACTGGGGCAGTGGGGATATAGGATAAATGAATTAAAGATCTCCTACTGCTCCCAGAGAGGAGATGAATGAAGGCTTTTGGAATGCTTGACTTTTTAATCTATATAATGCTTTTCCAGCCCGAGTACAGCTGATAAGTGAACGCTGATTGTTTTCACAGGCTTGTCACGGCTTTGATAATTTACTGCACATAATTCAAAATAACTCCATTATTTACATTTTCCTGATTAAAACCTCCCCACACATTATCTAATAGGTGGCTAAAGGGATGGATCTGCCATTTCAGCCTTTTACTTTCATTTTCCATGTAATTAAAAATTAACATCATGGAATGTAATAACAGCAATACTTTCATGCGAGCAGGGCACCTGCAGAACTTTGTACACAATAATTTATCTCCGATGCAGAAACCACCCTGAGATGGGGGAAATAACCCTTATGGTGTAAACCAAGTGTCTCAGAGCATTTAAGGTACCCCTGCCTGACACACAGCAAAAGGTGCAAGATCAGGAAGCTACACTTCAAGATCTTTGATAAAACACACCCACAGAGGCAGATCAAAAATATCTGGAATTCCAGAGGTGAGCAGGTTGCTGAGAGATAAAAAAGGAGCTCTGAGATGCCTGTTCCTCCCCAACCCATCACCCGTGTGAACGTGCTGCCAGCGACACTGGGCTTTTATTCCTGAATAATCAGCCTTTCATGGGCAGGAGGAAGAGAACGTGGCGCAGGGAGTCACGCTGGGGTGGAGGGAGCACAGGCAGCTCCTTCACACTCATGCACAGCCTCATTTCTCAGGGCTAAAGACAGAGAACCCCTCGCATTCTCTCTCTGTCACGCTCAGGAAGAGCCAGCTTTCTAAAGGCACTTATTTCCTGCAGTTCCAAGTCGTGCTCCAAGAGCAGCAGAGGCTCCAAAAGCACAGCTGTTCCTCCCAGGAAGACGGGTAAAGGAAATGAAGGCTGAAGTGGAGAGGAAAGGTATAATCCGCAGTGATAGCAGCTGCTCTGCCTGGCTCCCCTGGGATTTCCAGGATTCCAGCAGCAGCTCCTAACACAATGGCTTGCAATGCTTGTGTGGTTTGTGAATGTTAGTGTGGTTTTATTTTCATGAAAGTGAAGATTTGAACACTGGCTACGGACAGACGAGCGCGGACAAGCCGAGCAAAAGTTTCCCTTGTTGCCTCTGCCAATCCTTTCTGGCCTCCCCTCGGTGTCCTGGAGCAATGGATAGTGCAGGCAAAGGGACAAGCAAGCCAAAACAGGAAGCCAAATGTCTACTACAAACTAAGTGAAAATTACCCCGAAAAACTCCAGACATATGGTATGAACTGGAGGTGAACCCAGGCCTAGAAGTGCTACATCATTGTTTACTCCTCCATCACCGCAACTGTCACTTCAGTCACTTCAGAGGATTTGTTCCATTATCCCATCACCTCGTCAGGACACAAACAGAACTCTCAGGCAAGCCAAAGACAGCCAGGAAGAACAAAAATTCAGGAAAAGGCCAAAAAAAGCATTTTTTTTTCTTAGGGAAGGAAGCTGTTGTAATATATTGGAATTCAGCAGACACAAAAGAGCAACAGCTTTGTTTCTGCCACACCAAACACTTCACGACCAGCTCCTTGCTCAGAGCAAACACAAGGCCAGCCTTGCTCCTGATTTTCACTACCAAAGGCACTGCTCAAGGACTGGAGGTTTTCCCAATGTGCTAACACACCCAAATTTTCTCAAAAACTTCAGAAATTAACACCAAAATGGGAGGTGACACATTTGAGGACCAGAAGCAAAGGGATTCTGCTGCAGCCTGGGAAATGTCCCAGCTCAGACAGGCTCAGCACGGGGTCTGAAGGGACAGAGGGGGAAGCAGAATCCTCCTCTTCCATCTCACGGAGCCAGAGTTTGGAATGAAACAGGAGCTCTCTCCAGATGCCATGAAAAACAAACTGGGAATCTGAAGAAGGGCTTTTCCTCATTAGAGTCATGAAAACTGCCAGTCAGAGGTGAGGGGACACTAAGGCAGCTGACTGGAGACTTTATAAATCCGATTAGTTAAAGGTTACCTGATAGCATCGCTTCTATCCCGCAGTTCCAGTCGCTTCCCAGGAAAATCCCAAGGTCTCAAAGGCTGGAACACCTGCAGGAGGCCCCTGCAGCTGCATAAAAGCCTCGACACAATTAGGCAAACCTGATTATTCAGTGCTTTGACAAGGAGGAAGGAGAGGATGGGGTAAGTTCTTAGCCCCAGTCTCCACAGTGAGGCCGGTCACCTGAGCAAGGCATTCCCATCCCCTCGGTTTGGGACTGGCTAAAACCAGGGACTTTTTGCAGGTGGCATGTGCAGGAAGCAGAGAAGTGGGAGGCAAGGATCACTTCTGAGGTGCAGCCATTCTCCTCATGAAAGCCCCCTCAGTCCCTTGGGTGGCTCGTGGAGCAGAGGACAGGGGAAAGAGCAAAGCCAAGAAGCTGGGAGAGCCCCAGCCCAGAGAGCTGAGGTGCAACACATCACCACTGCAAAGCAACCCCGAATAAACCTATCCTGGACACACAGGACGTGCCAAGCTGGAAGGGATCGGCATCCTCGAGGCCCTGAGCAGGACACCCCCCAATCCCAGCAACTCCCAAGTGCAACACAGTCATCCTTTGCTAAAAGCATTCCAGTGCAGTCCAATAAATTCCCTTCATAGGAGCTGAGATATGTATTGATCAGCAAAGCCTGAGCAGGAATCATCGGAGTCTCGGCCAAGCCGCGAGCGCTGCACTTTGAGGGCTCCAAGAGAGCCAATTATTACTCATGAGTTCATGTTTTCTTCACCTTCCTGTTGAAGAGATTATTTAAGCCCTCAAATCACTTAACTGGATTGTTTTGTCCTGTTATGAGTCATCTACAAATTCCAAGGCCCCATTAGATTCTCCTTCAGGAGCTGCAAGCAACTCCCCAGATGCCTCAGCTATAAAACCGTGAGGAAACGGGGTTATAAAAATCACACACAGGCCCGGCCCTCTCCCCCCAGATGGCTCTGAGAATTCCTGTGAAAGTGGAAAGATCTCACACCCCAACATGCACTGAACATTCACAAAGCACCTCAAGTGCACACTGCACTCAGATTTTAGTTGTGGACCCAAAGAAAACAAAGAGGAAGGTTTAATTTGTGCAGAGAAAGAGGAGGGGTGAAGGAAGGTGGCAACAGCGTTTAATGCTGTTATTATTTATTATTTATTTCTGGTTTATTCTAAACTTTGAACAGTGGCACTTCTTTACACATGAACTGCCCTTCACTTTCTCCCAGGAATTAATTAATACGAACTACTTAGGGGTGGAGGGCAAAGAATCGGTAAGAACACACCTTGCAGAATTCCAATAATATAAAATAAATAAAGCAATAATTAAAAAGACCAAAAATCTAACGCACAGACTCCGTGTTTCAAAACACTTTGCTATTCCTGGTGAACAAAGGTTTACTGTTTCAAACTTAACAGTCACAACTGAGTAGCAAGTAAAAACAGGATACAGCAAACTGGAGCCTTAAAATAGTGACTATTCTTCCGAGTTGTGCTCTATCGCCGGGCAGGGAGCCAAGCAAAGCTACAACAGGCACCCAACCTGATTTCACTGCTTTCCAAAACAAACCCGAGCCCGTGGCAGCTCAGCAAGTGCCACCCAGCCCTTCTGCAAGGCTTTCAGCAAAGGCAGCTGGGGATGCTGCAGAGAATTCAATACAATGCAGCACACGGGGCTGGCGCTCGGGGCTCGTGGATTAGTGGATATCAAGAAGGCAAAGTATTTTTTTTGCTGTAGTTAGATGTGGTCTGACACTCCAAAATCTGTTTATTTTCATGCTGGTTATTAGCTAACAATGTCGTTTTAAGGAAAATATGCACTTTGAGCGGGCAATGCGTTTGCTGGTTGATGGACAATGATGGAAAACCAGCGTCCAGCTTCAATAAAAAGTTCCTCTAAACCATCACCATTCCTCCCATTGAAATGCCTCAGAAAAGCTGAAATAAAAGCAGAGATGCCCTCATTAAGCAAGATAAAAATAGCTTTTATGTTCCATTTTTTATTTTTAGCTAAAGAATGAAAATTCAGTTATGTAACCCTACAAGTTTCGTAAATTGGGAGCCAAGCAGGGCATGTTTGCACTCTCGGGGGTTTATTAGTGAGCAGGGAGCACCTAAATCTGCTCTGAGAGTGGCCACGAGCTACAGGAAATTGTAGCTTTAGAGATGAGGCATCAGCCAATCCTCCAGGTGTCAAAAATATCTGCCATGAGAGCCCAAATTCTTCGAATGCAGAAGGCTCGTTCAGCACAGGAGGAAAATCTAATTACAAGGAGAAGGTCAATAAGCCATTTGACTCGGAGCTGGCTGGTGGCAACTCGTGCAATATTTAAGATATGAAATAAATATTACATAAGATAGTATACAGCCCTCTTCCCTCACTAGTGGAGAAATGCTGGGGAGGGGGAATTGGGATTAAAAGCCTGGTCCACTGCAGGTCCAGAGCATGGACAAACCCAGTAACACCACCCCAAACTGCTGACTGGGTGCCAGGAATACCATCTACACTAAGACTGCAAGCTGAGAAGCCACCCTGGGAAACAATCCCTGCCTTCCCTTCTCCCACTGAGGTTTTTTTATTCCTTTAATCCAGCTTATGGATGTTGAAATATCACTTCAAAACTCCAGAGCTCAGAAAAAATCTCCTGCACAGCTTCACATGCTGCTTCTGCAAGAGGGCTGAAGAGGCCCCAGCGTGTCACCAATAAGTGAGTTGGGAGCTATCACCATCTGCCTGGAAATCCATAGATTTTGGAATATCAACTCAGATTCCCTCCCCTCTGAGACCTCAGCCGTCCAAGGAAAATAATGCTCACATAAACAGTAATAGCTGGGTATCAAAATTAATTGAAAATTCATCTGACACAACTGCAGGCTGCCATTAACACATCTTACTCTAAGTAACCATAGTAAAAACACCAGCGAGTAGCCCAGCAGGGACAGCACTGAGGATATTTTCCCAATCATCAGGAAAAGTGAGAGAACAGGCAAGAAAGCAAAACACACTTGGAGAAAATCTGCCTGTTAAACATGGACTTTTAGACCAAGATTGCAAAGTGCTGTAGAATTATTCCTGCAGCCTGAAAGCTGCATCGCTTCATCCTCCCCCACTTCATTATTTAAGACCCATTTTTTGTGGGTGTGTGGTGTTGTTGTTTTATTGCAGAGGATTGTTCTGGTACAAGGGCAGGAATTTTCAGTTCCTGAGAAATAATTTGCAGAACAAGACTATTATCAACACTTGGTTACAACTTGATAATTTATAAGGTCCCAAAGAGATCGTGCCAAAACATCCCTGGTTTATAAATATGGGCTTTTGTAACGCTCACTTGGCTCGACAAGCACTGATGGGGATCCTAATGGAGACCTTACTGCTGGTATCACCTCCAACAGCACTGAAGGCAAATTGTTTCAAACAAACCAATGCAATATTTTGAATATTAAGTCCTAGGCACTATCAGAGATACTGATGTAGCTGACGAGTTAATAAAGACTCACAAGCGCAGCACCCACCTCGAGTTCACACAATCACAAGATGGTTTGGGTTGGAAAGGACCTTAACGATAAGTTCCAACCCCCTGCCATGGGCAGGGACACCTTCAACTAGACCAGGTTCTGTCCAGCCTGGCCTTGGGTAACAAAGCCTTTGGGACCACATTTGCTTAGTAAAATGTGCGGGGTTTAGAGCAAAAGCAAAAGGGAAGCAGCACCAAGGTGACAACCAGCTGGTGTCACAAAATGAGCCCTGCAGCAAGGACCTGTTCCCAAAAAATCTACCACATTTCTGACAATTTGCATCTTCTCACTCACCCCACCAGCAACCACATACCCTCAAACTACACAGAACAGTTCGTCCAGCACAGCTCCAAAAAAGCCTGGGGTAAAATTCCAGCCACCACAATCAGAAATGGGCAGGGACACCTTCCACCAGCCCAGGGTGCTCCAACCTGGCCTTGGACACTCCCAGGGATCCAGGGGCAGCCA
>JAWWTY010000078.1:1454696-1475341 GCA_035222235.1 Margarornis squamiger | reverse complement strand
AGGGAAGGGAAGGGAAGGGAAGGGAAGGGAAGGGAAGGGAAGGGAAGGGAAGGGAAGGGAAGGGGAAGGGAAGGCTGCATTTACAGCTAATAATTGCCAAGTTTGCAGCCCCAGCTTAGCAGCCTGATTGCAAACCTCAGCTAACCACATGTAAACCACTCTGCAGCTCCTTTTTCAGGCAGGCAGACACCGGGAATATCAGAGCCTGAAGTCAGCTCTGGGTGCTCCAGAGTTAAATGGTGCAACCCCAGCGACTCCCTGCTCCAGCTCCAGCACGGGGCAGCCAGCACAGCCTGGCTGGCAGCCTGCACAAACAACCAAAAAAATAGAGATTTTTGGGGTTTAAGAAGCCATATAAACTCCCTCTAGCTAATTACAGGGGCCTGGGTGTGAAACAGCAACTGCAAAGCCTCAAGGACCGAGCCAAGAAGCTTTGATTTCTCTCTACAGCTTATAAAACCTCCTGAAAACCTTTGCTCCAACAGCTTTTCCACTTTCACAGAATCCTGGAATGGTTTGGCTTGGAAGGGACCTCAAAGCCCACCCAGTGCCACCCCCTGCCATGGGCAGGGACACCTTCCACTATCCCAGGTTGCTCCAAATTCTATCCAACCTGGCCTTGGACACTTCCAGGGCCCCCACCATCACCCTCCACTTCATCCCCACCCTCTGCCCCGCAGGCTGAGGCTGGGCTGAGGCTGCACAGCTCAACCAGCAGCTGTTTCCCAGCAGAAGGCTCCTTTTGGGCTCATTTCATGCAATATTCAGTGCTGGAGCAGTTGAAATCATACCTGCCCCACAAGTACATTTTAGAAGTTCTCCCTCGAGTTGAAATATTAAACTGGGAAGTGCCAGGTGTGTTCCTGGAGTTCACTTGGGAGCCTGGAATGAGAAACACAACTCCTGGAGGCTGTGGGATGATGCTGTGCCTACTCCCCATCAACATGCAGAGGGGAGTCGAAGCTGTCCCTGTACCAAATGCCCCAAAAGGGGGATATTTGTGGGGGATTTCTGTGCTCCCAGGTGGAATTCAAGAGAGCTGAGCCCTCCTTGGAAGGCAAGACCAGCCAGCTCTGCTCCCTCAATCTCCTGACGTGCCAACACCCCCAGACTGTGAATTTATCCAGCCACATCCACTTTTCCTGGTCCTTCAGTCACAAGTGATGAAATCCCATTCATTTATGCAAGCAACTGGAAGATTTATTGTAAATAAAGTTCTGCACATTACACAACTGGCTAAAAATCATAATTAGAGTTGCACTGGGGAACATGTTTTATTTATTCTGACAGTAGTCTGGCTCCAATAATCCTTCCATGATAAATGTCCCGAAAGTTTGTGGAGTTTCAGCAACTCCAGACCTTATCAGAGCCATGGAAGTGGAAATGTCTGACAGGGTTGGATGTGGCTTCTTGAGGTCCCTCACACTCGTGTTCCACAGCAGCCCTTTAAATCAGCTCCAGGGCTTTGGGAGCTGCTGGGAGTGTCTTCCCTCCGTGTGAATCAAAGGAATGAAACTTCCCACTGCTCTTCCAGCTCCCAGGGCTGCAGCCCGAGAGCTGGGCCACGTCTGTGTGAATTAGCCAGGTTCTAGGATAGGGAGAAGTGACAGTGGGATTGGGAGCCAACAGACCCTCTGGAAAAGGGTCAGTGACACCATTAATAGGATGCAGACATTCCCAATCTCGAGCTGCTCCGCACCCTGCCAAGACTTCCAGAGCTTCCTTTGTAGTTTCCAGCACAATTTCAGGCCCATAAAAGCTCAGGGCAGACAGGAGTTCTTAGCCCAGCCCTGGAAGGAGTCCCTGGGGGGACACTCGGCCTCGGCTCGGCTTCTCCTGCTCCCCACCTGCTCCGGGGTATTTTCCAAAGGGCCAAACCAGCTCTGCCCCCCTGACATTTATGGCTGCTGCGAGACCAATAAATGACTCTGAGTGCAATCAGACACTTCTCTGGCTTTGCTCATTCCTGAGGAAAAGAAGAGCCCAGTCCACTTGCTTTTCCAAGTGGGGCATCCTGGGAAGTGTTTTCTCCCATCACGCTGATATTTGTGGGAAGACCCTCCTCGAGCAGTCAAGTTGTTGAATCAGCAGAAGAATCAACCCCCTTTATTGTCAGAGAGGTTTTGCCCAGAGCCACAACTCCCTCCTTCACAGGGCTCAAAGAGCATTTATGATCCCAAATATTTATTATCCACAAATATCTTAAGTCTCTGCTAAATTTAGACCGGCCAGAATATTTCTAGCTGACTCGATGAACAATAATTATTTACGTTGCTATAAAAAGAACGTTCCAGTAACCAAGAGCTGTGGTGCACCAAGACCCAAAGGCTCCCAGCTCCTTTCCCAGGGATGTCAATCCCATGGCAGGCAGCTCTTTATTAAATACAACTCCGGAAGGGCTCAGTGTCCTCCACCTTTCCAACAGGAGCAAACACCCAGGTTACGTTTATTTTCACGTGGTCGGCCTTAAAAGTGAGACCAAAGATGCTTTTCCATTTCTTTTTCAAGGATCCTTCTCTTTTGCCCTTTGCCCCCAACACGCACACACGTACCTGAGAAGGTTGAGGTGAGGAATAAAGCTTGGTTTCCTCATGAAGGGATGCCAAGGATGGTCGTCACGTGGTTCTCCAGCTCATGGGAAGAGCAGCTGCACATCCCTGAAAACCCCGAGCTGAGGGAACACCCAAAGCACCAACTGCTGCCTCAGGGAGCCTCTTGGTAGGAAAATTTAAATAAATTAGAGAAGGATATTGGAGTATTGTAGAATCATAGAATCCTGGACTGGAATAGGATGGAAGGGACCTTAAAGCTCATCCAGTTCCATCCCAGGGACACCTTCCACCAGCCCAGGGTGCTCCAACCTGCCCTTGGACACTCCCAGGGATCCAGGGGCAGCCACAGCTTCTCTGGGCACCCTGTGCCAGGGCCTGCCCACCCTCCCAGGGAAGGAGTTTGTCCTAAAATCCAAACCAAACCTCCCCTCTTTCCGAGTGAAGCCATTGCAGGGAGGTGATGATGAAGGAACAACAAACCCATCAGAGGATTAAACATGTTCTGCAAGTAACGCTTACATTCGTTACCAAGCTGAGAAAGGCCCATTTTTATGCACATATGGAAGCATTAAACAAAGAAAATCCATTCTTTTGTGACTTTGAAGCTTGAATCAAGTTCCATTTTATCCTCTCAGAATCTGCTCATCCCTGCCAAGCCCGTTCCTGGCGTTTCTGGCCAGAGCTCACGAGCAGAGAAAGGAGTCAATTAACTGCTGAGAGCCCAAATGCCCCCTGCCTTCAGAATTCCATGCAACAACGAGGGCTTTTCATCCATTTATTATTGGCAAACCAGCAAACAGACGGGAACAGACGAAATGATGCACCGTTTGACCTGAAATTTCCAAGGCAGAGTCGAACTCCGAACGTGCCCTCCCCTCATCGCACCCAAGGGTGCCCTGATCCCATCACTCCAGAAAAATCTCTCCTAGGGACTCTCAAGTGGGGAGTTCATGCTTTACACAACCCTCTCCATGATTCAGCAGCAGAGCAGACATTACATGGTGTCACTAAAAGGTTACAGCCCAGGATTTACGTCCCAGCCGAGCGCAGCGGTCTCGCTGGGAACGAAGTGTGTGTGCCCCCAACTCAAAGGGACAGAGATACAAAACAAAGCCCTTGGAACAGAACTCCTGCTAAAAGGAGAACCCTTCAATTCATTAATCAAATGAAACAGGAGAAATGGCTTGGAGGGAAGGGAAGTTCAGGAAGTAACAGTACTTTGCAGAGACGACGGAGTCACCTTAAACAAATCTCTTTCATTTAAACCCCCCCCCCCAACAACAAAACCCCCTTCCACTTGGACTTCCATCACTTTGGGATGCCAAGTGTCTTATTTCCACGGCAAGGAAGAAAACCTTCCAGCTGGTGACCGAGTAGCACCCACCTCCTTTGCTGCAGGAAGAGTTTGGATGAAGGTGTGTTGGTGCCGCCAGAGAGGTGAAGGTCCTGACCCAGAAGCTGCAGGAGCTCTTGGCTTCGTGGGTCAGCCCAGGCAGATTGCAGAGCTCTTATTGCCAGGGCAGCCAAGTTTTTGGCAGTTGTAAAACCAAATAATCAGGCCTGTTTATATAGAATCAAGCTTTCGACATGGCTTTAGTGCTGCAAACTCTGCACGCCCCAATTAAGGGAGGCTTTCTGGATCAGAGCATCTGGAACTGCAGCGTGATCCAAGCAGTGAAGACCAGAGGTGTGCAGGGATAAGAAATTCCCTTTTTCAGGGGAGGGAAAAGGCAAAGTCACCTCTGAAAAAACCAGGAATATGCTTTCCTAATCCAAGCACCCGAGCTCTTGTAGCTCCCACTGTCCCTTTATTGCTTCTGGAGGTCAGAGTGTTACTAACACAGGTTTGGGGCCTTCTTTTTGTTTGCTAAAAAACCAACAAAGTGACACACACCGATTTTTTTTCTCTTTTTTTTTCTTTTTTTTTCTTTTTTTTTTGGTGCCATTAATAAATAAAACAAAAATCCCACCTGATCTCTTTGAAACAGACCCCAGTGCCGAGTTACTCCTGAGCTGCCAATGTTTGCAGCGTGCAACGCTGTCAGAAACACGAAAAGTTGGCAAAATGCAACCCCCTCCCCATGGCAAAAAAAGCAGAGAGGAGAGAAGAGCTTTTCCCAGCTGTAACATCTGTTAAGTCTGACTGCCTGACAAGTGCTTCTGATGGGACATGCTTGCCAGAACTCTACGAGAGGAGGAGGGACTTATGGAGGAGGGAACTCAAGCTGTTTTCCCCCTTCCCTCTCCCACACCCAACGAAGGGCCCCCAGAGCATCCTGAGGGCCCCCAGAGCATCCTCAGGGCCCCCAGGGCATCCTGAGGACCCCCAGAGCATCCTCAGGGCCCCCAGAGCATCCTGAGGACCCCCAGAGCATCCTGAGGGCCCCCAGAGCATCCTCAGGGCCCCCAGAGCATCCTGAGGACCCCCAGAGCATCCTCAGGGCCCCCAGAGCATCCTGAGGACCCCCAGAGCATCCTCAGGGCCCCCAGAGCACCCCCAGAGCACCCCGAGGTGACCCCCCAGAGTTACCTCTGGCTGGTCACCTGCGGGAGGATCACGGGAGCGCAGGCTATGCCAGCAAACGACTCTGGGAAGTGCAAGTCCCTCTCCCACTCGTCAGTCTCGGTGTTGTAGACCTGCACGATGCTGGTGACGTTGTTCAGGTGCCAGTTGTAGCCTCCTACGATGTAGATCTTTTTCTCTAGCAGGCAGCAGCCGGCCTCCGACTGCCCCGCGCGCATCGGGCTCACCGTGGTCCACTGGTCCGTCTCCGGCACGTAATACTCCACGGCCAGGACGTCAAAGCAGCGGTCAACGTGGTCCATGCGGCCCCCCAGGGCGTAAATCCTGCTGTTGGCACTCACCATGGCGTGCAGGACCCTGGGCTCGTTCATGGGGGTCTTAAACTCCCACTGGTCGGCGCCGGGGTCGTAACAGTGCAGGGCTTTCTTGTCCTCCACGGAGATGCCGTAGCCACCCGAGATGTAGAGCTTGTCCTCCACGGTGGCTCCGGCGTGTCCCCACGTCCTGCGCTTCAGGGAGCACACGTAGGTCCACTCGTTGGTTTTGGGGCAGTACTTCTCCACCGAGGCCAAGCTCCCCGAGCGGTTCCTCCCGCCCGTGGCGTACACCATGCCGCGGAGGACGTTGAGCTGGAACTGGATCCTGCTCTCCTGCATGGCCTGGATGCGCAGCCACTGGTTGAGGTGGGGGTCGTAGCGGTAGGAGATGTCCACGGCTCCCTCCCCGCTCCGGTACTGCAGGTGCTGCCCGCCGACGATGTAGACGAAGTTGTCCAGCACGGCCACGCAGGAGTGGCTGCTTCCCACCTCCATCTCCGTGAGCTCCTTGAACTGGCGCCCCGTGGAGTCGGGCAGGCAGTAGACCTTGCAGCTGACGGTGCGGTCGTTGTCCGTGTAGGGCGTGCCACCGAAGGTGACGAGGGACAGCACGTCGGAGCGGATGGTGGTGCGGGGCGACTGCATCTCGTGCTGCCGGAACGGCAGGATCTGGTAGTTGAAGGCCTCCAGCAGGTACTGCCGGCACAGGACGTCCTCCACCATGATGTCCAAGGTCTGGACGCTGTCGACCAGCTCCGAGGACTTCATGAGGGGGAAGCGGATGTGGCAGAGGACCTGGCTGGCGCTGGCGCGGCGCGCGGGGTCGTACTGCAGCCAGCGCACGGCGGCGCGGAACAGGTCGATCTCGCTGCAGCTCTTCAGCTTGTTGCTCTGCAAGAAGAAGACGAGGCGCTCCAGGGGCAGGTGGAGGAAGTCCTCCTCCTCGGAGATCTGCAGGAAGTGCTTGAAGGTGAAGGCGTCCACGGATTCCTTCAGGGACGCCAGGCTGAAGGTGGTGGCCATCTGCCCGATGTTGAGGCACGTCTCCACGCTCATGGCAGACTTGAGGAACTCCTCGCAGAGCTCCACCACGGGCACCATCTGGAGGAAGACGGCGGCTCCCAGCACGTCCTGAATGCAGTCGAGGTCAAGAGTCACCTCGGCGCTGTAGGCGAAGTCGATGATGTGCTTCAGGCCCTTGGCAGACACACCTTTCAGCTCGATGACATCCTGGCTGGCCTCTCTCATCCCGCCTGTGAACATTGCCCTGCAGGTCAGGAACACACACAGAAAATGCCCCCTTTTAAATAAATTATGTATCAGTTCAGGGATTTATTTTATTTTATTTTATTTTATTTAACACACCCATGCTTTCAGGGAGGACGGGCAAAGTGGGGGATAAATCAAGGCTAAGTCTTCTACAAGCCAGGAGAAATTAGAGTGTGCAATGACTTATATAAGGCTCGCAGTGCATTGAGCAGGAACATTCCAAAGCAGAGAAGTTTCTCAATCCCACTGGCAGCAGGAGGAAGAGCAGACCACGGGGCAAAGCTGCCAGAAGAGGTAGAGCTCCCAGAGCAGGGAGTGTAGCGCGCTGGACATGAATGAATATCACAAATCCATGACACTCAACAACAAGGATCCCACGGGATGTGCACCAGCAGAGACTGGGAGTGTGCTCTGAAGGGTTTAGGTGTGTAGGATTTGTGAGCACAGGGAGGGAATACACCTTGGAAGACACCTGTGTGAGGAGGTCAGTGATCCCCTGAGCTCACAGATCTGTTATCCCACCATACCACAAGGAACTACAAAACAGGTTAAATACTGCAGTGCAACATGTCCCATGAACAGCTTTGCTCACCCAACAGAACTTCCCCTCCGAGGCTCCTTCCCAACACCTGAAAAACCGGGAGCTGCAGCCCCTCCAGCCCCTGTGTCATGTTGCAGGAGGACAGCAGGGGGCTGAGAGGCAATCCACCAAAACCCAGGCAAAGAGAGGTTCAGTTACAGCACAGCTGCAAGAACATCACTTGACCAAGCCACGAGGAGATTAGGCCCTGGATCCCCTCCTTGGGAGGCTTCGAAATTCCACAGGAAGCACATTCCACGCCAAGGACTGCGCAGGGCCTCGGGAAGCGCCCTGGTAGAGCAGCACTGCAGCTCCCAGCGTGGACATTCCATTCCAGCAGGGTTTCTTGGGCATGGGTGGCTCAGGGGGCAAAGGTTTGCACCCCGGGGCACTCACCAAGCTGCAGCAGAGCAGTTTGGGGCAAGGCAGAGGCAGGGCAGGACATGGGATGTCACCAGTCCCTGCCACCGCACACACGTCCCAGCAAGGCTGTCGTATAAAAGACCTTAAAACTGCACATTTGGGACTGGTTTTTCCACCTTTTCCATCGGAAAGGTAAATCCGTGGTGTCATCAGAGCTGCCTCAGGAGCTGCACTGACTCCAAGGTGCAAGTCAGGCAGAAAAAATGCTGAACAGACCCTGCATCAACACAGGAATAAAGGAATATCTTGGGAACCCGGTCAAAAGGCAGAAGTTCCATCCAAGTTCCCCGTCCAAAGCAGGCTGGAAAACCTGCCGCCGTCCAGCATAAACCCAAGAAATCCTAAATGACCTAAATGAGGAAATATCTGCCTAGGAAATCAGCTCGCTGTAACCGAGTGCCCAGGAATGCTGTTCCCAATTATTGGGCCGTGCAGCAGATGAGAGCACTCTGCTCCAATCCCTCCACCTCGCAGGTCCCAGCCCTGATCCCTGGCCCCAGAGGACACACGGACACGTGTGTGCTCGTGTGGGAGCTGAATGTGCACGGGGAAAGAAAAGCATTATTGTTGCCATGCTGAAGACAGATCATCAACCAGAATGCAATTCCCTTAAAAAGTGTTACGGTTCTAAAACGCTGATTATATAAATGCCTCTATTCCACTCTTTTTTTTTTCCCTCCCCCTTTCTGCAGAAACACGAGAGTGTTTTGAAAAGCTGGATTATTCTGCCATTGTTCCCCAGGACAACCTTCCTTAGCACCGCAGAAGTTACACCAAGAAACCTACTCAGCAACTGTATTTTGACAGTGAAAACACCTTGGCAGTGACCCTGCACCCTGCAGTGAGGAATAAAACAGTGCCATTAGCAGCTGGGGGGAGAGCAGCTCCAGGATTAATTGTGTGCCTGTCTGTGAGAGTGATAAGCTTGGAAGGTTTATGTTACCAAAGGGAGAGAGAAGGCCTAGAAAATGCGTGTGAACACGAGGCAGACACCATCAGAGCAGCTGAAGAGATGGGCAAAGGGATACCAGAGAGATGCCAAGGGACAGGGAAGTCCCTTGCTCTTGTTTACCTGCTAGGCAAGATGGATAAAGACCTATTTTCAGTTAGGACTGAATTTGCCCGCTCTGCAATTGGCTCACTCTGCATTAATTTGGCTGCAAAAACTCATCTCAGTGCTTCAGTTTCCTACCCACACAAGCTGGGACAATATTCCTGTGTCTCCTGGGGCCTGGGGGGGGGTCACACACACCCCTGGGTGCTCCCAGCCCCTGAGCCCTGAGCACTGCAGACACATCAGAGGTGCTTCAAGAGAACAGGAGTGTTCACAAGGAGCATCTCACCCCGTGGGTGAGTCATTTCAGAGCCCTCACTTCGCAATCAGCTCAAGTAACTCCAGGGCAAAACACCTCCAACACCTGCCCAGGTGTGTTCAAGACCTGGCCTTGAACTCGTGTCTTGGCCCAGCAGCTGTAGTTGAGCAAAGCTCCTGTGTGGGCACCCTGAACCTCCACCTGCCTGCAGGGAATCCCTGGGGCAAACCAAACCTCCAAAGGGCTCTGCAGGGTGGCATTTCTGGGGTGTGGTGGGAAGGTCGGGGTGGGGGAGGACAAGGAAACAGAAAACCAGCGGGAAAGGTAAAAAATGCCTGCTTCCCTATCAGATTCTCACCTGAAATAGTCACTGCAGGCAGCCAAGACAACTTTATGAACCTGAAACACTTCATTATTTATAGTGAGGATGACATCAAGCAGCTGAGCCTGAGCTCGGAGCGAGGCCAGTCCCTGCAGCAGAGTGGTGCTGTGGCCAGGAGCAGAGAACGTGCATTTCAGGGTGCTGTTCTTGTCAGCCATGCTAAAAACAGAACAAGAGAGACAGGCTGGTGTGAAATTAAAACAGTATGTGGTATTACCTACCCAGCGTGCTGGGGGAGACACTCTAACAGGAACCAGTTGGAAGGCAAATTCCCAGCTCAGCAGCCACACAGAACAGCATGACATCAGCACCTCAGTCTGTATTCCCTTCTCCCAACACAAAACAGACTTCCAGCTCTTTTGGAATGACACTTTGGCACTGCTGACACCCCGTGTGCTCCAGGGGCCATCCCAGCATCCTGGGGGGCCAGAACCACCACGGCACATCGGTGTCCCCACGCCGGGTCCACCCTGACCTCGACTCCAACCACGACACTGAGTCACAGTTGCTTGTTCTTCTCACCACCTTCCCTTCCTGCAGCTGCTGCATCCTCTGCACGGGCCAAGGCCGGCCCTGCCAGCCCGGTTTGATCCTTCCCTTCTGCCTGACCCTCAGGAGAAGAGCAAAAGCAAAAATATTACGCAGCGCTGGCCGCTCTAAACAACAACAACTGCTGGAGCTGCTGCTGTCAACAGTCCCCTCCCAGCGTAAATATTGCCTCGCTTTTCCCAGTGCCTCCCGCACATGTTCCCCAGCACAGGGAGCAGCAGCCCCAGCTCTGCTTGGCCTCAGATGCACTTGGCAGCGGGAACGCTGCGTTCGGAGGCAGCAGGATCTCTGCACAAGGGGAAGGCACTGCTGGATGCTCCGTGCTCCTCCTGGAAATGACTCCAGAGAGAGCTGCAGGTTCCCCAAGCCCACCCAACGGGGTCTGCTGGTGCAGACAGAGGTGGGGGAATCCCAAATTCCTTTGCAAATTTAATCCAAGTCTGAACGGCTTTTCAGGATCTTCCCCTCCCGGGAAGAAAACATGCCCAGGGAGCAATATTTGTGTTTTCAGAAGCATCCTGCTGTTTGGCCTCTCTGCATTTCAAGGGATATTCTATGGAAATGTGACCAAAAAAAATCCCAAAGAGATTATACTGAGTCTGGAAAGCTGCGGGAGTTGCTCCCAAATCCACAGTGGGAGAGCACACTTAGGGCTGCACTTAGAGGGTATTATCATTATTATTATTATTATTATTATTTAGGTGGAATAAACCAAGGAAGCAAAAAAACTGGTAGGACGCAGCATGCTGGGGCTGTGTCATCCCAAATTTGCTGCTCCAACCCTCCCTCAGAGCTGGGCTGTGTCACCCCAAATTTGCTGCTCCAACCCTCCCTCAGAGCTGGGCTGTGTAATCCCAAATTTGCTCCAACCCTCCCTCAGAGCTGGGCTGTGTAATCCCAAATTTGCTCCAACCCTCCCTCAACGCTCCCGACCAAAACAACAGCCACGCACAATGGACCGACCAAGCCAGCAAGGTCAGGGAAGAGTCAGGGAGCTGGGATAACAAAAAGGGGGATGTAAACAATCCTCAAACAATAAGGAACAATGGACAGGACTCACTCCTTGCCTAACTTATCGGATTGCAATTTCCTGCAAGCTTTAAGGAGAGGCGAGCGAGGGGAAATCTGGGATGTTCATCAGAGCTGGGAGGGCAGCGCCTTGTGCCTGCAGAGGCTCTGGAGCTCGCTGGGATGCAGAGAGCAAACCTTGGCAAGGCTCATTCCAGCTCCTCAGGCTTGGGAACGTGCCTCAGAATCCACCCCAGTTCCTGCTGGGATGGCTGATAATGGTCAGCTGTGCTTCTGGTAGCACAGGTCTGAAATCCCTGCCCTGAAGAGTCCTAGAACAGAGCGCGGAGCATTCCTTGCTGCGCTAAAAAGGATTAGCAAAAAGGCAGTTGTTGACAAGACCTTTATCCATACTCTGTGAGCCAAGAAATGTCTGTCCACTCTGGCTCTTCCCATGGAGAAGGAGGGAAGGGATTGGAGGGAGCGGCGTGTGGATATTCATCACGGATACTCATCACGTCCAACTCCTTTCAGTCTCCTCTCTGGAACTTTCATTTGCTGGGGGTGAAAGGAGGAAACATCCACCACCAGCAGGGAAATGATGTTCCCTCTGCATAAAGTATCAGTCACGGAGCAAACTCTCTTTGCTCCAGGCTGGACAGGTAAAATCCATGTGGTTCATCTGGGAATGGCAATTCCCGAGTTTACGGTGACTTCATGAGACTCGATCTCATGGGAATTTCCTTCAGTGCCTTTTTTTGATACTGATTGTCAAATATTCCTTTTCTCAGCATTTCTCAGCATTTCTCAGCATTTCTCAGCATTCATCCCTACAGGAATGCTGTTGCTGTACCCCCAGCACGGGTTCAAACAACAAGCTTTACCTGCACAAATATTTCTCTTTTTCCTCTTCCTCAATTAACTTTCACAGGCATTGTGAATAAGCAGAGTGCACGTTTAAAGTAAAGGAGGGGTGGGTTCATACATCTGTGTGGAATAAACGTGTTTGCATGTGAGATTCATTTCAATAGGTAATTGTGAACAGCTACTCCAGGAAAAACTCCCTGTACTAGTTCCTTTGTCTATTTACAGATAGAGAATAAAAGGATCCGATGGTTACACAATATTCTGAAAGGGGGGAAAAAAGCAAACCATAAAGAGAAGAACCGATAATGCCCAATTTCCTCCAGCCTGGAAAAAAAAAAAGGATTTTAAACAGACCACACGAACTGGAAACGGAACAAAACTCCCACAAAGCAGGAGAAATGAAGTGAGGGGTTGACAGAAAACAAAGCAGAGGTGAGAGAACAGCACCCAGCAGTGTTTGCACTGCGGGGAGAAAAAAGGGATCTGTGATAAGGCACAGGCAGGGCATGGGGACCAGGCTGGATCCACAGCCTTGGCTTCCACTGCTGCGCTCTGGGGAACGGAGGGAGAAGAGCAGCAGCAGCACTTGGATACCAGAGAGTGAAAAAAAATTAAAAACGAACACAACAAGCACAAAAGGAAGCCTTGAACATGTGAGTGCCTTTGTGAGGCTGCCCCTATCTCAGCTGAGATCTCCACAGGCCATGTACTTGTTGCTTAACAACTTGTTAGAGCAGAAAGAGCCTTGAAGACAAAACTTGGGAAGAGTTGCATCTCCTCCTCGGCACTTCGCAACATGCCTTGGAGAGAAAAGCCTTTCATCACACAACAGGGAGAAAGTGTTTCTTTCCCTCCTTCCTCCTTCCCTTCCAGGGGCTGGAGAGCTTCTGGAATTTTCCTTGGTTGGCTGTCTTTGTCCCCGAGTGAGGCCCTTCCCCTGCCCTGGGGCTTTGAGGGGGTTTCTGTGGCCACCGTGTCCATCAGCCTGGGGCAGGTCAGGTGTGTGGCTGCACCCAAATTTATCCATGGGCAAAATGTAAACCACAAAAATCACACCCACAGCCAACATCCCACCAGGTTTATGCCACTGGGGCCTCTGATGGGAATATATTGGCATGAAGGTGGCTTTGCAGCAACAGAAATCCCACTTTTCATGTGGAAACAGCAGTGAAAGGGAGCTTTATATGCACGTAAATGCAGCCACTGCACACCCAGCAGCCAGAATTCAACAGGCACCGTTGATTCCAAAGGGGATGCCTTTAGGGCAGCAGCCTCAGGGGCTCTGATAACATCCCTGGTCCCCGAGTTGCACACAGGGACTGCCAGGGAACAAGTAATGGGATTGAGGATTTGCCTCCAAGCCGCTGCTCTGATGCCAGATTGCTTTCAATCCTCTCCGGTCACTGCAGGATAGAGCTCAGCATGGGGGGAAAACCAACCCAGAACCCAAAGCCCAACACGTCTGTAGGTTGTGGAGATGTTCCAGCAAGGGTTAAGGGAGTGGCTCCTGCCAGACAGCTGGCAGGGAAGGCAAACAAGCCCAGAAATCCTCCTGCTGCTGCTGCTGCACCTCATGCAGGAGCTCGCCCTCGCCCCGAGCACACCGACCACACCGTCCAGAGCCAGCCTGCTGAGCTGGGAGAGCTCCACTCCTCACCAGAAGGACATCTGGACACCCAAGAGGCCTCTGAAGCTGAGGGGCTGGGAGAGCTGAAGGGCCACACTTCCAAGAAGCAGCGCAGGCACAAAGAACATCCCAAAGAACAAGCGGCCCCTGTCGCTGCCTCCCCCACTCCCCACAGCATCACGTGTAACCCAAGATGCGTTTCAAGCTAATGAATCATTTTTACCAAATCTGTACTGATGATTAAAAACATCAAAGCTGGAATTAAAGGCTTACCGAGCATGAGTTCATATTTCAGCATGTTTGCAACCACTGCACAAGTGGGGAGAATTAGAGCAGGACAGATTGTAACATTTCAGTGATTGAATTAAGGAGGAAAAATCTTTGGCTACGCAACCGTGTGTCGTGTTCTTCCTCTTCTCCTACGACACGGTTCTCCTTGGAAGGAGGGATGGTTTGGTGCTCTCCATCCCAGTTCAGCATCCCCACATTTTCCCACTTTTTTGGGGGCAGGTGGTGCTTGGTAATTTTTCATCCAGGACAAACTCGAGGGGGTTGGCAGGATTCCCAAGCAGGGCAAACTTCCAAGAGCCCAACTCTCCCATAAACACGAGCTCCAGAGGTGGGACCCCGTGGGGAATGGCTGGGGGACAGCACAGGAAGGAGGGAAAACAGCAGAATATGTGTGTGTGTGTGTGTGTGTGTGTGTGTGTGTTCACATCCATCAGGGTAGGGAATGGCACAGCTTTTCCATGGCTAAACAAAAGCTTTGGGATTGCAAAATAACCACCGAGGCACCTGCAAGGGATTTTTTGTGGTGAGAGAAGCAAAACTCCCCGAAAGCTGGAGAGTAACTTTATTTGGAACATAAGGTATGAATATTAAGGACCTTCTTTAAGAACCTTTGACAGGCAGCATTATAGATATTTTAATAATGCAAATCATTTAATGCCTTTAGTTTCATGCCTAAGTAAAAAAACACATTTAGATTCTGATTTTTAAACTACAATTAAGACACTTAAAATCAAAACAAAAGTCAAACTCCCTCAGATAAGTCACTGGTAGCCATGGTGACTGTAATATTTCAGATCCTCAGGCTTTATATCACATGCCCAAATGATGAAAATGAGTTTCCAGCACTTCACGCTACCAAAATGTTACGTTAGGGCAGAAAGGCTGAGCCCTTCACTGTGGATTTGCTGCTTCACAGACCCTTCCTGGCACTTTCTGGACATTCCCACGGCCTCTGCAATCCCCTAAAAAGAGGCAGCAAGAGGTTTCCTTGAAGGCTGGGGCCAAGGCAGATTAGGTGCTGCCAGGCACTGAGGCACAAAAATACCTGCCCTGTTAACCTACTTATGTTCTCAGCAGCAACACTGTCACCAGCACCCATCAGAAAGAGCATTTCCCAGCATTTCCCGGTGCAAATGAGCAACCACAATAAGCACTTAATGAGCAGCAGCTAATTAAATATTAACACGCCCGATGAAGGGGGGTGTTTTCCAGAGAAACATAATCATCCTCGGGAAAGATACGCGAGAAAAAAAGCATTTAATCGATTTCTTTGTTCCCTTTTCCACCTCCTTCCCTTAATTTCTCCTATTTCTCTCCTCTGCCTCCACTCATTTTCCACTCTTGTCACCATCTCTTTCATCAAAGCAATAAATACAAGTAGAAAGGCTGAGACTAATATCGCTCTTTAAAAGTGACTGGCAATTTGGAGTGCTCGAATAAAGAGATTATAAATGGGTCTGAGTTTCAGAAGGAGCAACACTTTGTGCGAAAATAATGGTCTTCTGGAAAATGCCTCAAGTCGAATAATAAAGTTTGAAAAGTCTCCAGTCTCCACATTTAAGGAAATTTAACGTTTTGCAAAGGGAGAACAAGTAACATTCATGATTTCAAAAAGAAAAACGGCAAAGCCCAACAGACTAAGGTTTCTTTGGTTGCATTTCAGGGCCCAAAACCAGCACTTAAAGATGTATTTCACAGAAGTCAGGAGGCGCCTCGTTCATTTTAAAGTGCTTTCTGACTCAAGTCCTACTGATTTCCTTATCTGCATCCTACTTCTCCAAAGCTGGAACCAAGGAAACCCTGGAGGCCAAAGGTAAGGCAGCAAGTTGTAGCAAGGGGCTTTTCAATTCATTTCTTTTTCAAATATTATTTTTCTCTTTTTTTGATCCCCTTAGAAGTCCCAGGCATTTCCAAATCTCTGTTTTCCTTTTCTTCTGAGCTGGACTCACACAGGGCCCAGCAGACACACACACATGAATATATTCTGCTCCCAGGCATCAATCAGTAGGTTGTTTGCAAGCCAAAGGAGGTGGGATTTGGGGTTTTGCACTAATAAAACTGGCTGGCTGTCAAAAAGCTGGCTGGCCTGGTAAAACAGAGCAACAAAAAAGGTGGAGGGGGAAAGAGCTGAACACCTTCAACTCTGTGCCACCTCCCGGAGTTCCAGCGTGAGGGATTGGGCAGTACGTGCTGGACCCAGGACAAATTATGTTTGTGGGGAGGGAAAACAGCAATAAAAGGGTAGAATAAGATCTTTAAAATGTTTCTGTCACAGAGCCAGAGTCATCTTTATGCTGGGGAAAAGCAGTTTGGTCCTGGCCATTCGCCAACCGAGAAGAGCAGTGGAACTCTCAGGTGAGGGCTCCGTGAGCCCAGGTTTGGGCACCAGGAGGTTGGAGGGGCACAACTGAGCTCATTTACCAAGATCTGCTATTTCTCTTCTCTCTACACACATCCAGAGATCCAGAGCTACCACAGAGGATCTTGTCCCATACAGGGATTGTCCTCAATCCTGCCCCAAACCTTCTCCGAGCGGAGAGCGCGGAGCAGGCGCTGGTGACACTGATCCCACCCCACCACCACCCTGCCCTGCCACAACCTCACCCTGCCCTTCCCACAACACCTGAGAACAGGAAGATTTCCCCCCAATCCCCTAAACTTGACCATGGTTTTATTCTTGTCAGCCCCAAGCCTAATCCCTCTGAGCCAGGAACAAACCGAGCAAACATAAAAAATCCCTCGGAGCGCATAAATTCCTGTGGCAGCCATGGGCAGTGTCACAGCAGTGACAGAGTCAGCTGCTCCCCGATGCCCCTGAGCTCAGCCAGACACACAGGGACCCCCAGAGAAGGGTGGTGGGGTTTACACCTCATAAATGTGCCTGGGTATCCATGTACACCCCCAAGAAGAGGCTCCTTACACGCTCAATACTCCCCTGGCAGTGCTGCATTAACAGTCCCAAGTTTCCCCACCTTATGGTCAAAGCCCACCAACCAACCCCCCGCTCAAGGAAAAGCAAATGTACATCCAAATAAACCACCACCAAAATCAGAGCCAGCCTCTGGTGACCCAGCCCCGGGGCTGTGTGAGCAGCCCCAGGGCTCCCTGCACCATCCCTGCGCCTCTCCCAGCAGTGCAAAGGCCGGGAGGCACCTAGTGGTGTTGGGAAGCACAGCAGAGCCACCAAGGCCACCCCAAAGTGTCACCCAGCCCACACACAGGCACTGCTGGCCTCCTAGATACCACCTTGCTCTTCCCTCCAGCCCTGCTCTTCCCTCCACCTTTGCTCTTCCCTCCACCACCACGTCTTCACCTTTGGGAAGCCAAGCGAAGGTGATCTGTGGCACGTTCATCCAAAGATCTGTCGGGACCTGTCTTGGCTTCCAGGTCACCTCCCCACTGGGGACAGCCCGTCCCAGCTCTGCCAGCAGCTGTAGAAGGGCACAGAGCTCCCCACACCGAGAGAACCACTCGCAGACCTTCTCCCACACAACCACCCCGGCCGCTGGGCTCCACACCTTGGAAGAACTCGGGGAAAGCTCCAGCTCAGGGGTGCTGGGAGCAGGGTTTGTGCCAGCCTGCTCCTGGTGGCAGCCGGGTGCACCGTGTGGGCAGTGGTGCAATCCAGCAGGAGTAGTTACACAGGGAGTAGGTGCTCCAGCGAGCAGCGATGCGCAGACGCGTCTCCTCCACCCGCATTGCCTCAGAGCAGCGAGGCCTCTCGAGCAAGAAGAGCACCAAGTGATGAAAGCCCCGAGAGCAGCAGCAAACCCCCCAGCCCTGCCCGTGCAAAGGGAGGGAACGGTGCTCTCCAGCACACGGGAGCAGCTGCCCCAGCACTTGGCGTGGCAACACGGATTGTGGCTTGGTCCCAGGATCGAATCCGTTCGCAGCCTGTTTCCCTGAATCCTCAGCACTCACCTTCTGACAGGTTCACACCCCCATCCTGACATCATTACGTTTCCCAGCTCCGTTCTGGCACGGGCTTTGTGCCACCCTCCCCTGGGCACCAGAAGTGCAGCACCAGCTTTTTCTAAAACATCCCCAGTGTCTCTCCAACCTCAGCATTTATCTTCCACATACACAAGAAACTGGGAGAGACACTTCCATCCCGCCGTGTGAGGCTCTTCCTTACAAAGCTACACAAGACTTAGGGGTAGGACAGGAACTTTTAAAGCATCACCCGAGTTTGCTTTTGGTCTAAATAAAACCTCCAGCTCAGGGCTCTCCCAACAGTTGCAAAAGCAAGCAGCAAGTTATTTTTACAGTGATTCAATTAGAGCATAAACATTTACACCACGTCTACCAGATCTAACAACTAAATCTGTTTGAAAGTCGCCATGTGGCAGAGTATGGATCATGGAAACCCCACAAAACTCAACTTCAGTTTCAAGAGGGAAGAAACACCAAGTCTAATTGAAGGCTGAAGGTGTAGGAGATGAAAAGAACACGAGGGCAAGGCAGATCACAGCCTTTATATTTCCCCCCGTGTGGTTTTACTCCGTTTTCCTGCACATTTCTCTCCTTCTCACCACTTTCTCAGAAGGAATAAGGTTTGGGAAGCTCAGGCCAACGTGTGAAGCCAGGCATGTGTACTTTATGATAAGGAAGACCTGCAGGTCTCCCTTGTCCATTCATCCTGGTTTTGACAGCAATTTTAGGAAGGTTTGTGGAAAGTGTTTATACAACCTGGCTGCCTCCCTTTTTTCCAAGGGATTATTCCCAATTATTACCTCAACAGTTTGTCTGGACACCTCAATTAATTCCCTCCTAAAGGCCTGCATGGGAACATCCTCTCCATGGTCTGGGATGGTGTTTTTCCTCGATTTTTGCCACCCTGCTTTGCACAACCCCACCTCACCGACACCGCAGCAACGCTCCTTGTTGTCTCACACACCGAGGCTTCTCCTGCTGAGGGTCCCCGTGGGTTCCACCGTTTCCTCTCCCCATCCCAAAGCACATCCCCAGGAGCAGCAAAGCACCACCGAGTGAATTCTGCAGCTTGAGACTCTCCCTCTGCATGATAAAGAGGGCTGGGAGTAAACTATGCAACCCATTTGTAACTCGGGAAATTCTACCCGAGAAGGAAGAAAGGGGAAAAAAAAAACCAACATCCAAGTTTATTTCAAAATAGAAGATTGGGGCCATTTGCTTTTCAATGCCCAGGAATGGCCTTATCTCATGCCATCAGAGAGCCTTTTGTCCCTCTCTTGCACAGCGTGTTCCTTATTGAATGAAAAGAGCAGGATCCCAGCAGAGAAGTTAATTTTCCTGCTCTGGGGCAGCCACATGCTCGAGGGTGACTCGCAGCAGCCACGCGGGAGGAATTCCAAAGATGGAAATTCTGCCCATGCTGCTGGAATTGCAGTGCACCACCGAAATGGCATGTGTGCAACATGTCCTCTTGCCTTAGACAGTAAATACCCAGTAAGTGTCAAAAAGTCACGAGTGGAAGCACCTAACAAGGAATCTGCCCACAGGGAATGCCCTTGAAATCCTCCTCGTGCTCTCTAGAGACAATGCAGCACATCCAACATCCCCCAGGAGGCTTCTCCCTGCATTCCCCAAAAACTCCACCTCTAAACCAGGAGACTACCAAGACGCAGGATCCGAATTTCAACGGGCTTTACTTTAAAATTAACAAAGAAAATAAACACGCAGCGATAGGGAACACGAGGGAGCTGCAGCTCGGGGAATGAAACTGCTGCAGCTCCAGCCCGGGTGATTTATCACAGCCCTGAAACAAATTACTTCCATTTCTCAGCCCCGCACACCCTGAGAACTCCCGAGTGCTGCCAACACCTGGGTGAGAGAAGTGCTGGAGTTCCTGCCTAAGAGGCAGGAAAAGGAGGTGCAGAGGGATAAAATGAGATGCCACAGGTGACATGGAGCTTCATGGACCACAGGTGGTCACTAGGGGAAAAAACACAGGATATATCTGTAAGGTGAGAATTCAGAGAGGTTTCTCCAGTGCTGAACAAGGACTGTGAGAGCTTCCCCTCCACCAGGGGTGGTTATTTCAGCAGCCAATGCTGAGTGAAGCTGAGGACAAACAGCGAAGTGACAGACTGACAGTGACAGTGTAACATCCCCGAGACAGACACCACAACTCCCTGAACACTGCCCAACAGGAATTTGGGATGGTGGCAGAGAGGAAAACCCTGGGAACAGAAACTCCTGGGTGAGCAGGTACCACCCACAACAGCCACTGCATCACCCTGACAGGCACCACATCACCCTGACAGGTACCACATCACCCTGACAGGCATCATGTCACCCTGACAGGTACCAAATCACCCTGACAGGCATCATGTCACCCTGACAGGTACCAAATCACCCCGACAGGTACCACGTCACCCCAACAGGTACCAAATCACCCCGACAGGTACCACGTCACCCCAACAGGTACCACATCACACCAAAAGGTACCACATCACCCCAAGAGATACCATGTCACCCTGACACCCTGCTCTGCGCTGTCTTCGAAGGCTGAGTGACCCACTGGGGACAAAGAGCAGGGACTAGAGGGTGGTCTGTGGGCTCAGGGGCCAGCAGAGGGGATGGGGTGCACCAAGATGGGCCAGAAACACCAAAATTTGGGGTGTCTGTCATTCATACACCTGCTGTCTCAACAAACCCAGAGAGCTGGTGGCTCCACACACCTGACCCAGGGTGGGATCCACAGGGTGGGATTCTCAGGGTGGGAGTCAGAGTGGGATACACAGTGTGGGATCCACAGGGTGGGATTCACAGGGTGGAATTCAGAGCGGGATTCCCCAGGTGGGATTCTCAGGGTGGGATTCACCAGGTGGGATTCAGAGCAGGATTCACCAGGTGGGATTCTCAGGGTGGGATTCAGAGCGGGATTCCCCAGGTGGGATTCTCAGGGTGGGATTCACAGGGTGGAATTCCGAGTGGGATTCACCAGGTGGGATTCTCAGGG
>JAWWTY010000078.1:1441722-1454065 GCA_035222235.1 Margarornis squamiger | reverse complement strand
CTGCCCCACAGCTGAGGGGTCCCAAGGGTCTATCACCACCCCACAGCTAGGATGGTCAGGGGGCTCTGTCACTGCCCCACAGCTGAGGGGTCCCAAGGGTCTATCACCACCCCACAGCTAGGATGGTCAGGGGGCTCTGTCACTGCCCACAGCTGAGGGGACCCAGGGGTGTGTCACTGCCCCATAGCTGAGGGGTCCCAAGGGTCTATCACCACCCCACAGGTCACCAGTGCCTTCCAGCTGACCACTACCCACCAGCAGCCCTTTAGTGCAGCCTGCACTGCAGAGCTTCACACTCCCCTTGGGATTCCACCTGTGGCTCATCAAGTGTCACCTGCAGGGACCACCACACCCGCAGCCAGCCCCCCTCTGCGGGGACAACCCCATTCCCCACCACCTTTTTGTGGGGACAAAGCCTCCCTTCAGCCCACCTGGACCGTAATAAACCATATTTCTGAGCCCCAAAGCTCCCTTTGCAGGAGCAGCACTACCCTGCAGAGGGTGCAGTCCTGTCGCCGGAGATCGGGCTGCACATGCCCGTGCCCTCATCCCCACACATGTTTTGGTGTCAGAGCCCTCCCAGAACGACCCTACAAGCCGAGGCCGAGCGGCACGGCGGGGTCCGTGTAATTCCTAAAGCCGGCGCGCATCTGGAGAGGGCGGATGGTCTAGAGGGCATTCCAGTCAGCAGTGGAAATCAGGAAATTATTCGGAGCGCTGGCCCTGCCAAGGACCGGGGGTAGATTTCTTTGATTTCCCATGCCTCGCTGGCCACATCTGTATAAGGGAAAGGGGGAGTTCGTACATGAGAATGAACGCGCTGGGGAAGCCGTGAAAACACTCTTTCAAGTCAGCCTGATGAAAACTTCATGTTCTGGAGCTCTTTGCTTCAAGGAGAGCAATCTGTTTCAGAGGAGAAGCTGTGTATTTTTCTTATTTAAACCTAAATCTGCTGGAGCATTAAAAATATTTGGCATTTCCACAGCACATTTCATTCCCAGCCCCAAATGCGTTTTACAGACATTCATTAATTAAGCCTCGTAAAACCTTGGGGAGAAAGGGAAGCGGTGCTTATTAATTTGCTATTTGTGTTGCTGCAGCGCACGGAGACCCCGACCAGGACCTTGGGGCCTTGTTATTTTAGACCTGACCTACACAGAGGAGGAGATGTCAGCACGGGGAGAGGGGGAGAGGCCCTGGATGGACATTCATGCTGTAAGTCATTGCCATTCTGGCCTTTCAGCCCCGGCCCCTTCTGCACTTGGAGCTGCAGGAGCGAGCGTGGCTCCCACCCAGCTCTGTCCCCACTCCATGGGTGCTCTGTGTGTTGTGCTGGGTTTTGGGGGGCTCCTGCCCCTCCTTACCAACACCTCAGGCTTGTCCTGCTTCCTCAGAGACCAGCTCTGCTTCATATGACACCTTCCCCTTCCTCCTGGGGCCACTTTACAGGATGATGGAATCGCTGAGGCTGGAAAAGAGCTCCGAGGTCATCGAGTGCACCCTGTGACCATCCTCACCTTGTCTGGGAGCCCAGAGCACTGAGTGCCATATCCAGTCCTTCCTTGGACACCTCCAGGAATGAGGACTCCAAACCCCCCTAGGCAGCCCCTTCTAAGGCTTGACCACCCTTTCCATGAGGAAATTCCTCCTGATGTCCAACCTGAATCTCCCCTGTCCCAGCCTGAGGCCATTCCCTCTCCTCCTGTCCCTGTTCCCTGGGAGCAGAGCCCTCCCTGGCTCTCCCCTCCTGGTAGGGAGTTGCAGAGCCGGAAGGTCCCCCCTGAGCCTCCTTTGCTCCAGGCTGAGCCCCCCCAGCTCCCCCAGCTGCTCCTCACATGATCAGCACACCCTGATCTTTCAAAGAGTTAAAACAAATGCTTTCCCTTTATTATTTTTAGGTCCATGCAGATATTTTAAGTGCATCTATTTCTGTTCCATAAAGGGCTGTGGCCCTCTCTGTCCCAGGTGGGGCGGCGGTGGGAGCTGTGAACGTTACACCTCTGCTTCCCCTGCAGGAAAAGCCAGGCTGGGCTGGATGCTGTAAATGCCTTTCACATGTTCCCCAGATCCCAGTTAAATTGAACCCCAGAAGGTCTCACAAAGCATGAAAAATGCATTTATAAGACTCTGGAAGGAAGATGTATTCCATAACTACTCTGGTGACCAGGCGTGCTGACTTGTGTCATGTGGAGAAGGAACCAAGAGGGGGTATTTCTTGTTATTTCATACTGCTGATGGGATTTTACCTCTGGCAGCAAATCCAGGAACTTTTTAGTTACCATTATTGTTTGATTTTATGGGCCATTTGATATTTATTTTTATTTCTCTTCATTATTTGTTGAGTGCACTTAGCCCCTTCCCCAAGCAGCCTGCCTTATATCTAAGGTGAATTTTACGACCAGTGTTAGCACAGCATCTGAGCAACTCACACAACTTTAATATATTTATCCTGTGCACACAGTATATGCAGGCAGTCCTGGAATTCCTACCGTGGAGAGCAGTGCTCTGCCTGGAAAATCACAAGTCTAACTGGACTGGGTTAAAAAAAAAAAAAAAAAGGAATAAACTCCAAACTATTTACATTCTTCTCCTTTCTGATCTTCATTTTACGCCATCAGGATGTATTTGAGTCATATTTTTACTGGGGTTTTTTTTCCCTTTACAAAACATGAGGTCTATCCATGTACCTTTCTCTGCAAGCCAAGCTCTCGTGTATCCCACGGCTCCCACAGCTGGGCTTTAAAATCCACGGCCAGCACTGGGAGACTAATGACAAAATCATGAGCTGGCAGCGCTGCCTTTCCCTCCGACCTCTCCATTTCATCCTGCTCAGGAGCAGCAATCCTTCGCAGCTCCCAGCACCAGCATCCGCATGGCTTGGCCTGGGTGGAGCAGGCAGAGAGCTGGCCACATCCAGGGGTTTGTTTCCAACCCTTGTTAGACTTTCCCCAGCCCAACAAAGCCTCTCAGCTCTCTTGTTGTGGAGGAGGCCGTGATGACCTCCTTGGTCATGATGGTTGGTGATGATCCTGGTTCCACTCTCACCCCCCCGATGTGTCCCGAGGGTGCCATGGGATTTCTCAGTGCCAGTGCTTCTGGCTGGTTTTATTCCCTCTGGATTTCTGGGTGACTGCTCTGCTAATCCTCATGTAATCCCAGCAAGCTTGATGCCAGGGAGGGGCTGGGCACGCAGGCTGGGGTGTGTCTGGTGTGCCAGGGCTGTCTGTGTGATCTGGCCCTTCTCCCTCCCTTTTATTCTGCCCCATGGGATACCCCTCCTGCATCTCCCCACAGCCATGGTCAGGCTTGGGGATGTGTTATCCCCTGGAGATGTTTTATGTCCTGGAGACATTATCAGTCTCTCCTGGGGGGCTGGTGAAGGTGAGCCACTCTCTCCTTCCCCCTTGGGCACTGCCAGTTGTCACCACAGAGACCTCTGTGACTGAGAGCTGCCACCAGCCCCAGGCACTCCCAGTGGTGTGGGGGTACCTGAGCCCCCTGGGATGAGCTCTGTGGGCTCCCACCACCCCAGGGTACAGACCAGCCAGGCAGATCCCCAATTCCAGAGCCCATCTGACACAACTGGTTCATCTCCAGCACAAAACACCCTGTGAGCAGCATCCCTTCCCTGCTGGGATGGAGCCAGCCTGGCTCCTCCACCCAGCTCCCACCCCCAGGCATGCTGCCCACCCCACGGAGCAGCAATGCCATCTCATCCATGGATGAGATATGACGTGTATGTACACACACCTGCCCTGGGGAGTGCAGGAATCACCGTGGAGAGTGAGCAGGAAGCGGAGAGCAGAGCCATGTGGGGTCTGGCCTGGGGGCAATCTCAACACCTTCTTTAATGGATCTCGGGTTCCTTCACTCCCACGTAGATGTGACAGCCAGGGGTGCTGGCTATCCCTGCCCACGTGCTGCAGTGTCCAGCACACGTGCCGTGCCCGTGAAAGCTGGGCTGGCTGCGGCGCCCGGAGCCGAGCAGGTGCTTTGGAGCGCCCGGTTCCCATCGGCACAGCCAAACCACAGCCACCCAGCCCAGCCTCCCCTGCCCAGCTTGGCTGCACTCCTCACCTGGCAGCAGAACACACGGCAGCGCAAATAAACACGCCGGCAAGCGAAGCCCCTCACGGCCCGGCGAGCGAGCTCTGCGTTCCAAGAAGTAATGAAGCCCAGGGAATGGAAAATCCATGTCACTTGGCGGGCTGGACGCCGGTGCTGCTCCTCCACACGGCACCGCCACGGCCCAGCAGCTGCGCCAGGCCCGGCCAGCGGCACCGAGCTCAACTCTGACATTTGAAGAAGGAGAATAATTTGGCTTCATTATCCTCCCTTTCTTTCTCCCCCCCCCGCTCCCCGCCCCGAGCGGTCCCTCGAGCCGGGCTGGAATGTGCGTGGTAGGGACAGAACCAATCCCATTAGCACGAGGAGATTGTTTTTCCTTTGGTTTCGTTGCTGTGGAATCACCCGTGGCTCCGTTTCTTTGGGGTAGGTCATGAGGAAGGAGCACGGGGAGAGGAAACCCAGGGATGTGTTTTCCCGGGTGGCCATCCTTGGCATGGCGCTTCCCTGTCCAAATGTGGCAGGTTACCATCTTTGAAGGCCACGTGAGCTTTGTGGTGGCTCCAGGATGGTGCCCACCACGACTTGAAGGAGCATTTATAAGGGAAAGGGCTCAGCTCCCATGTGTGGGGTTGGGAAGGTGCTTTGAACCCCTGCCCAGCTCCCCACCCTTCGTCCTCATCCTCGCTCCATCCCTGGATGGGTGTTTATCTCTGATTTTACAGCTCTGTGTGTTTGTTGGTCAGGAGATCATCAGATCCCAGCCATGTACAGCAAGAGGCAGCTGGAGCTGCTAGAAAATATCCTTTCCCAGCTGAGAGAGGAGCCCAGGCTCTTCTGCCATCATGCCCAAGAGCCCAAACCTGTCGTTTCACCCAGACTGCAAATTCTTATGGAAGATCCTCATTCCTCCAACATGAGACAAGAATAAGAAACCTCCCTCTAACTGCTTTGTGTCCCTCAGCATCGAGTGGGAAGGAGTGGAGGGAAGCAACAGGTGAACCAACAGCATGTCCCCTCTGAATGGGTCACAGAGGATGAAAATGGGGGTTGGCACACAAATGGACAAGGCAGGGACTTCTCGGAGTCCTTCCCCTCCCTGCTGAGCCAGTCCTGGGATTTCAGGGGGGTGTTGACCCCAATTGCAGCCAAGAGATCCCCACAACCCTCAGCACCCACTGCTGGCACAGAGACCGAGCGATGCCCAGGAGGGGAGATGCCATGGGGGTCTGTGGTGGAGGTGTAGGGGACAGCTTGGTGACCTCTTCCAGCTTTTTTGAGGCCACTCCTTTGCCTCTGACCCATCTGTGATGACTTGCAGACCTTGTGGCCGGACATGTGGAGGAGACAGTGGAGACACGGGGGTGAACATGGATGTGCAAACGTGACCCACCGTGGGCTCGTGGTCCCCCCACGCCCTCACCACGAGCCATGGGCTGGAGGGTGTGATTCCACCCCAGCCTGGCTTGCCCATTGCCAGTGGGGCCACACAGCACGGCTTCTGCTTCCCCCAGGAAAAAATGAAAGAGGGACTGAGAAGGAGAAGGCGTCGGCTGGAAAACACCCCCGGCTGCCTGCTGGGGGGAGTGGAACCAGCTAATTTCATGCGTCTCCTTCTTGTTACAGTGGGGTCCCTCCTCACCTGCTCCTGGGCACAGTTCCCTGCACCCCGAGCCAGCAACAAGGAATCTGACTCCAGTTTCAAGGCGAGGAGCTTGTCCACGGTTTGCAGCCCGGCTCCCATCGCAGGAGGGGACCCTCTCGGAGCCTGCGCCAGGCAGGGTTTACCAGCTGTCTGCACCAATCTTGTGCCTCTCCCCCTCCCTGTGCACCAGCCCGTGGTGGGGGGATGCAGACAGCGCTGTGGTGGGGGTCTCAGCACCACCCTGAGCTTCCCCTGTCTGCTCCTCCTTGCACCCACCCGCAGGGTGTGGAGGACAAACTGCTGCCATCACCCTCAGCCAGCCCGTGATGCAGCTCAGCGCCGATGCCTTGGGCTATGTATGGAAAATTCTGGAGAAAGACACCCCCTGACATGCCATCTGAGGGGCACTCGGTGACCTGGGCTTGGCCAGGGAGCTCCTGCCCCTGGTTCATCAGCTTGTGCCCACCCTAAAAGCTTCTCAGTGCTGGGCTCCATCTCTCAGCCTTTCCCTCTTATCCTGACAACCCCAACACCCCTCTGCCCACCCTGGGACCCCAAGGCACCCAGCTGAGGACACCCTGCAAGCCCCCACATCCCATTACGGGCTGGGAAATGCAGGCATGGCACCCACTCTGCCAAGGCTGCCCAGGGCATCCTCCTGCACAGGCAGCGAGCTGGAATCCCCATCCCTCTCCATTCCATTTAGGGAAAACACCCTCCTGTCCCCATTCTGTGAGCACAGCACTGTCCCCACACTCCTTTCCCCTCCAGCCCTGGCACTGCCACGCTGAGGGGGTGACACTGCACCCCCAGTTTAGGGCCAGGCAGGGGACATGCTCTGGCAGCAGAGGCTGCTGGCAGGGAACACAGCAGGCTCTGCACCCCCTTTGGAGATCCTGCCTTGGCTGTGACTCCTGTCAAGCACCCCAGCATCCATCCCCAGCACCTCCACACTGCTGGCTCTGCAGCCCAGAGAGAACAGGCAGCCGGGGCCAATTCCAGCCCCAGCTCCTCGGGGGCCCCATGGCCCTGCTGGCTCCGAGGACGGGACCCTGCTGAGCTCCCAAAGTGCTAAAAATGAGGCTCCAGGCCCTTGCGTGAGGGTTCGTGCCGTGGTTGGCACGGGGGGAGCTTGGCTGTGGCACGGATGGGCTGCTGTGCCAGGACAAACACGTGCTGGCGGGGGAAAGGTGGGCACACACACACGTGTGGACACGTCCCAGCCCACGATCCTGTGTGTCCACAGCGTGTCACACTGAGGTGTCACACGTGTGCGTGGCCTCACTGACACTTTCCCTCCTTGATTTGGGTGTCCAGGTGGTTTTCAGCGGGAAAATCCCTTTTTTGTGTGCCCATAGCCTTCCCTGCTGGGCATCCCCCTTGCAGCTGACAGGGGGATGCGTTGGGGTGAATGACCCCCTGCCCACCCTGCACCCTCCCAGCACCCACTGAACCCCCCATGGGTGCTGGCAGCAGCTCCCACGGCATCTCCTCTTCCACTGGAGTCTCCCGATCCAGCAGCAAAGAGGAGCATTGGTTCATGTCCATGCCAAACAGCCCAGCAGAGAATTCTCTCCAGTTTGCTGCAGGTTTCATCCTGGAGCAGTTTCCACAGACAGGATGACGAGCTGAGAACAGCCCAGTGCCCTCCCACCAGCCCCTTGTGGGGCATCAAACCTGCCCCCAGCCAGGAATGGGCATCCCATAAAGCCACCGACTCCCCCAAGCCTGGTACAAACCTTTTATTCCCCCTCCCAGCTCAGGGCTGGGTTTGCCCTTGGGAAGCGAAGCCGGGAGGACTCCACGGCCACCCTGTCCCCAGAGCTCGTGTCCTGGGGACCAGGACATCTGCCATGGCCACAACACCACGGGCTCCACCGAGCTTCACACCGAGCCAGAAAGAAACGACAAAAAGTGTACCCCAAAACGGACACGAGACCCTCCACACCCCCCAACCCAGTTCCCCAAACCCAGATATGTCACGTGGGTGGGTGAGAGTGACACGGAGCAGCACAAAACCGGCAGGGGTGGGGACAAGAGCCCCCTGCCCCACCACGCACAGGGGGAGAGCCCAGAGACCCGGGGGGGGGGGGGCAGGGGTAATAAGTTAATCTGTACAGACATGTTAGGTGACAGGGGGATGGCGAGGCCACTGGGGTGTCCCCGAGGGGGGCCAGGAGCTGAGGAACCACATGCTGGTGCAAATCAAACCACAAAACGATGCACAAAGTGGAGTGATGGAGAATGGTGGGGAGATGGGGAGCTGCCCTGGCTCGCACCCAGAGGGAGGGGATAGGGCGAACCAAAGGGGTCCCTGTGGGTCAGGAGGCCCCACTGCCAGGGCAGTGAGCCCAGGGACACGGTGACTGGCTGCTGCCAGGTCCTGCCATCAGCCACAGTGCCACGGGCTGAGCTGCTCCCAGTGTTGGGCAGGGATGCTGAGCCCAGGAAGGAGCCATCCCACCCAGGAAGGAGCCATCCCACCTAGGAAGGAGCCATCCCACCTAGGAAGGAGCCATCCCACCCAGGAAGGAGCCATCCCAGCAGGATACCGAGCCCAGGATGGGGCTGTCCCAGCAGCTCCCACCTCCTGCCCGAGCCTGAACTTAAGGAAATGCCACCTCATGCCTTTCTTGGTCCCACCAGCAACCTGCCATCACCAGTGCCCAGCGCCCCAAGGGCATCACGGAGCAGGGAGGGGAAGGAGCCATCCCAGGGCCCCTCCAGAGCTCTGGGAAGGGGCTGGCTGGGTCCCTCGCGTGGGCACGGGGGCGGCGAGATCGGCCGCCCTCTGCGGCTGCCAACGCCAAATCCATTCGCCACGTTTCGGCTCGCCAAGGCAAGCGGCTCCGGCCGGCGGAAGGGACTTCCCAGGGCCAGAGCCGGCGCCTTGGAGGCTCAGCCCAAGGTGGGAGGCCGGGGATGTGCAGAGCCAAAGCTCAGAAGGCTGCAGACAGTCTCCATCCCCCACGGCAGCCAGCTCCCTCCTGCCCAGCGCTGGAGCCATGCCCGGAGAGCTGCGAGGAGGGAGCAGACAGAGCATCCCACGACGAGGACGGGCTCCCTCCGGCCTCCCCGCTCTGGCAGCTCCTCTCTTGGCTCTGGAGCGCTGGAAACTGGGATCCCAGCACACGGCACATCCGTGGAGGAGGCAAAGCTGCCTGGCTCCTGGAGCCTCCCTGGGGAGGAGAGGGCGACCCAGCCGGATCGTGCCTCCCATCCGGAGATGCCCCTCTGGGAGCTCGGGGTGTGGGGCAGCCAGAGAGGCAGTGGAGAGGCCATGGGGATGGTGACAGGGAGGTGGCGTGGAGGTGACGGGAAGGGGTGGGAGCGCTACAGGATGGTCTTGTCCAGGTCGACTTTGAGGGGCAGCGGCCCCGCGTCCTCTCCGTGCGCGGGGCACAGGGTGACGGCGATGACGGGTGGCAGCGGGAAGGTGCCAGGGCCATCCAGGTCCTCCAGGTACTCCTTGTCCCCATTGATGCTCAGGGGCTGGAAGACAGGCAGAGGTGACCGTGCAGCCCCGGAGCAGGGGACAACATCCCCTCGTCCCCACCCGGGGACACCACAGGGCTGGCTCTGGGGGCACCACAGCTGGGGACCACAACCACAGCGATGTCTCACTCGCCCCTGACGGGGACCCCCAGGGTGTTGGGGACCCCTGTAGGGCCGTGCTGCCCCCCCCATACCTGGGTCTTGACGTGCTGCTCGGGGGCTGTCACCAGGCTGGCACAGCTCAGCCACAGCATCACCATGATGGAGAGGAAGAGGCAGGCGGCCAGGATCCAGCGAGGGAGGCCCGAGCGCCTGTAGCACCCCGACCACCCCCACCAAAGAGAAGGGACGAGTTTATGGCAGGGCACGGCGTGGGAATTGGGGCTGGGGGGGGTGGATCTGCTCCAGCCTGTCCTGCAGGTCCCAGACCACTTACTTGGACATGCAGCCGAGGAAGTCGTGCTCCTGCTGCGGGGGCTCTGCGGGGTGTGCCTTGCCTTTGCCCCTTGGCTCCTTCACGGGGGGCTTCTCCCCCTTCGCCCGGGGGCCTGGGAGGGGAGAGGCGATGCTGAACCCGGGCATCCCTATGGGTACACCCCCTCAGAGCCCCCATCCCCTTGCCAGCACGTGATGGGGGCTCCCCCTCTCCCCCCGGGACCCTCTGCCCGCTGTGGGGGCACGGAGGGTCCCGGCAGCTTCTTGGAGCAGGTCCCCAGCGCCGAGCCCCTTCCCTGCGTGGGTGGGGTGTGGGAAGCTGCTCAGCCCCGAGAAGCGGGTAATCTGTTTAGCTCTGGAGGACTCGGATGAGAGCCAGGAGGGCTCCAAGGCTCCCGGCCCCCCCTGCACCTGCGTGGGGCTGGGGGATGCGAGGGCTGGGTCCCGCTCCAGGCTGTGCCGGCTGGCTCTCCGCTGCCTCAGGTGCTGGATACTCCATCTCCGGCTGCGACTGGACCAGCGGGGAAAGGGGGAGAGGGAGGTGAGCAAGGGGGGTGCCCACCTCTCTCAGCGCCCACCGAGAGGGTCCGCGGGGCACCCCCCACCTGAAACACCACGACTTTGCCATCGTCCGCCTGCAGGTAGAAGGTCCAGGTGGAGGAGATGAAGCTCTGGGCAGAGCTGACGATGTCGTTGCAGAAGGTGGAGACCAAATCCAGCACGGAGAACGAGGGCGCCTTCAGCTGCAGGCTCTGCGAAGGGGCAGGGACACCGTGTCACCACTGTCCCCTCCTCACCCACCCGCTGGACAACATCCCACCCCATCCCATCGGATCCCGGCGCTCCTCCTGCTTCCCTCCGGGATGTGCCGGGGGTGTGTTCCAGCGCCGGGACGGTCACACGGTGGTCCCTGGGATCACCACCCAGCCCCAGGACCACCACCCCGGGCTCAGCCAGCCTGTGGTGCCACCAGCGCCGCAGACACCGGGAGCGCAGCGGTGCCCGGGGCGTTCCTGCGCTGGCAGCCTCCCGGTGCCCTGGATTCTTGGCCGTCGCGGCAGTTTGTTATTTTTAAAGCATCCCTGCTGGAATCCGCTTGGCTGCTCCCTGCCACTGGCTCCGAACATTTTCCGACAGCCCCTTGCACGGTCAAACCAGCAAACAGGAAATAAATAGGTCAGATTCTGTATCTAATTATTATGCTAAATCTGCTTTGCCTGCTTGTCTGGGAACCCGAGGAAACATGCTTTGGGTGGGTGGAGGGGGTGAGGGCCCTCCCTGGCCACCGGTTGTCCCCACATGCTCACCCTTGGCCTCGGAGAGGGGCTGGGAAATGGGATCAGGCTCCAGGAAAGTCTTAAAAACAGGCTGCAAAGTGGTTTTTCAAAGGAGACGCAGCTTTCTGAGGCACAGATTCATCTGTGTCTGCACGTGCACAAAGCCAAAAGCCTCTTCCTTGGGCCAAAGTCTAATTTAATTAATTGGCCAAAAGCTGAGTTAATTAAATGTAGGAGGGGAAAGCGTTGCTAATTGCTGCGAAGGATAACAAATCAAAACTGGGAGAATCTGCCACAATTCCTGGTTAGATCCTCTCCCCCTGGGAACTCATTGGGATCACCTTGCCTGGCCCAAGCCCAGTCCAGCCCAGTCCAGCCCAGTCCAGCCCAGCTAATTTACTTTTCATGCTTTGGACAAAAGCAGCACACTAGGACAGTGGTGGTTTGGATCACCCAGGCACATCCAGAGGCCCCATCCACATGGATGGATGGATGGATGGATGGATGGATGGATGGATGGATGGATGATGGATGGATGATGGATGGAGAGATGGAGGGATGAAGGGCTGGATGGATGCTGAAGGGAGGGAGGGATGGAAGGATGGAAGGATGGAAGGATGGATGGATAGATAGATAGATAGATGATAGATAGATAGATAGATAGATAGATAGATAGATAGATAGAGGGTGTTACAGCCTCCATCCCCAGGGAGAGTAGGAACTGTGCTGGGCTCTTCTTGGAGGACAGCGTCTCCTCATCCCCCCAGCCCCTCACCTTCTCCTTCCTGCTCTCCTCCACCTCAGGCAGCTGCTTGTGGCACCCGGTCACGCAGCCAAACTGCTCCTCTGCGTTGCTGTAGGCTTCGGCACACGCTGGGGCACGGGTGGGCAGCCTTAGGGGGTGCTCGACCCCCAGGACCCCCAGCACACCCAGGGCGTGTCGACCTGCCCCGCTTGCTCTGGGAGGGCAGGATAACCGGGGAGGGCACGGCAGCAGTGCCCGTGGGATGCGGGGATGCCCCTGGGCTGGTATTTGGGGGGCGGGGGCCGCTCGGCCAGGGGTTCCTCACCTGCTTCGCACTCAGCCCTGGTGGTGTTGAGCTCGGCGCTCGCATCCACGAAGTGACAGATGGAGAACAGCCGGCAGCCGCGGTAACAGGCGTTGAGAACAGCATCCTGCGGCGAGGGCGAGGGCGGCGCGGAGCTGGCACCCGAGCCACCCCCTCCGCGGCCCCCCACACCCAGCCGGGGGCACCGGGAAGCGCTGCCCTCCCCTCCAAGGATGGTGGCCAGGGCACCCCACACCCAGGTGGTGGCATCCCTGGGTTAGGGGGAGCTGCCTTGTGTCCCCTGGGCGGGAAAAGGGGGTACACACTGGGGGGACTGGGAATGCACTGGGGGATGTGCATGGAGGGCACACACTGGG
>JAWWTY010000078.1:1426233-1441622 GCA_035222235.1 Margarornis squamiger | reverse complement strand
AGGGGTGTACACACTGGAGGGACTGGGAATGCACTGGGAGGGGAAAGGGGTGTACACACTGGGGGGACTGGGAATGCACTGTGGGGGAGAGGGGGGGACACACTGGGGGGACTGGGAATGCACTGTGGGGGAGAGGGGGGGACACACTGGGGGGACTGGGAATGCACTGGGAGGGGAAAGGGGGGTACACACTGGGGAGGACTGGGAATGCACTGGAGAAGAAAGGGGGGGGCACACAGAGCCCACAGTGGGGTCACTGTGCATGTCCAGGCCCATGGTGAGATGGACAAAACCACAGCGGGCACCCCAAACCAGGGGGATGCCCTCGCTGGGGGCACCACCCAGCTGTGGTGGAGGAGACTCCTGTGCCCCCCATGGTGCTCCCAGTGCCCCCAGTGTGAGGCTGTGTGGCAGATGCCTGTCTAGGGTGTCCCCACTGCTCCCGGTGCCCCTGGTCCCCCCTCTCCCAGTGCCCCTCGATGCTGCCGGTGCCCCCAGTGCTCCTGGTACTCCCAGTGTACCAGGTACTACTGATGATTCCCATGCCCCCAGTGCCCCCCAGTACCCCCCAAGAGTCCAGTATATCTGGTACCCCCCCAGGGCCCCCAGTGCTCCCAGTATCCCGATGCCACTGATGCTCCCCATGCCCCCAGGGTACCCGTGGTGACCCCAGGACCCCCAGTGCTCCCAGTGCCCACGATGCTCCTCTTACCCACGATCCTACTGATGCTCCTCATGCCCTCTGTGCCCCTCGGTACCCGCAATGCTCCTGGTACCTCCCAGTGCCCCTGATGCTCCTGGTCCTCCCGATGCTATTGATGCTCCCCATGCTCCCAGTACGCCCCAGTCCCCCCAGTCCCCCCAGTGCCCCCCATATCCCGATGCTCCTGGTACCTCCCAGTGCCCCCGATTCTTCTGGTACTCCTGATGCTATTGATGCTCCCAGTACCCCCCAGTCCCCCCAGGGCCCCCAGTGCCCCCATGCCCCGTTGCTCCTGGTACCTCCCAGTGCCCACGATGCTCCTGGTACTCCCGATGCTATTGATGCTCCCAGTGCCCCCCATGCCCCGATGCTCCTGGTACCCCCGATGCTCCTGATGATGCCCACCCCTCCCTGTGGCCCCGGTGCCCCCGGTGCCCCCGGTGCCCCGGACTCACGGCGGCGGCCCGGTGCGGGAGGCTGCGGCCGCACTGCCCGCGGCACCCGCCGGTGTCTCCCAGCTGCGGCGAGAAGGGGTCGGTGGCGGCGGCGGCGGCGGCGGCGGCGAGCAGGGCCAGGCCGAGGGCGAGCAGGGCCCGGGGCCGGCGGGCCGGGGCTGCCATGGCTGGCGCGGAGCGGAGCGGAACCGAGCGGAGCGGAGCGGAGCGCATCCACCGGCACCGCCGCCGCCGCCGCCGGCCCCGCCGTGACGCGCCGTGCGCCGGGCGGGGGGAGCCGGGGGCGGGGGGAGCCGCCGCAGCCTGCCGCAGATCCACCGGCACCGGCACCGGCACCGGGAGGGGGTGATGGGGGGTGAATGGGCACCGGGAGATGCGGGGTACACCGGGATGCAGGAGGTGCCCGGGCACGGGGGAATGTGGGTACCACGGGATGCAGGAGGTGCCCGGGCACTGGGGGATGTGGGGTACACAAGGATGCAGGAGATGCCCGGGCACCTAGAGATGCGGGGTACACAGGGATGCAGGAGGTGCCCGGGCACTGGGGGTTGTGGGGAACGCAGGGATGCAGGAGGAGATGCCCGGGCACTGAAGGATGTGGGGTATCCCGGGATGCAGAAGGACAGGGAGATGCCCGGGCACTGGGGGATGTGGGTACCACGGGATGCAGGAGGAGATGCCAGGGCACTGGGGGATGTGGGTACCACGGGATGCAGGACAGGGAGATGCCTGGGCACCAAAGAATGCAGGGGTGCCCCAGAATGCAGGAGGAGAGGGGGCCTAAAGACCAGGGGATGCATGGGGATTGGGGGATGCCTGGGTGCCAGGGGGTACAGAAGGGCAAGGGGTTCCCTGGGCACTGGGGGATGCAGAGGAATTCAAGGGGACCAGGGGATGCACAGGGATCAGAGGGACACAGCAGGACTGGAGGCCACGCTGTCACCCAGCAGCACAAAGGCACTGGGGAGAACAAGGTGACTGGGGGGTGACATGGGGACCGGAGGGCACTTTGGCACTGGTGGCACACAGAGGGACAGGGCAGCCTCGCTGCCAGCACCCCCACAGGGACCATCCCCTCAGGAGGGGACAGAGGGCTGTGTCCCCAGCCGGTTGTGCCACCCTCCATGTCCCTCGAGGCTTCCCCGAGTTGCCTTCCCACCTCCCACCCTCACCCCCCAGGGCCCTCCAGCAGGGCACTGGGCTCTCCCTGCCACCCCAGATTTACAGCCGTGATTCCCCAGGGTTTAAAGGACACCAAAGGCCCCTCCCCGTGTCCCCCTCTCACCCCTGCCCTGCCCATTACCCTTATTTATGGCAGCACCCCAAAGCAGGCCCGGGGGGAGAAGGAGGAGGAGGAGGAGGAGGAGGAGGAGGGCTGGGGGCTTTGTTAACCTCCAGCCCTAATGGGGAACATATGGCGAGACCCCGGCACAGGGAAGGGGGGGCTCTCCGTGTTCCACATCAGGCCTGAGGGGTGCTGGACACGCTGGGGCAGAGGGGCAGGGCTTGGGGAGGGCTGGGGGAGCACGGCCCGTGCCCCCTCCTTTGGGAGCAGGGAGTGGGGCCTCTCCTCGCCCCGCCAGCTTATTCATCTTGTTAATCAAAGCAGGGCCGGGAGAAAATGTGCTGCGGCCGGGCTGGCGGGGCTGCCAGGGCGCTGCGCTCCCCCTTCCCCCTCCTGGAGCCCCGCCAGCCCCGGCCCCGGGTCCGGCACCGCTGACGGATGGCCAAGTAAATGGGATAGATTGGGGGCTGTCGCGGTAAATCACGCAGGTGGGGCTGCCAGGGCAGCGGGGACGGAGCCCGAGGCCGGAGCCCTCGGGGGGCACAGCGAGGAGTGGCCGGTGGGCATCGCTCCCACCGCACCTGCCCGCACCGCCCCTGGCACCGCCCGCGCCCCGTGCCCTCACCTTCTGCGGGAAAAAGAAACCCTTTCCCGGGCAAAAACATTCAAGCTGGCAAATATTTGCCGCCCTCCCTCCTCCCCTCTCCAGAAACACTCGATGCCTTTTGCGTTTATCACTACTGACCTACATTTTTCCCCCGGAGCCTTTCGGGAAGGCGCGGGCTCCCCGCTTTGCTGGCTGAGATGTCCCCACGGTCCCCCCCGTCACGGGCAGGGGACCTGTCGCGTCGTGTCGCGACCCTGCTGAGCCCATCCCTGGTGCTCAAGCAGCCCCCTTGACACGGACCACATTTTTTTCCCCTCCTCTAGAGCTCCTCAAACGCCATCGTGGGACTCTTTGTGCTTCCCAAAGCAAACAGAGGCGGGAAGGTGCGGCCGCCCGCCTGGAGGATGCTCCCCAGGGAAAGGGGGGTGGCAGGGAAGGGGTTAAGCAGGTTATAAATTACCCAGGGATGTGGAAATGTGACTGAGAGGAATAGAAAGCAAACTCTTGCCTGCTGGATTCTTTGCATTTCTTGCCTCTTTATTTTTCCCCCAGGTCACTTTAAAAGGATGCAGGCAGTGGAGGCAGCCTCTCCTCCCGCTTTTCCCGGGGTTTGGGGTTTTTTTTGTCTTGTTTGTTTTTTACACCCTGGCCCTTGAGCCAGATGCTGTCTCCGTCCAAGGATTTTATGGAGCGAGCTCTGGCTGGGAAATCAAGTAATTAGATTAATTCAAGGCCCTGGTGACAGGATGGAGAGTGGTGGGAAGGTGATGGCTGGTGGGAAGCTGGACCGAGGATGCTCAGCGCGGGTTTGGGGATGTCACCAGGGTCACCCATGATCCATCCCCGGCGGGAGTCACATCCCGCCCGGGCAGAGCAGAGAGTTCGCGGCAGGGAGCTGGCCCCGTGGGCAGATCCTGCCCCACAACAGGGCACACAGAGGCCCTGGGAACGGAGCCACGCCCGGGGTGGGCAGCCGGACCTCTCCGGCCCCGGGGGACCCCCGTGCTGACGCCGACAGCCCCGGCCGGGGGTCCGAGGGGGGGTCCCGGCCAGATCCTGCCCGCGGCCGATGCTCGTGGGCCGCAGGGAGCAGCTTTAAAGGTCACTGTCAAAGGGCAGCGCTGACCACACAGCTGAGCGGCCGGCGCTGACTCAGACCCAGCGGCTCGCTCGTCCCCGCCTGCTCCCGGCCCGAGCCTGACGCCACCCTGGCACTGCCCGGCTCCGGGCACCGCGCACGGCTGGCCCTGTCGCCATCCCGCAGCGCCATGCCCGGCTGCGGTCAGGGAGGGCGAACGTCCCCGCGCCACCTGGAGTGACACCCCAGGTGACACCGGTGGGATGTGACGCTCCCCTCCCCTCCCGATGCCACCGTCCCCTCCCCTCTCCGCCCTGACCCCCCAGCACAGCCTCAGGCCACCTTGTGACCGTGCCTTCGCCATGTGCCCTGTGCCAGCACCGGGATGGGTGTCACCCCGTCCCCAGGGGATGCCACCCATCGCTGGTCCCCACGGCCAGCACGCTGCATCCCACATTCCGCCTGCGAGCCGGGGGACTCGCCCGGGGCTGGAGGGAGCGGCCGGGGGAAGGGGCGCTGCCAGGGCAGGTGGGCAGCCAGGCTGGCTGCTGCCCCCCAGCCCCGCTCCGGAGGGGGAATTTCTCCTTGTCCTGCTCCCCGCTGCCAGCACCCGGCGCTGGCCCCGCTGCCGGCGTGGCTGCCCGCGGGGACCGGGGCGGTGGGTCGGGAGCGCGGGCGGCCGCCAGTCCCCGGGGCGGCCGTGATTCACTCGGCCAGACTGCGGCCGCTGGGGCTGAAGTTTCTCAGGCTGGGTGGCTCCCGGAGCCTGACATTTTTGGGAAATTTCAACAAAAACAGTTCAGAAGCTTCCAAAAAACAGGACGATGGGAAAAGGCATTGTTTGGGCTCCCTCCCCCTCTCGATTTTCTTATTGTGTTTTCTAATCGCTGCAATCCCTGCTCGGTGCCCAACACCTCGGAGCCCCACGCGGTGTCACCCCACCCCTGTCCTCGTGTGACAGTGGGGCTCAGCCCCCCTGCCCCAGTCTATGGGGCATCCCAGGCCACCCAGGCGTCCCCTGCCACCCTCCACGCTCCCTCTTCAGCAGGGATGGATGTCCCACGTCCCCACGTGGGACATGCCACGCTTGGGGACAACGGCCTTGCCATGACCAGGACCTGCTGTCCCGGGGGTCTGTGACCCGTCTGGGCTTCTGCAAAGATCTCAGTGCCACCCAGACCCCGGGCAGGGGGACAGGAGGGGATGCTGGGGGACGCCCAAGCGGGTGGCTTTGCCCCGGTGCTGGCGGCACAACTGGACGTGCCACCACTCCCGGGACCCCTGGGGACAAATGCAGCCGCGGTCTGGGGGTCCTTGGAGCCACTTGGGGTCCTTTTTCCGCTTTTTGGGGGGTTTGGGGAGGGGAAAAAAAAAAGGGATGATGGATTCGATAGAAAACACTGAGATTTATGGGATGATATTCCTGTTTTCACCCCCAAAGTAAGTAATGACAAGGGTTTGGATTTTAGAGCCGCTTTGAGCGGGGGGAGCCCGCGGGAGGGGCGGCCGGGACAGCGGCGAGAGCGGCCCCGGGGGCGCGGGAGGGTCCGTGGCGGCCGGGCGTGAGTCACCCGTGGGCCGGCGGCCCCGGGGCGGCTCTTACTCACCTACCGGGGGGGTCGGGGGGAGCGGGACACCGGCCCCGAGGCGGGGTGGGGTGGGGGGTCCAGCATCCCGCGGCGGCGGCGGGCACCGGGCGGGGGGGGCAGCGCCGGGGTCGGTCCCGGGGCCGGTACCGGAGCGGGGCGGGGGGGCCGGCGGGGCCGGTGGCTTTCTGCCCCCCCGGGGGCGGTCCCGGGGCGGGGCCAGGGCGGCAGCTGGGGCTTTGGTAACCGGGGGTTGCTCAGACTTGCTCGGGACTTCCCCGGACGTGCCGGTGCGCTCCGCCGCCCCGGGCACCGACGGGCACCGGAGCCGGCCATGCCGCCGCCGCCGCCGCTCCCGATGCTCCCGCTGCTGCTCCTGCTCTGCCCGCGCCTCGCCCGCGCCGACCCGCTCGCCTGTGAGTACCGGGAGCACCGGGCGGCTCCCGCAAGGTGGGCGCGGGGCGGGCGGGGGTCCCGTCGGGGCCAGGCGGGCGCTGCGCGGAGCCCCCCGGGGGCTCTCCCGTTCCCTTCTGTGTCCCGTTCCTCCCCGGCCCCGGCACGCCGAGCCCCCCGGGCTCCCCCGCTCCTTTCCGCGTGTCCCGTTCCCCCCGCGGTCTCGGGATGCGGAGCCCCCCGGGGCTCCCCCGCTCCTGTCCGTGTGCCCCCCGGCCCCGGGATGCGGAGCGGTCCCCGGAGCGGCGGGGGCACCGCCGGGCGCACCTCGGGGCTGCGCTTCGCCTGCCGTGGAGGGGAACGGCGACCCCCCCGCGGAGGGCAGCCAAGAGCCCCCATCGCCCCCCGACAGGCAGCCGGGACCCCTCCTCCCCGTCCCCGCAGCCCAGCCGGGACCCCCCCGCCCCTTCTCCCCGCAGAGAACAATAGAGGAACCTCTTTTCGCTCCCCCCCATCCCCGAGAGCAGCGGGGGGACTCCCCACCTCCGGAGCAGGGAGTGCTCCCTCTCCCCGCGGAGAAGAGGGACCCCTCTCCCCGGGAAGGGCCGGTGCCCCCTTGTCCCCCCTCCCCGCCGTCCAGCCCCCCCCTCCCGCAGAACAATGCGGCTCCATTCCCCACCCAGGACAATGGAAACCCCCGGCCTCCGCCCGGAGAACAATAGCGAACCCCTTCCCCATGCGACCCCCTCCCACTCCCGGGGGCCATCACCCCCTTTTGCTCCCCCCAAAGCCTCGGAGACCCCCCCTCCTTCTGCTTAGAGCGACGGGGTCCCCCCCTTGCCCCCGGAGAGCCGCCCCCCTCCCCATCCCAGAGAACAATGAATCCCCTTTTCCCACCCAGAACAATAGGGATCTCCCTCCTTCCCCCACGGAGAACAGTGCCCCTCCCCCCCAAAAAAAGAAATCCCTGGGGGGGGGGAGGGGGCCGCAGTGATGCCCAATTTGGGGGTCCCAGCGGGGCGCTGGCAGGTCCGGGAGGTGCCACCTGTGGGCTGAGCTGCGGGCGGCCCCAGCCCCGCAGGGATCGGGGTCCCCCCTCGCCAAGAGGGGGACACACAGGGGGGGTTCCCCCCTCCCCACGGGGCCCTAAAGGCGACAGAGCCCCCCGTCCCCCCCCGCTGCCCCCCCCCGAGCCAGGGGGAGGCGAGATCCCGCTCCCCGCAGCAGGAAGTTTGGCTTCCTCCCTATGATGGGAATTTCTCAAGGCGATGGATGTTCTTCGCTCCGACGCGCAAAGGGGACCCGCCAAGAAAAGCCACCGCTCCCTCGGCAGCCCCCGCGTCCCCTCCCCGGCGACACCGCGGGGGTCGCACCCCCTGACCCACCCGCGTCCTCGGGGGGGGAGCCTTCGGGGCATTCATCGGGGCAGCAATTGCGGGAGCGATGGAAGCGGGGAAGGGAAAACGCTCCAAAAATCCCTTTAGGGGCCGTGAAACGCGAGCGGCCGAATCCCCCCGTGCCCACCCGGTGCCCACCCGGTGCCCACCCCGGTGCCTGGAGGGGTTAAGCCCGCTGGGAACGACATGAGGCCGCGGGCAGACCCTCGTTGGGGCTGACCCCTAGTTTTTCCCCTCCCGGTCAGGGACAGCCGGTGGCGGATTCACCCCCCAGACCCCCAATTCCCCCTCCCCACGGGGGTCCGGGGCAGCGCTCGCCCCGCGGCCCCTCGACGTGCGGCGCGGGGGAAGGCGAAGCCAAATGTCCTTTTAGAGAGCGAAAGTTTCCCCTCGGTGCAGCTCGGCCGCGCTGGAATGCCTGGGCTTTTTATAAATCCCTCCTCGAGCCCAGGGATGGGCACGAGAAATGCCAGTCGGAGATGAGAAAGGGGAAAAAAAGAGTGGAAAACAGGGTGGAAAAGAGGGATAAAGCATTCCTGGGTGTTGTGTCTGCCCGCAAACCTCGTTGCTCGAGCTTTAGAAGAGCTCGAAATATATAGAGATTTAAATTTATTTTTCCTGTGGAATTCAGAGCTTCCCAAATTCCCTTTTGTTCTTCAGGGCAATTATTTCTCTTTTTCTTTAACCCCCTGCACAGCCCAATAAATCTTTTTTAACTGCGTGATCTCCGACACTTATCGGAGAGGGGTTTTTTTCCCCCCTTTCCTTTCCCAACTCCTTAAAACTCCGATATAAAACTGAAATGAAATCCGGCCCTTCGGAAGAAAAGCATAAACGTTCCCGACACCTTGGAAATGTGGTTTTACTTTATAGCATTACTTAGCACCTGATCAGCATTTTTTTTTTTGCAATAGAGAAGCCATAAAACCCCCAAGCAGGTATTTTCGTTGCAACTTGCACATTCCACAGCCTGCCTGTGTCTCTCCGGCCCTTTCCTCTCCGATCGGAAAACTTCACACTTTTCCCTTTTAAAACACATGTTCGGCGCTGTGGCTGCGCAGAGGGGGGGGGAAAAAACCCAGGGAAAAAGAAAAAAATATTTATATTTATATATAATTGGCCCCTCCAGAGGCTCCCGCTTGAAGGAGAGGGGAAAAAAAACCAGGAAAAAAGAAAATAGAGAGAGAAAATTGGCCCCTCCAGAGGGTCCCGCTCGGAGGACGGGAAACGTGTCTGGTTTACGGTGCTCGTGTGGGTTTCTGCGGCTGTTTCGGTTAAGATTTGGGAGAATCAGGGCTCGCAGTGCTGGGGTTGGTCTCGGCAGAGCCTGAGCAGCTCCGGGCTCGGAGGGTGGAGGAGTTGGAGCAGGGTGGGCTCCTTGGCAGAGCCAGGGCGTGAGTTTTTGGAGGCCTCGCTGGCCTTGGGAAGGGTTTGGTTTGGGGGGTGGGATGGATCCGTATCACCCATGGATGCTTGGGGTATCCTGGGGTATCCTGGGGTATCCCAACCAACCCATGGATACTTGGGGGACCTGGCAGCAACCCATGGATATCTGGGGTACTCCAGAGTATCCAACACCAACCCATGGATGTTTGGGGTATTCCAGAGTATCCAACACCAACCCATGGATCCTTGGGGTACTCCAGAGTATCCAACACCAACCCATGGATCCTTGGGGTACTCCGGAGTATCGAACACCAACCCATGGATGTTTGGGGGACCTGGCACCAACCCATGGATGTTTGGGGTATTCCAGAGTATCCAACACCAACCCATGGATCCTTGGGGTACTCCAGAGTATCCAACACCAACCCATGGATCCTTGGGGTACTCCGGAGTATCGAACACCAACCCATGGATGTTTGGGGGACCTGGCACCAACCCATGGATGTTTGGGGTATTCCAGAGTATCCAACACCAACCCATGGATGTTTGGGGGACCTGGCACCAACCCATGGATGTTTGGAACACCCCACACCAACATCTCCCAACTGCTTTTCCCCCCGGATTCCCTTCCTCCCACCTCCTCATCCTCCCCCCAGCACATCAGGAACTCCTAACGAAGCACCTCCATCTTAACGAGGGTTTTGGAGCACTAATTGTGCCGGGTGGGAGCCGGAGCGAGCGGCGGGGACCCCTCGTTGGGATCTCTGCAGCATAACCAGGATTTGGGAATGCAGGAGGGAGCCGGGGCAGGCGGAGGACGCTGAAAGCCGATCGGGGCCGGGAGGTCGGAGGGGAGGGGAGGGGAGGTCGCGGCACTTTCCAGGAGGTAATTTGGGATATTAGCCCGGCGCGTGCGGATGGAGCCGATAAGGCTGACGGACACAGAACACCCCGGAGCAGGGCATGGGGGAGCCCGGGCTTGGGAGCCTCGTGGTGGAGGAGTCTTGGGATCAACTGGAAGTTCCCATCATGAGGGGATTTGGGGGCACGTGGGTGGGATGAGGCTGGTCTCGGTTGGGATGCACCTCCCGGCCCTCCGTGGTGTTGGGAAAGGAGGAGGGGGGAAAAAAATCCCTTAAATTTTCCATCCTTTTGTCATGAAAAACTTTCAAAGGCACAACCCAGCCCCGCCCCAGCCCTGGGAAAAAAAAGGTATAAAATAGGTATAAAAAGTACTTTAAAAGGTAGAAAATAGATTCAGAGATTAAAATAGAGAGTAAAAATATTTAGGTACATATGAAATGTATTTAGATATAAATGTAGATGTAAAGTCTATTCAAATAGATAAAAATAGATGTATATTTAGATACAGACTAGGTAAGTATTTAGATATAGAATAGGCAAGTATTTAGATATAGAATAGATGTAAGAACTATTTAAATAGATATAAAATAGATATCAAATATCTTCAGATATAAAATAGATATAAAATGCACATAGCTAAAGAGCAGATATTAAATGCATTTAAATCAATACGAAATAGATAAAAAGTTGGAACCTTCAATATAAATGTAATGAAATAAACATCTTTAAATCAATGTAAAATAGACATAAATATTTGAATTGATGTAAAATAGAGACACAATGAGTTAAATCGATACAAAACAGAGATGCAACTGGTTAAATCAATGTGATTTAAAATGACCTAAAATAGGTACGTGGGGGTTTAAATCGATCTAAACCAGGTATGTGATGATTTAAATTGATCCAAGATGACCATGTAATTTGAGGTGAAATAACCAAACAATGGATTTACATAGATACAAAACGCATTTAAATAGACAAACGGCGGGTTTAAACAGACATAGAATACATTTAAATAGATAAACAGTGATTTAAATAGACATAAAATGCGTTCAAACAGGTACAAACCGCACTTAAATAAATACAGACGGCCCAGAATCGATCCCAAAACACCCAGCCAGCCCATTTAACCCGCTGCCCCTCCACCCCCCGCCCCGGCACTGACCCCCCGCCCTGCTCTCTGTCTCTCCGGCTGCAGACCCCGCCGTGATTTCCCCCCAAGACCCCACCCTGCTGATCGGCTCCTCGCTGGTCGCCACGTGCACGGTCAGCCCGGACTTTCCGCTGAAAGCCGAGGACCTGTACTGGACCCTGAACGGGCGGCGCCTGCCCACCACCTCCTACACCACCCTCGGCCCCTCCACGCTCAGCGTGGCCCTCGCCCACCTCAACGGCTCCAGGCAGCAGTCGGGGGACAACCTGGTGTGTCACAGCAGAGACGGCGGCATCTTGGCCGGCTCCTGCCTTTATGTTGGATGTACGTCGGCGTGCTCACGTCCCTCCACGGCTCCCACGGAGGATTTGGGGACCCCCCTCCACCCTGCCTCTTGCCAAACCCGTGCCAGGGGCTTGCTGGGTTCGAGCCTCCCCGCCCCGTGCCGACCCAGAGAGGGTGTTTTGGCAAAGGCTCCGTTAAAACGCGCTTGTCCGAATCAATAATCGTAAGATTTTATCTCGGGGCTATTTTTAAAGGGCGATGCTACGTCCCAGGAATACAAAATCGGAACGGGGAATGCAGCTTGGATTTGTTTTTTGGGTCGCTACGTCCCGGGAACACAGAGGCTTAGCTGGGAATGCAGCTCGGATTTGGTTTTTGGGTTGCTGTGGCTGAAAAAAAAAACAACCCAGCTCTGGAACCTCTTATTTTTTTTATTTTCCCTCTCCCAGTACCCCCGGAAAAACCAGTCAATATCACTTGCTGGTCCAAAAACATGAAGGACCTGACCTGCAAGTGGGCGCCAGGGACGGAAGGAGAGACTTTCTTGCACACCAACTACACCCTCAAGTACAAGCTCAGGTGGGTGTTCACCTTAATTCCCATTAGTGTTAAAAACGTTGGCATCAGATCTGATGGAAAACAGGGAATGGGGTGCCCGAGGCCTCCTGGCTGCTCCCTGTTTGGAGGTGGTGCTGGTGGGATGAGTCTTCTCAGGTCTTGTGGTGCTGGGGAGGAGGAGGAGGAGGAGAGGAGGAGGATGAGAAGCCACCGTGGCCCTGGTTGAGTTGGGAGCCACTGAATGAGCCATGGGGCTGGTAACACAATGCCAGCGGTGTGGAATGGCAGAGAAACCAGCCATGGGAGTGGCTGTGTCCCCGAGGGATGGGGACAGCTCCTGGTACCGCTGCTCATGCCCTGCTCACAGGTGGTACGGCCGGGACAACACGTGCCAGGAGTACCACACGGCAGGGCCCTACTCCTGCCACATCCCCAAGGACCTGGCCCTCTTCACGCCCTACGAGATCTGGGTGGAGGCGTCCAACCGGCTGGGGGTGGCCGTGTCCGACGTCGTCATGCTGGACATCCTCGACGTGGGTGAGTGACACCAGGGCTGTCATCGAGGGTGTCACCAAGGGTGTCACCTTGTCACCACCACGCCGGTGACCCCATGGGGGAAGGGGGAGCACAGGGGGCTCAGCGCTGGGTGGGTGGGTGGGTGGGTGGGGGGGCAGCAGGAAATGGGCGATATGCGAGCAGAATTGCTCCTAATCGAGTTAGGCTGTTTGCTCTGGGGTTGGTTTCACATCTGCGGCTCCTCAAGCCTGGCCTGTCCCCGCAGTCACCACCGACCCTCCGCCCGACGTGCACGTCAGTCGTGTCGGGGACCTGGAGGACCAGCTGAGCGTGCGCTGGAGCTCCCCGCCGGCCCTCAAGGATTTCCTCTTCCAAGCCAAGTACCAGATCCAATACCGGGTGGAGGACAGCTCCGAGTGGAAGGTGGGTCGGCGCCACCGGTGCCAGTGCCGGTGCGGGATGGCCGGCCGGGCAGGTGCTCCCGTCTCCTCCGTCCCCAGGTGGTGGATGACGTGGGCAACCAGACGTCCTGCCGCCTGGCCGGCCTGCGCCCCGGCACCGTCTACTTCGTCCAGGTGCGCTGCAACCCCTTCGGCATCTACGGCTCCAAGAAAGCCGGCATCTGGAGCGACTGGAGCAACCCCACGGCCGCCTCCACCCCGCGCAGCGGTGAGAGCCTCTCGGGGCTGCCGGGGGTGCTGTGCCCCCCACCCCGGCATGTGCAGGGGGGGCCCTTCCCTGCTCCGTGCCCAGCACCTGCATTTCTTGCAAAGGAGCCAATCTGGGGATTGGCTTTCCCAGCTGGGAGCCAAAAACTGCTCGTTTTGCTCTCGCCCCTCGTTACTCACGGCGCGGTGGTGATGGGGGGGCTGAGGCACATCCTGCCACGTGGTGCTGACCCCCCTGTTCCTGCATTGACCCCCCTGTTCCTGCATTGACCTCCCCATCCCTGCATTGACCTCCCTGTCCCTGCACTGACCCCCTTTTCCCTGCACTGACCCTCTTTTTCCTGCACTGACCCCCCTGTCCTGCACTGACCCCCTGCCCTGCACTGACCCCCCTGCCCTGCACTGACCCCTCTGCCCCACAGTGACCCCCCTGTCCCCACAGAGCGGGCTGCGGGGGGCTGTGACCCCAAAGGGGGGGAGCAGAACACAACGCTGCGGCGGGAGCTGAAGCAGTTTTTCGGGTGGGTGAAGAAACACGCCTACGGCTGCTCCAACCTCGGCATCAAACTCTACGACCAGTGGCGCGTGTGGCTGCAGAAATCGCACAAAACACGCAACCAGGTAGGTAAGGAGCCTTTTCACACTTCTCTTCCCTGGCTGGGTGGGGGAAACGGGGTGACCCCCGTGCCCCAGGGGTGCTGGGGGGTGACTCCGACCCCGGGGCGACGCGGGGCTCTGCTCCTCTCCGCAGGTTCTTCCCGGCGATAAGCTGTAGCCCGCGGGGGACCGAGCGCCGGCACGAGGGGACGGGGCGCCCGGCGCCCACCCGGGACCACCCGCGCCCACCCCGGCCCCGCCGAGGGCGGGCAGGGAGGCGGCCGGGGCGCAGCACGGCCCCACAGCCCTGGGGAATGGGCTGGGGGCAGCTCGGGGGGCCGGGCTGGCCCAGCCCCGGGAGCCCCTCACGTGCTGCTGGCCCCAGACCGCAGCCCCCCGTGCCCCGTGGCACCGAGGGGACCCCTCGGCTTTGCCCAGCCAGGGGGGGCAAGGGGACTTTGCTCCTCAACCACTAACCAGGGCACCCTGTGGGATGGAAGGGGCGTGGGGGCTGCCCGGGTGACCCCCAGCCTCACCACAGATCCCCCCGGGAAGCGATTTGGGCTGTTTTCTCCGCGGGGACACGGCGGGGGGGTCTGTCCCCAGGGAGCCACGCGGGCTGATTGGAGGCTGCTGGGGTTTGCCCAGTGCCTGCCCCAGTTTTGATTCAAACCAGCCTTATTTTGGTTCCATTTCAGTCAATTAGGAACAGATTTAAGCTTAATGCCAATAAACCTCTGAAACCCCACCGGGGTCTGCGTCAGCGGAGCGGCAGCGCTGCGCGGGGACGGGGATGCAGCGGGCAGCCAAATGGGGCCCGTGGCCCTTGTCACCCCCACCCAGGGCTCCCAGGGGACCACACCGAGGTGGAGAGGGTGGCACTGGGGCAGGGGGGGCCCCGTGACCCCTTCAGATCACACCACTCAGCCCAGCTCCATGGGGACAGGTTTATTTTGGATGACCGTGGAAAAAGGCGGAGCACCAGAGCCGCCGTGGGGTTGGGGGCACAGCTGATCCCCCAAGATGTGGTTTGGGGGTGTTGCTGCCCGTGGGGCTTCCAGCTGGCAGCAAAGGCAGTGCCCACCTCGATGGGAGTCAAAGCAAGACACCCCGTTGGCACTGCAGGTTGTGGCTTTCCTTTGGCACAGCCCCGTGGAGGGGAACCACCTCCACACCAGACCCCTCTGGGGGTTTAGGGGCACCCCACCTCTCCCGGGAAGGGGTTCCTGCACCCCTCCCAGCCTGTGCTCAAGAAAAGGGGTCGAGAGGACGATGCCCACCTTGCCAAGGTGCTCGGGCAGCTGCCCCAGGAGCGGGTGGGGGGGCGAGCGGGGCCCCCGTTCCACCAGCCGGCCCCTCCAGCCGTTCCCACGGGGACACCCATCACTCAACTTCTTCCGAATCGTACTTGAGGTCCTGGAGAATTTCGCTGATTGCCTCAATGGTTTTAATTAGCCTACGAGAGCGGATGGAAACTATAAATAAAGCCCATATGGAGCGTATTATGTGGGCCGCCCTCGCCTTCCCCGCGCTGTTTATGAAACACTCAGCCCGGGGAGGCCGAGGGGACGCGGCCACGCAGCTCCACCAGACCCCGAAGGCACCATCTGGGCCCCCCCTGGGCCACAGGGAGGGAGGGGAAATGTGGGGAAGGGGCTCCTGGGCTGGACTCCCTGACCCACATGAGTCCCTTCCAGCTCAGGACATCGCGTGATTCCATGGGCTGGGGGGATGTTGGCATCCCAAAACTGGGGGAGAAGGGGATTGGCAATGCAACTCCTGGGCTGGGGGGATGTTGGCATCCCAAAACTGGGGGAGAAGGGGATTGGCAGTGCAGCTCCTGGGCTGGGGGGATGTT
>JAWWTY010000078.1:1413209-1426133 GCA_035222235.1 Margarornis squamiger | reverse complement strand
GGGGGAGAAGGGGATTGGCAAGGCAACTCCTGGGCTGGGGAGATGTTGGCACCCCAAAAGAGGGGGAGAAGGGAATTGGCAGTGCAGTTCCTGGGCTGGGGAGATGTTGCCATCCCAAAACAGGGGGAGAAGGGGATTGGCAGTGCAGCTCCTGGGCTGGGATGATGTTGCCACCCCAAAACGAAGGGGGACAGCAATGGGGGCCACCACCTACTTGTGCTTGAGCTCCTGCACCTCCTGCTGATGGACATCCACCTCGGGCTGGTCCTGTGCCTGCTGCCGGGCCAGCTGGAGCTGCGCCGTCTGCAGGAGCGACACCGTGGGAGCTGAGAGACCCCCCCCAAAACCAGCCCCAGCGCCGGCCCGGGGACCCCCCAGCCCAGCACCCACCAGCTGCAGCTTCTCCTGCTCCCACTCCTGGAGCCGGGCCAGGTGCTGGGCCAGGTCGGGGCGGCCGAGCTGGCCCCGCAGGCGCGCGGCGATGGCCAGCACCTCGCGGGAGATGCCGCTGAAGGCCACGGTGACCTCGTGCACCAGCTGCCGGTACCGAGGGAAGTCGTAGTGGGGGGCACTGCTCAGGTACGCCCGGTGGCCCCTGCGGACAGGGGAGGGGGGGGAAAGCCACTGTCACCACACCTGGGGGGCACTGGGATGGCAACACCCCGAGATGTGCACAAGCTCCTTCAGCCACCTGCCACAGGCAGCTCCCAGGAGGGTTTTCCTGCCTTTTCCTGCCTTCTCCTGCCTTTTCCTGCCTTCTCCTACCTTCTCCTGCCTTCTCCTGCCTTCTCCTACCTTCTCCTGCCTTCTCCTGCCTGGATTTGGCAGCTCCCCATGAGCAGGCAGCCTCACCCCTCGCACAGGACAGGGCTGGAAATTGCTTTGTTGGAGGGAGCATTGGTTTTTTTCATCCTTTTCCCTCGCCACCCCACATCCCACAAATCCCCCCATCCCCTCTTGGATGCTACAATAGCACTCAGGTGTCCAGCACAGCGTCCTGCTGCCAGCTGGAGCTCATCAGCCGCCCCTAGGGCCGAGTCCCAGAGGGATGTTAAATAATCAGGATCGGGGATTTGGTTCCCTGGGGAGGATTCGGTTCCAGTGGGTGCCCTCCCAGCGTCCCTGGTGCCGGTGCTGATGTCAGTGCAGGTACTCACTCCTCGAAGAGCCGGTAGGTCTCGACCCGCTCGCCCTGGAGCACCTGGAGCCGCTGCAGCAGCGCCCGCACGGCCTCACCTGTCTGCAGGACACAAGGGCACGGTGCCACCGGGGCACACGGTGGCACCGGTGACACGGCAAGGGGCTCTGGGCAGAGCCAGCACTGCCAGGGGGATCTCAGCCCAGGGCTGGGGTAAGACCCCTCCGCCCAGCACTGGCCCTGGGGGCACCCAGGTGGGTTCTGGCCATGGTTCTTGAGCTCAGCCCAGCACCAGGAACCATCTCCACCCCACTGCCCACTCACCAGAGCCCCCCACCCCACTGCCCACTCACCGGGACCCCCACCCCACGACCCCCACCCCACTGCCCACCCCCGGCCGTGCATGCACAGACCGGCTCGGTCCCGGCACCCCCGCAAACCCCCCGGGCGCCCCCGGCCCACGTGGGGCCGGATCGGTGCCCGGATCGGTGCCCACCCCGTCCCGGAGCCCTCCCGGTCCCGGAGCCCACCCCGTCCCGGTGCTCACCATGGCGCGGGGCTCGGCGCAGGCCCGGGCGGTGCGGGGCGGAGCGGGGCTCGGCCGCCACCTGCAGGCTCCGACGGCACCGCACCCGGTCCTGGGTGTGCTCCATCCCCAGCACCAGCACCGGGTCCTCTGTGTGCTGCACACCCGGTCCTGTGTGTGCTGCACGCCCGGTCCTGTGTGTGCTCCATACCCGGCACCGGCACCGGGTCCTCTGTGTGCTCCATCCCCGGTCCTCTCTGCTCCATGCGGTGTCCCGATCCCAGTCCTCTGTGCCTCATCCTCGCTCCTCTGTGCCCCCCTCCCGGTCCTGTGTCCTCCATTCCCCGCATCCGGTCCTCTGTGCTCCATCCCCGGTGTCCTCTCCCCTTTTCCTCTGTGTCCCATCCCCTGTCCATCCTCCCGGGTCCCTGGTCCTCTGTCCCCACTCCCGTGTCCTCCCGGTCCCCCCTCTCCAGTCCTCTGTGCCCCCTGTCCTGTCACATGTCCCCACTCTCCCTTCCCATGTCCCCCCTCCCCGGTCCTCTGTGCCCCCTGCCCCGTCCCGTGTCCCCCCTCCCAGTCCCTGCACACACGGCCAGCTGGGGGCCCGGTGCCCGTGTGTGTTGTGTGCACATGGCCAGAGGGCCCAGTGGGTGGGCAAGGGGCTTTTTGTGGGCTCCCAGTGCCAGTATGGACCTTGCACTAGTGATGGGGGTGTCCCAGTCCTGGTCCAGTCCGTTCACACGTGACTGCTGCCTCCATCCCACCCCTCCCTTCCTTGGTCCCCCACCCTCCCACGCTGCCCTTCTCTCCTTTATTCAAACCCACCCAAATCTGGGTAAAAAAACCACCAGAAAACAGGGCTGAGCACTGCAATACTTTATTGGCCAGCACAGGCAGGGCCCGTGGCTCTACTTGACCTTCTTCTTGGGGCGCAGGTTGTTGGTGTGCCCACACTTCTTCTTGCGGCAGTTCACGGCACGGGGGTGCAGGCGGGCGTAGCACCTGGGGGGGACAGGTCAGGATGGCCCCATGTCCTGGGGGAGGAGGGCTGGGAGCTGGGGGGGCTGTGGGAAGGGGACAGGGGGACACGGGAAGGGGACAGGGGGACATACTTGCGGCAGATCATCTTGTCGCAGTTGTACTTCTGGGCGAGCTGGCGCAGGGAGGGCTCGATGATCCCGCCCCGCAGGCGCAGCACCAGGTGCAGGGTGGACTCTGCAAGGAGGGAGCAGTGTCACAGCGGGGACAAGGAGCACCTGGCACCCCAAAAACACCCCCCCAAAAACCCCCCGGGGCCTAGGGAGGACCTTTCTGGATGTTGTAGTCAGCGAGGGTACGGCCATCCTCCAGCTGCTTCCCGGCGAAGATCAGGCGCTGCTGGTCGGGGGGGATTCCTGTGGGACACAATCACCATGCTGGGGACACCGAGGGACCCCCAGGGGACCCCCAGGGGCCACCCCGCTGTCACTGGCCCCGCCTGTACCTTCCTTGTCCTGGATTTTGGCTTTCACGTTCTCGATGGTGTCATTGGGCTCCACCTCGAGGGTGATGGTTTTGCCCGTCAGGGTCTTCACGAAGATCTGCATCTTGGCACTGTTCTCACCTGTGGGAGCAGCAGCCACATCAATCCCCCATTCCTGGTTCCTGAACCCCCAGGCCCGAATCCAGCCACAGCTGGGGTTCAGCCCCCATCCCGGGATTTAGCCCCTCCTCCCGGGGCCCATCCCGGGATCCTGCTCCTTCCCTGGGATCCAATACCCCCAATCCCGGGATTTAGCACCCCTTCCCTGGGATCCAATACCCCCAATCTCGGGATTTAGCCCCCCTTTCCTAGGATCCAATACCCCCGAGGGGATTCGGCCCCTTCCCCGAGATCCAGCCCCCCACTCCACGCCCCGGGGCCCATCCTTGGATCCAGACCCCCATGCTGTAATCCAGCTCCCTCTCCCGCGCCCCAGTCCCCTATTCCATACCCCGGGGCCCATCCCAGGATCCAGCCCCCCATCCCGAGCCCCAGCCCCCCCATCCCGGGATCCAACCTCCCATCCCGGGCCCTGGGGCCCATCCCTGGATCCAGCCCCCGATCCTTGGATCCAACCCCCCATCCCGAGCCCCAGCCCCCCACCCCACGGCCCAGGCCCACCCCGCCCGCCACGCCGGGCCCGCCCGTCTCGCACCCGCGGCCTCGCTTCGGAGGGAAAGGGGGGCGGGACCGGAACCCGCCGGTGCGTCACTTCCGGGGTTGACACCGGGACAGCTTCGTCACTTCCGGGGGAGACACCGGGACAGCTTCGTCACTTCCGGGGGAGACACCGGGACCTCCCTCCCCGGTACTGCGGGACAGGACACGGCAGAGCCTGCCCGGACCGCATGGGCACTGACCACATGGCCCCACGGACCCCGGACCGGGCTCACGGCAACCCCACGGCCCCCAGACCGGCCCCAAACCAGCCCAGGATCAGACCAACACTGACCCCATGGCCCTGGGACTGGCCCCATGGACCCCACACTGCCCCTGTGGCCACGGGACCGGCCCCAAACCAACCCCACAGCCACAGGACTGGCCCCAATGGGCCACCTGGCCACCCTGACCCCACGGACCCCAGACTGGCCCCAAACCGGCCCCACAGTGCCAGCACTGGGGCCACCCTGACCCCACGGACCCCAGACTAGCCCCAAACCGGGCCCAGGACCATCCCCATGCTGACCCCATGACCAGCCCCAAAGTGACCCTGGGACAGACCCCACGGCCACAGGACTGGCTCCACACCGACCCTACAGCCCCAAAGCCCAGGCCCCCAGCCCTCCACAGGCCATGAAGATCCAAGATCCAGGTGCTTCCTCCACCACACCGAGACTGGTGGAAATGCAGGCGGCCTTGGACGTCTTCCTGAGTGGCAGCAGATGCAAGTCCACCCATGTGGTGCCCAGCAGTGCCACGGGAAGGGCTGAGGTGTGAGAGCCAAAGGGAAACCCGGTTCTGGTTCTTCCCAAAGGTGTGGAACACCAGCATGACTCCATCAGCAGCACAGACAGACCCACGGGAGAGCTGGAGTGACGGTGGGAACACATTCCTTAGGGAAAAAACCCAAAAACCCGTGCCCCAAAATGGCTTTTCTGCACCAAAATCTACATGGCTGGCTCTCCTGAGTGCAGAAACGAGGAAGGACAAAAGGCATTTCCAACCCAGGATTTACTGATTCCCCCTGAAGCGAGTTGTGGGTTTACCCCTCAGTGGCAGTTTAGAGGAGGAAGGGCAGCTCCTTCCTCCCTCAGCTTCTCCCAGCCTTCTTTTCCCTCTTCCCAGAAAAAAAAAAAAGCAACACACCAATATAAATACAGGATAGAAAGTTCTCTGGTGGGGGGGCAGGAGCCAACTCCTAGTCCAGGCCATTGGCCGTGTCCTCATCTGTGAGACTCTGTCCATTCACGGCTGGCACGTCGTACTGGCCCTGGGATAAATCCTCAAAATCCTGGCTCGTGGTGGGAGAGATGACATCAGGGCTGGTGTCACAGGACTCCGTGCTCTGCTCAGAGGTAGCGATGGTGGTTGTGGTGCTTTTGGGGACGGGGTCAAAATCGTCGTCGTCTTCCAGGATGGGAGATTCGTGGATGTCTGGAAGGGAAGAGGCAGACCTTAGTTTTGTGATGCCATGGATAGGAGATACCACAGGACAGAGATTCCCTAATTGTGCTCATAGCAGGAATCAACAAAAAAACACCCAGCACGTAAATTAAGGGGTGTTTGTGACTTCTTGCAACTGTATTTAGTGGAATGAAGGAGTTTTCCAGACTTTTAGAGCAGCAGCCACGGATGTCTCATCGGCTTCTCCTCATTCCCGAGACACCTCATACATTCTTTGGGATAGGGACTCTTTACAAGGGAGGACAACCAAGCATGGAGTGACAAGACAAGGGGGAATGACTTTCCATTGCCAGAGGGCAGGGATAGATGGGATATTGGGAAGGAATTCCTCCCTGGGAGGGTGGGCAGGCCCTGGCACAGGGTGCCCAGAGAAGCTGTGGCTGCCCCTGGATCCCTGGGAGTGTCCAAGGCCAGGTTGGAGCACCCTGGGCTGGTGGAAGGCGTCCCTGCCCATGGCAGGGGTGGCACTGGATGAACTTTAAGGTCCTTCCAACCCAAACCACTCCATGATTCTATGAATCCACATGTCAGGAATCACTCACTGCTGAAAGCCTCGGGGTACTGCTTCGCCAGCTTCCCTTTGAGTGTCCTGGGGAGGAGAGAGTGAGCTGAGTCCGTGGGGGGCTGAGGGATCAGGAGCTGAGCTGCCCCACCAGCTCCCTCTGCTCTCCAGCACTTAAGGATCAATCCCAGGGGGTTCCTCAGGGCTCCCTTCCCATCCCCTCCCTCCCTCCCTCCACACTGGGTGTTCCTGAGCCAAACGGGTGGGTTTGTGACCACCTGTGGGACCACAGACCAGAACCACAGAATCCCAAAGCTCCCCTTCCTTTCCCCTCTCCAACAAACCCACCTCGCAGTATCCCCCCAAACCGCTGGGTGTGCCCTGCTTTAACACTCCCGTGCCCTGTCCCGCCCCGTTCCCACCCCGTTCCCGCCCCGTTCCCACCGGATCCTCCGGAAAATGCTGTCCAGGTCCTTCTTCATCTCCACCAGCGTCCTGGTGTGGTGCAGGAAGCGCTCGTTCATCTGCTGCATGCGCACGCTCGACAGGTTGTTGAAGTTGAGCAGCATCTCGTTGGTCTTCTCGAACCGGTCCAGCCTGCGCGGGGGAAGCACCCGGAGCTCGCCAGAGACCCCCGACCCGCCCCCAGCCCCGGGGAGCTCCCGGTGCCGGTTCCCCCGGGACTCACATGTTCTTCTGGGCCAGGATGATGGCGTTCACGTCCTCGGCGTTCACCATTCCCAGCACCCGCCCGCAGAACACCTGCGAGGCCGTGGGCTCCATCGCGGCCTGCGGGACCGGGGAGGGGGCGGCTCAGCCGGTGTGGGGGGGGACACACCGGGGGGAGCCCCCCGGGCCGGTAACGGAGACCTCCCCCACAGACACACACACAGACCCTTCCCCACCCGCTCCTCCCTGCCCCGCAACCACCACCGGAGCTCCCTCCGTGCCCGCCCTCGAGGGGGTCTCCCCGCCCGCCCCCGGTAACTCGGCCGGCCCCGGGGCTCCCTGTGGGGGACACGCAGCTCTGCAGCCCCTGCCGGGTGTGTCGGGGGGACAGCAGCCCCGGCGCACCTCGGGGAGCCCGTCCCGCCGCCTCACATGCCGGGCCGCGGGGGCGGCCCCGGGGGCGGCACCGGCGCCCGCTCCGCGCCGCTTCCGGGTGCGGCGGCGGCGGCGGCGGCGTCACGTGCGGCGCGACGGCGCGTGGCGTCATCACGCCGGGACGGAAGCGCCGGACACCGGCGGGGGTGGGAGGAGGAGGGGAGAGGGGAGAGGGTCGGGACCCCCGCGGGCATCGCGGGGCCGCCCCGGTGTCGGTGTCAGTGCCGGGGTCGGGGTCGGGGTCGGGGTGGGGGTCGGGGTCGGGATCCGGATCGGGATCGGGGTCGGTGCCGGTGCCGGGACCCCCGCGCGGCCCCGCGGCACGGGCGGGGCGCGGCCCCTTTAAGGCGGCGCGGGGCGCTGCGCTGACGGGCGTGGCGGCCGGCCAATGGCGTGGCGCGGGGGGCGGTGCCGGGCCAATGAGAGCGGAGCGGGGGCGGGGCCCGGGGCGGTGCGCCAGGTGGGAGCGGCGGGGGGCGCGCGGCGGTCACGTGGGGGCGGCGGGGGGACCGGGACAGGACCGGGACCGGGACAGGGGACACCCCCGGGACAGGGGACAGCGACAGCACCCGCCCCATCCCTCCCGGCCCGGGCCCTCCCACCCCCGGGCCCGATCCCTCCCCGCGGTCCCCGCTGTCCCCCGTTGGCGCATCCCCCCCGCGAGGGTCCCGGTGCTCCACGGTCCCGGTGTCTCCTCCTCTCCCACAGCCCTCCGGTAAGAGCAGCCCCCTCTCTGTCCCTCTGCCTCATCCAGGTTGCTCCGCCGCCATGGCGTCCAGCGGGGACGAAGCGGGGAGCGGCTGCCCGGGCCGGACGGGCACCGGCACCGAGCAGGCACCGGCGGCTCAGCTGGACACGGCGGAGGATTTCGAGGTGCTGGAAGAGGAGGAGGAGGAGGAGGACGATGATCTGAGCGAGCTGCCCCCGCTGGAGGACGTGTCCCGGCCGCCCGCCCCGTCGCGGGAGGACGCGCAGCCCGCGGGGCAGGGCGGGGGGGGCGCGCCCGGAGACCCCCAGGAGTGGCTCGATGTTTTGGGTGAGAGCCCTGGGCAGGAGGAGGGAGGGCGCTCGGTACCGGGGCAGAGTGGGGGGAGAATCGGGCTTTTCCCTCCCCACCGAGCCCTGAGCGCCTCCGGCTCTGCCCTGCCCAGGGAGCGGCTTGCTGAAGAAGAAGACGCTGGTGCCGGGCCGGGGGGTGGACAGCCGTCCCCAGAAGGGCCAGGACGTGACAATCCGGCTGAAGGCCACGCTGGAGGATGGCACCGTGGTGGAGGAGGAGCCTGCCCTCACCTTCACGCTGGGGGACTGCGATGTCTTGCAGGTCAGGGCTGGCAGGAAGCTCACCTGGCTTTGTCCTGCTGTGTTTGTTCCCTCATGGGGGCACGGGGGCCGTGGTGTCCTGCCAAAGTGGCCCCTCTGCCCTTGCCCACGCTCCTCTCTGTGATGTTGGCCACGTTAGCGGCGCGTGGGGCAACCTGGGCTGGTGGAAGGTGTCCCTGCCCTCGGCAGAGGAGTGGAACTGGGTGATCTTTAAGGCCCCTTCCAACCCAGAACCATTGCATGGTTGCATGTTGTTCCCTGCAGGCTCTGGACCTGTGTGTGCAGCTCCTGGAAATGGGGGAGACGGCTTTGATCGTGTCGGACGCAAAGTACTGCTATGGGGCTCAGGGCAGGTGAGCAGGGAGGCCACAGCAGGCAGCAGGTTGGTCCCAAACAGGGCTGTGGGAGCTGTGCCCACTCTCCTGGTGACAGCCCAGCTGGCAAACATCAGCTCCCACAGGCAGGGTGTGGTGGTTTGGGGACCCACAGCTTGTCAGGGACACCCAGCTTGCCATGTCCTGCCCGGGAGGAGAGATCTGCATCATCCCCTGCCCCAGGAAGCTGCCCTGGCTCTGATTTCTGAGCTATAGTGCTAACTCTCCACGGCCCAGCATCTGTGGGGCTGACAGAGGTGGCAGTGGCCCCACGGCTTCGTGCCTGTGTCCGTGCAGGAGCCCTGACATCCCACCCAACGCACCCCTCACGCTGGAGGTGGAGCTGCTGGGGGCTCGGGATGCCCCAGACCTGGAGCTGCTCAGTGGGAAGGAGAAGATCCAGCTGGCCAACCGCAAACGGGAGCGTGGCAACTACTTCTACCAGCAAGCAGACTACGTGCTGGCCATCAACTCCTACGACATCGCCCTCCGGATCATCGGCTCCAACTCCAAAGGTACCTGTTCCCCCCCAGCGAGGGCCTGTCCTGCTCCTGCCCTGCTCCTGTCCTGCTCTGACCTGGCTCCGGGGTCTTTGCAGTGGATTTCAGCCCAGATGAGGAGGCCGAGCTGCTCGACGTGAAGGTGAAATGTCTCAACAACCTGGCGGCCTCGCAGCTGAAGTTGGACCATTTCAAGGCAGCTCTCAAGTCCTGTAACCTGGTGCTGGAGCACCAACCAGGGAACATCAAGGCTCTCTTCCGAAAGGGAAAGGTGAGGCTGGGAGACCTTCTGTGTGGCATGACGGGACAGAGGGACAGGTCCCAGACAGGGGACAGAGGGACAGACCTCAGCCAAGGGGACACAGGGACAGACCTCAGACAGGGGACAGAGGGACAGATCTCAGACAGGGGACACAGGGACAAACCTCAGCCAAGGGGACAGAGGGACAGATCCCAGACAGGGGATAGAGGGACAAGCCTCAGCCAAGGGGACAGAAGGACAAACCTCAGCCAAGGGGACAGAGGGACAGGTCCCAGACAGGGGATAGTTGGACAGACCTCAGCCAGGGGACACAGGGACAGACCTCAGCCAGGGGGACAGAGGAACAGACCTCAGCCATCCTGCTCAATCCGTGTCTCCCCCTCCAGGTCCTGGCTCAGCAGGGTGAATACAGAGAGGCCATTCCCATCCTGAAGGCAGCGTTGAAGCTGGAGCCTTCAAACAAGGTAGGCTGCAGGTGTGTGCTGCCCATGATCCCACTGAGCTGGGCATCTGTGGGATGCTCTTCTCCTGTCTGTATCCCCCATGGAAGGCTGAAGCCCCCATAGCTGTTCCCAGCTCTGTGAAGGAAGGCTGGGAATAGCCCCCAGAGCCTGGGGGGGTGATGCCCCACGAGGTGGATGGGCTGGTGGGTCCTTTATCTCCATGTTTCAAGGTTCCCTCACTGACCTTTGCTCCTGGCAGTGGCAGGACTGCCTGCCAACCCATCCCTGCTCCAGCCATCCTGTGTGGATGGTCCAGCTTCCCCAGGGGGCTCCAGCAGCTCGTGCCACTGCTGTGGGAAGTGGAGCAGAGCTGAGTCCCCACAAACTCGCTCAGCAGCCCCGAGTGTGATTCACTGGGCAGTGGGAGCAGCCAGACCTCAGTCCAGCACCCGGGCAGGGCGAGCTCTGGGTCAGGAATTTCCTGTCAGTTAATGATCAGCTGCAGGACTGGAGCCTCAGGAGAAATCAAAACCCAGTGGCAGGAAATGGCCCCAGCAGGAGCGAGCCTGGGGAGAGACAGGGAGGTGCTGCCTGCGTGGGGTCGAGCCAGGGGGCTTGGCTCTCCAGGTGGGCTTGGGTCTGGTGTTGTGTCCATCTCTTTTCTGGGAATTCCACCAGACCATCAGGGTTTGTGTCATGCCTGAAGGTCATGGCTAGGATGGAGCACAAGCAGGTGCTTGGTGGTCCTGCAGCACCTGCAGGTGTGATCTGAGGGCACCCCCAGAAGGGTGAGCAAGATCCCAAACCTTTCACTTCGCAGCAAGGTCAGGGTGGAGAGGGAGCAGCACCGGGAGCCATTCCCTGCACGTCCCTGCACCATCTCCAGCACGTCACTGGGTAGGGCAGCTGCTCACCAGCCTGTTCTGATCGAGCTTTTAATTGGGGAGGGCTGGAAAATCCAAATGCCCGGCAGTGACGTTACCAGTGAAACCACAAGTACAGCAAATTACTGGGCTCTGCTGCCGGGGCTCCGGGGAAGTGGTGGTGCCTCTCCACTCACAGCGTTGGTGAGTCACAGGCCACGGCTACTGGTGCTGCAAACACTCCAGAAATGCTGGGCTCCACCTGCCTGCCAGGAGGAAACTGGTTCTCTGAGGCTGTGACACCTGAAAGGTTTCACAGACATCCCTTCTCCTGATCCCCTGGATATGCACGCTCTGGGAGCAGGGTGGGGTGCTGATGTTTGTCCCACACTGATGTGCCAGCCCTGGTGAGGTCTGAGTTGGAGCTTCCCATTCTCCAGACATCAAATTCTGGTGTTGGAGGCAGCCTTTCCCAGCGTGGCACAGCCCTGGGAAGCCCTGGAGCCGGTGTCCCCCAGCAGAGGGCACAGCACAGCCATGCCACTGGGGCCACCTCGGTGTCCTTCTTGCCACCCTGCCGTGTTCAGCCCCCTGGCACTTCCTGCTGCTTTTTGGGAGCCTGTGAGCCCCACACAGGACTCAGAGCTTTCTGCTGCCCCACCTGGGCAGGTGTGGACATGCTCTGGATCTTGCTGCAATCCCACTTCAGACCAGGCTGAGTTTAAGCCCACTTTCCCAGCCTGCTTCCAGACAGAAGTGGGAGAGCTTGGGCACGTCTGTCTTCAAGGCAGACACTTTCCCGTCTCGATTAAAGGATAAAATCCTTTTCCTGATGTCTGGCATCGGCCCTGGGCTCTGCTCCCTGCTGCCAGGCAGGGAATGGCTTGAGTGGCCATAAAGGCCAGAGGGCCACTTGGACCCACAGGGTGTCCCATTCCAGCGTGGTGCAGCCCCTTGGTGCTGGGCAGCGGGGCAGGATGAGGCCATCACCCCCTCAGCTGTTTCTAAGCTCTTGCCCCATGCCCCAGGGGCCATGGGACGTGCTGTCAGTGCCACTGCAGGCAGGGATGGTGCAGGGCTGATAACGCCACGCTCTCCTCCCCAGACCATCCACGCCGAGCTCTCCAAGCTGGTGAAGAAGCACGCGGACCAGAGGAACGTGGAGACAGAGATGTACAGGAAGATGCTCGGGAATCCCGGCGCCTCCAGCACCCCCAGGAAGTGCAAAGACAAGCTGCCCTGGGTAAGGGCTGGGGCTGAGCTCCCCGGGGGGGTTGGGGATCCACAGGGGATGTGTCACTGTCCCCCAGGCCCTGGGGAGGGGGGTGTGACACCATCTGCTCCCAGGCAGGGTGGATGCAGATGTGGCTCACGTGGGTGGGCCGTGTCAGGGCAGCGATCCCGCTGGGAACGGGGGGCCGTGCTCCGGGAGCCCTGCCAGGAAAACACCGATAACAGGCTGTGCTGGCTCCGGCCGCCGGATCCCGGCGGTGCCAGCTGGAGGGTCCGGACTTTGCTCCCAGCTGCTGCTCTCGGGAGCCTGAGCTGTCAGCTGGGCAGCCGGCGGCACACGCTGTCCCCGCAGACCCTCCGGCCACGTGCTGGGCGGTGCTTTGCCTTTTTGGGATGCCCGGGTGCCCAGGGCAAGGCACGGTGGCTGGCACGTCCCCCTGCCACGGGCACAGCCGCTCAGCTCGCTGCTCCCTCCTCCCCAGTCCATCCCCTGGAAGTGGCTCTTCGGCGCCACGGCCATCGCACTGGGCGGCGTGGCTTTGTCCGTGGTCATCGCGGCGAGGAACTGAGGGTGGCACCAGGACGGCCCCCTGGCACAGCACTGGCACCGGGCCGTGCCCCTCGCTGCCCAGGGGCTGCCCCCCTGCCTCCCCTTCCCAAGAACTCGCAGCTGCAGGAACACGGATGCTTTCTCTGCCGGAGGTGCCGGACGGATCTCCCTCCCGACATTCCCCGCATCCCTCCTGGCACAGGCAGGTGCAGCTGTGGGGATGGAGCTGCAGGCAGAGCAGAGACCCCCGAGCACCCTCCCTGCAGTCAGGGGCTCAGAGACCCCCGAGCACCCTCCCTGCAGTCAGGGGCTCAGAGACCCCCCGAGCACCCTCCCTGCAATCAGGGGCTCAGAGACCCCCCGAGCACCCTCCCTGCAATCAGGGGCTCAGAGACCCCCGAGCACCCTCCCTGCAATCAGGGGCTCAGAGACCCCCCAAGCACCCTCCCTGCAATCAGGG
>JAWWTY010000078.1:1394219-1413109 GCA_035222235.1 Margarornis squamiger | reverse complement strand
AGGAAGCTGTGCCCAGCTGTGGGAAGGGAAGGGAAGCCATGTGGATGCACCCAGGGGCAGGTGCAGTGACATTCCTCATGTCCTGGAGGGCTGCCGGTGGCTCAGCCCTCCCTGCAATCAGGGGCTCAGAGACCCCCGAGCACCCTCCCTGCAATCAGGGACTCAGAGACCCCCCGAGCACCCTGCCTGCAATCAGGGGCTCAGAGACCCCCCAAGCACCCTCCCTGCAATCAGGGGCTCAGCCCCCAGCCCCACGCGTGTCGGGGGGAGTGGGAGCTCCCACACATTGGTACGTGGTGCCCATCCCCATGCTGGGTGGTCCTGCTGCCGTGGAAGGAAGCTGTGCCCAGCTGTGGGAAGGGAAGGGAAGCCATGTGGATGCACCCAGGGGCAGGTGCAGTGACATTCCTCGTGTCCTGGGGGGCTGCCGGTGGCTCAGCCCTCCCAGAGGCTCCCTCTGCCCTCCTCGGCACATCCCCAGAGCGTGCAATGTCCGTAGGAAGCCAAAGAAACCCTCTGCAAGGAGGGGAGCGCCGCAGCCCCCCAGGCCAGGCTGTCTCCTGTGGGTCCAAGCTCAAGGGGGTCCCCCCCTGCCCTGCCCCTGCTCTGCTCATGGTGGGGGTTGTAGCACTGTCGTCCCACCCCAAACTGACTGTGAACTTCCCAAATAAAGGACAATTCCTTCATGCCCGGGGCGTGTTTCTTGCCAGCAGGAATGATGAGAGAGAGGAGCATCCCATCTCTTGCCATACACACGTGGCTGCAGTGGGGCCGGGAGCGGCTGTTTCCTTTGGGGGGGCAAATCTTTACGGACCCCACAGAGCTGTGGGCAGGAGGGAGCAGCTTCCATGGCTTGGAGAGCACAGAGTCTGGGGGTGCCCCTGCGTCCTGCTGGGGTGGGGGGGGACCGGGAGACCACCAGTCCTGCGTGGGTGGGGGGGCATGTGGAGCCTACGGGCTGGGCCTGGGGAGGGTGCCCAGGGGAGGGATGGGACCCCAAATCCTGTGCAGGAGGGAGCCCGGAGGGTCTGCCCAGTGGGGGTTCATCCCTGGTGGGGGGGTCTCATGTTCGGGGGGTCATTTCAAGGGGTGTCCCATACCCAGGGGTGTCACTCCGGGGGTTGTTTCCCATGCCCGGGGGGGTGTCCACTGTCCTGGGGGTCACTCCGGGGGATGTTTCCATACCCAGGGGTCACTCCAGGGAGTGTTTCCATACCCGGGGGTGGATGTCCCCTATCCCGGGGGGTCACTCCAGGGGGTGTGCCCTGTCCTGTGGGGGTCACTCCGGGGGTGTCCCATTCCCGGGGTGTGTATCCCCTATCCCGGGGGGTGTCCCCTATCCCGGGGGTCACTCCAGGGGGTGTCCCCTGTCCTGGGGGGGGACACTCGGTGGGTATCCCCTATCCTGGGGGGTGTCCCCTATCCCGGGGGTCACTCCAGGGGGTGTCCCCTGTCCCGGGGGTTCCCCCCACGCCGCCCCCTCCCCAGACCACCCATCCCAGCATGCCCCGCTCCCCGTCATTTACATATTCCCGCCTCCCTCCCCCTCCCCGACCAATCCCGCGCCGCTCCCGCCCCGCCCCAGCCAATCAGCGCGTCCACCGCCCACCTCCTCGCCCCAGCAACAGGCAGCCCTGTGAGGGGCGTGGCCGGGGCCGGCGGCCGCCTCATGAATAATTCATGAGGGGGGCGTGTCCGCGTCGGGCGGCCCCGGCGGGCCAGGCGCGGAGGGGGAGACGGTCCCAAGATGGCGGCGCTGCAGGCGGAGCGCGGGTACGGGCTGTCCTGCGGCCGCCTCGGCCGCGGCACCCGCGTCTCCGTCTTCCACGTCAAGCTCACGGAGAGCGCCCTGCGCGCCTTCGAGAGCTACCAGGCCTGTAAGGTACGGGGCTGGTGGGTTTGTGTGGTGGGAGAGGGGGAGAGGGAGGGGGGGCGGCCGCCACGAGGCCCCCGGAGGGAGCCCCCCGCGGGCGGCGGTGTGAGGGGAGGTGAGGGGGGGTCTCCTCGTGAGGTGGGGGTGTGGTGGGGCGGGGGACGCTGAGGAGGTGGGGGTGCTCCGGCCCCCCCTCTCAGGCCGTGAGGGACCGGGAGTGAGGGGTGGGGGGGGGCGATTCTGCTGCCAGGTGGGTGAGGGACACCGGAGGGGACTGGTGGGGCCACCATCGCCACCGCCCCCCCGGTGTCCTGTGTGTGTGTGTGTGTGTGTCCCCACCCCCAGGGTAGTGTCTCAGGGGTCCCAGTGGGCCCCCCCGGGGGTAAGCGGGGAGGGGTCGTGGTCCTGCGGTAAGTGCCTGAGGGGGACCGGGATATGTCGTGTGTGTGTGTGTGTCCCCTCCCGGTGACTGCTGGGGGAGACCCCAATGTCCTCCCTCGTCCCCACCCCCCCCCAAGTGGGTGGTGGGGGGACCCCAGTGTCCCCCACGGTGGGTGAAGGGGGACCTCAATGTCCCCCTCCTGGTGGGCGAAGGGAGGACCCCAATTTTCCCCCCACGGTGGGTGAAGAGGGGACTCTAATGTGCCCTCTCCCCTCCCGGCAGGTGAAGGGGGGGACCCCAGTGTGCCCCCCATGGTGGGTGAACGGGGGGGGGACCCCAGTGTGCCCCCCATGCTGGGTAAAAGGGGGGGGACCCCAAAGAGCCCCTCTACGGTGGGTAAAAGGGGGGGACCCCAATGTGCGCCCCATGCTGGGTAAAAGGGAGGGGGGACCCCAATGTGCCCCCCATGGTGGGTGAAGGGGGGGAACCCCAGTGTCTCCCCCTCCACCCCGGTGGGTGAAGGGGGGGTCCCCGCTGTCCCCCCACCCCCGTGTGGGTGCGGGGGTGGGCGCTCGGTGCCCCCCCGGGAGGTGACGGGAACTGCCGTCAGTCCCCGCGAGTGTCTGGGGAGGGGGGTGGAGGGACGTCGGTGCCCCCCCTCGTTCCCCCGGTGAACGTGACGTGGGTTTCCAGGACCGGGGAAGGGGGGGGATAAAGGGGGGTCCACCCCCGGTGCTGCCATCCCAGACTCGGGGGCGATAAGGCGGGTCCCCCTCTCGCTGCCCCCTCCCCTGGGCACCCGGTTGTGCCCCGTGCCCGGTGCTCCCCTCCCCAGGGAGGGAGGCACGTTCAGGCTGGGGCTGTATTTTGAAATTTCCAGATTGTCTTTTCCGAGCGATTTCCTTGAAATGCATCCAGAGAGCTTATTAGTCATGTAAATAAAGAATGATGGCAGTGCTCGGCAGCCGGCATTGGGATGGACCGGAGAGGGGTTCAAAACTGTCGGTTTTAGTTTAATTTTATTTGATTTGATTTTATTTTTTCTTTCCGTCTCTGATCCTGTGACGAGCATTTCTGTCTCCTCACCTTGCTGGGGAAAGCTGGGAGCCTAAACCCGTTTGTCATTAGGAGCGTCCTGCCTGCCAGCTTCTGTAGGATAAACCATATGTTGTCACAACACTATTTTTAATTTAGGGTGTTGGTTACATCACATCACTGAATTGGGCAATCTCTGTATGAGGACGAAGGTAATGACTGTACCAGGGTTTATCAACTTATATTTTAATGAGTGTTTATCAGCATTATGAGAAGTCAGTAGCAATAAGTGACTTGGGTAGACTGAATTATTCGCTTTTGTCTGCTTCTGAAAATTAAACAAATAATCCATATGATTCTTTCCTATATATTAGGAAGGCCTTTTCTTTTGGAGGAGGGAGAGTAGGAAGACTACAGGCAGCTGTGTTAAATATTTTGGGAAGCTATTCCGAGTCCGTGTCACACATGAATAGTGGTGTTTATTTTCTAAATGAAGCCTGGGCTCTGGATTGTTTGGTGGCCAACGGCCACTAATGAACTTTGCTTCCTTCACCGCCACCCAAAAGAGAAATAGTCAGAGGCTCCTGGTGATTAACTGGGCAGGAAGGGATAAGGGCAGAAGAGCTGCTTGTTTGTGTAGTGAATAACGCAACAATTAGTGGGCTATTAAACACATATGCTCATTCTGCATCAGTTCTATAAACAGTTTCTCCAGCTTGTAGGACGTCTCGGCTTCCTCGGAAGCGCTTGGCCATGGCCGTGCCAGGAACCGCCTCCAACACACCTTTGCAGTGTGTGTTTGTCCACTCCAGCTCCGGTTTAATTTTGGGCTGCAGCAGTTCAATGGAAAAAATTTGCTCAGGCTTCTTCTGCTCGGTTTGGTTTGAAATGTGGTGGAACTGACGGCAGCGTTGTGTAATATGGATAATGGCCTGGAATCCAATCCTGCTGTTTGTGTTACCTGGAGTCCAACATGTGCAGTCTGACCTGTTTTAGGCACCGGGGTAGCACGTCCGTGCGATTTCTGCGACAAGACTCTGTCCCTTTGCCAGAACGGGCAGGGAAATGTCTTCAGTTCCTTGCTTGAATTTGTTCTTGGTCTAATAATAATGTATTGGGATTACATAATCCAAAAATGATCACCCAGCTGGGCGAGCTGCCATTTGTTTGGAGTGTCCCTTGTGCCAGAGCAGTTGCAAGCTTGGTGTGGAGCTGCACCATGTGTGGATCAGGCAGCAGGACTGTGGAGAAGCAGATATTTGTCCTCTTGGGTCTCTGCTGAATTGTCTGTGTCCCGGGGAAGAAAATGGTTGTGGGTTCTCGTATTAGATGGGGTTTGGAGCAACCTGGTCTAGTGGAAGGTGTCCTTGCCCATGGAAAGGGATGGAATGAGATGAGCTTTGAGGTCCCTCCCATCCCAAAGTATTCCATACTATTGATGCCCCATTCTTGTGTTTCCAACAAGCTGTTCCTGTGTCATGTTCAGAGGATGTGGAGCTGCTGCTGAGGAGCCCCAACTCACAGGGGTGCTAGCTCCTCCTGATCCTGAAAAGGGTTTCTTTCTCCAGCAGCTCACCTGAAAGAAATAAGAGTCTTAAAAAAAGAAATAGCACTGGTTTTGCAGGGGACACTGTAAGGTGTCACCTGGCTGCCCCTTGTGAAACTTGCTGTCCCTGAAACTGCTCTGGCTGCTGAGCTCCACGGCCAAGGGCTGAGCGGTGGGAAATGTGTCCCAGGTCAGTTTGTCCACTGATGAAAAGGAGCCAGGATGAAAAGGTTCTCCCAGGAGTGTAATTTTAGTCCAGCTTGCAGTTTGCTGCCTTCCCTTGGGGGTGTATATGTGTTTGGGCCTTCCCAAAAAAACAGGACGTGGCCAAGGCCAGGTTGGACAGGGCTTAGGAACAACCTGGGCTAGTGGAAGGTGTCCCTGCCCATGGCAGGGAGTGGGACTGGATGATCTTTAAGGTCCTTCCAACCCAAGCCATTCTGGGATTAGGTGATTCTATGACTTTTCCCCATCTCTTCTGGTTTCTCCAGAACTTTTTTGCTGCTCCTATCGAGGTACAAGGGAACTCCCTGCCTTGTTTTCCTTTGATTCCTTATCCTGGACCCTGCCCTTGATGACAGGATATTTTATCCAGCCTCACCTGATGCCCTTAGATATCTCTCTATCCATAGCATTCATCCTGTATTTGTCACATGTGTTTTTTAGCAGCATCACGAGGGTTTTTGGGTAAGTCTCCGTCTTGGTGCACGATTGGAAGTGTCACATGGCAGACCCGAGTGTCCCTTGGCAGGAGCTCCGTCTCTCCTGTGCCCAAGGTGCCGATGGCATGCAAACAGTATTAGGACTGTTCCTGGAAGCCTCACCTGGGAATTTCCCAACTTCCACATCCTTATTTAAAACCTCTCCTTGTGGCTGGAGGAGCAGCACCCGTGAGCTTGAATGAGGGATGGTCGTTTGATAAGGAGCGACGTGACGCAGTTACGCACCTTTTCCTGTTCTCTGTCACTTATGTGTAGACCTAATGCTGGAGGCCAGGCTCATCTCAGCTCTCAGCCCTAGTCTTGGCTTGTATGGTGGTTTTAGGAGGATGTGAAGTAGGTTGTAGCATCCCTTGGTCTCTGTGTGATGCTGCAGAAGCAGCACCTCCTGCTTCTGCTGTTCCTCTCTGCCCCTGCCACCGCAGAATGCTTTGAACTGAAGCCACTGGTTGATTCACTGGTGAACTTTGGCAGATGCACAAATATTTATTGGGGACTGAGCTGAGATAACCAAAGCACGTTGTCCCTGTGCTCAGCTGGCTGAGCTGAATTTTGGAGCCGCGGTCTGAGAGATGTGGCTTCCCAAGTCACCTTCCCCGTGCTACTCTGACTGTGAGAGAAGCAGTTCTGTGAAGATTAGGGTTAACCTGACCCCTCACAGTCGCTGTTTATTGAAAGAACTTCTCAGCCTTGGCTTTTGGAGCAGTTTGTGGAGATGCCTTCATCTTGCTGTGTTCAAAGCACGAAACACAAAATGAAGGCTGTGCTGTCATTACAGGGTCTTTAGGGTAATGCGTATTCATGCTGACTTGGGAATTGAAAGCTGCTTGCAGGTGTCAGGAGGAGAAGAACAATCCGGCTTTCGAATCAAAATTCATTGAATTATCTTTAAAGCTTTTTGCATCATTCCTCCTCCCCTGTAACCTGTTTTTTCCTGTCCTATTAATTCACTGATGCTGTAGTCCGTCAAAATTGAGGCTCTTACGACATCGGGAACATGAGTCGGTGACACGACTAAATGAATCAGAGGAGGCTGGAGAGGAAGCTCATCACACACGTACGTCTCCTCCTCATCAGCAAAAATGGGACAGGATCTGCAGAACACCCTGAACTGCTCAACCCCTGCTCAATGTTCTTCACGTTGACCTGAATGTGGCACCTCCCATTCGAAAGGAAGGGGACAAAGAGACACTGAACATTGTGCACGAGGAATGTTTTGGCCTGTGGCAGTTTCCTTTCAATTATTTAGGGTAGCTTTTTCTCTCAACCATACACTGCTTGGATCTGCTCAAATTATAGATTCATCTCTATAGTTTTCAAACGGCATTGGAAGGAATTGTCTGTAATTTACATCTAAAGTGACGTACAGTTGCTATGGGATTCGGTGGCAAATTATAAACCCATTATGCTTTTTTTTCATACTGGTGGTAGCAGACTAAAGAAGTAGGTCTAATTGGTGACGTGCCAAGGGAAAATAGAAAGTTTGTGACAGAATTCTTGTGACTGATGGTGTTCCTTTTTTTTTTTTTTTAATCAAACGTGATCTGTTTTTTATCAGCAAATCATACACCATCATTAATCAGAGAGGTTGAATTTGAATTAATAACTTTTTGCTCTCTGGCAGTACTGGGGGAAGCAAGCTTGAAGGTTAACCCTTTAGGTTATTTTTATGGAGCTGTGTTGCTCTTTTTTTAATTTAAGATATTTTTAAGTGGAATATTTCATCACTTGTATCGATGGCTCTGTCGGCTGGATCCTGGCGACTGTGTTCATTACCCAGCAGGACTAAACCCTTGCTCCTTTTCAGTTTTCTATAGTTGGTTTCTTACTCCACTTAAACAGCTGCAAAGGGAGAAAGCTGTTGTAATATTTTTTTTATTTCTGTCTGAAGTGTAACTGATCTGAAGAGTCTCTTCAGAGCGTTGTGTCTCCTGGGGACCCGGTCAGCATGTCCTGCCTCGAGTGGCTCCTCCACTTGCTGGTCAGCTCAGAGTGATCCTCCAGCATCAGGGCTTTTCTGAACCTGCCTGAAGTGCTCTGTCCTGTTCAGTTGGTTTTTGTCATGGTGCCGCTTGGCAGAGGGCTGGTGACTGTTGAAATAGTTCCCTTGCGTCGTGCCGGCTGTGTTGGGACAGCAGCAGAGCCTTTATCGCTGGTGAGGGAGGGGAAATGTTGTTTGAAAGAGCATTTGAGGTCTCGTTAGTAAATGAACGTGTTATCTCCAAAACAATTTGCACATTTCAGACAATTTAAACTCTGCCTGTAACTTGTAAGCAGAAACTTGTGAAGCGTCTCCAAATCCCTGGTGTTTGTGCATGTTGAAAAATGGGAAGGGACAGACTGCATGCGTCACTCCCGCACTAATTTGTGCCAGCTAATCCATGGGAGAAGAATACATTTTGGCTGACTTAGTGGTTTTGCTGCTAATGCACAAGAGAATGCGTTTGAATGGATGGAGTGGCTGCATGGGTTTAGGTAGGCATTGAAGAGATGGCCTGTGTCGGGGATCCTCTGCTGGGTACCCTCATTTGTGATCAGAGTGGTGTAATATGCTGGGTTTATTTAGGTTTTGGGGAAGAAAAGGAGAAGCTGAGGGGGGAAAAGTGGTCGTCACTCAGCGTTGTAACATCAGGAAGGTTGGGATCGAGTTACCTCTGAATAATTAAGGTTAATGCTGTTTCTGGAGGAACCATTATCTGCAGTGAACTTAATGCTAATGAAAATAAAGCCTGATAACCTGAACTATGCTAAGATTTTATCCAGGGTGGATACAGAGGAGACCTCATCAAAACTGGGCTCTGGTGTTCAACATGTCTTACCTTGACCTAGATGCATTATCCAGGAAAGGAGCTTGGATTTGCTGATAAGAGTTTTCTGTAGTAGCTCATGTGTTGCTTAGAAACATCCCATGTCCATAAGGCAACCCTGGCACACCATGGTAACCTGGTATTGCCTTCTGACTTGGGGGTTTTGGTGTGGTTTTTGTTTTTTCAAGCATTTGTACACTCAAGAGTGTGCTAACTCCTCAGCATTTGGTTTGCAGTGGTGGTGTGTATCCCTGCTGCACTGGTGAAGCAGACTTCCAAAATCCAATCCTTTTTGCATTACAGCCTAGAAAAAACGCTGCTCCGTGCACTTGGTCTCTCCTTTCTTTACATTGGACTAGTGCCTTTTTCTAATTTAAAGAAACCAGCATTTGTTTAACTCAAAAAGAGGTCACTGCTGGTGAGCAGGACTTGACTTAGCTGCCCACCTCCACGCCCACCTGGAGTCTTCCCTGATCTGGTCCAGCCTGCTTGCAGTTAACCCTCTGCTCTCCCTCTGTGCAGTATTTTCCTGGGCTTTTGTGCAGGAGAGAACACTTCAGCCCAAGTTTTCATGGAAAACTGGGATGTTTTCCTTCTCAGCCCCATTCTGTGCTGTGGGGTTTAATAGTAGATGCAAACTTGGTTCTTTAGGTTGGTGTCCACATGTGATGCAGTTCAGCAAGTACCACGAAACTTCCTGAAAACAACTGGTTGCCCAAATCTCTGTAGTATTTAGATTTCATCAGCACAAACATCCTCTTGGCTTGTGTATTTTGAGCCCCACGTAGTTCAGCCCTGCTTTGATAAGAGGAGCCACCTGACACCTGGGGCAGGTTTGTTCCTACAGGAGCAGTGATGTGGGGACAGAACAGGGTGCCCAGAGAAGCTGTGGCTGCCCCATCCCTGGAAGTGTCCAAGGCCAGCTTGGCTGAGGCTTGGGACGACCTGTGAAAGGTGTCCCTGCCCATGGAACAAGATGAGCTTTAAGGTCCCTTCCAACCCAAACCCTTCTGTGACAGTTTAAGCTAATTGTCATTATTTAGCAAGAGCGGACACGTGTTACTTAAATCCTAGCAAAAAGCCCAGCAGGACGGAAGAAACTCCAGCTCAATCCATATTACTGTGCCCACAGGATCCATATTTTCTACTACTGAGGTGGAAGAGCTAATTTAATCTTTCTTCTATATTCTTCCCCACTGAGGGCCCGTTCTGCGATGGGCTGCAATCAGTGTGTTATGTGCCAGTTGTGGTTATTTGAATCATATTTCCACATTTCAGTGTCTAGACTTTATGTTTGTGTGAGTTTTGTTGTACCTTTCCAGCTCCGGCGCTGCTTTCAGTTGGTTTTGGCTCCTGGTTTCTATGAGAAAATCAAACGGGCTGTGTTTCTGCCTTTCCCAGTCCCCAAAAAAAGAGAGGAACAAGGGAATTGGCAGAACTTAGTTTTATAAGCTGCTTTGCCACCATTTTTCTCTCTTCTGAGAGAATCTGTGTGTGGGTGAGCCGGGTTCTGCCATTTGGTGACCAGGAGATGAGAGCAAAGACAAACCACTGATGGCTGGAGATAAATATCTCCCTGGTTCCTGCACTGAGGGAAATCTGCTGTGAAAAAAGGCATGATCTTGATACAGGCCAGCAAGGCTAGAAAAAGTGACTATGCACACAGTTTTAGAAATAAAGCCGCTTTATCATCCACAGAGTAAGAGCTTTTATTGAAGGTGAAGCAGCTTTTTAATTGCCTGCATCCACTGGGCTTCATTTTTAGCCAGCAGTTTTCTTGCACTTGTGGATATTCAGGATGATGAAGGTGGCTGTTTGTTTAGTGAATAGGAGGGTTGGGCTGTTTGTGATGCTCAGAGGTTGATAATGACACGGGCCTGGATGACATGAAGGTAGAACTGGCTTCAGAATTGTTCCCTGACTTCTGCAGAAAATAACTGTGCAAACCTGAGTTGAGGCTGTTTTCTATCTCCTGGTATAACTGAAGTGTGTTATGGATAAATCAATCAGTGAAAGGAAATAATGTTCCTAACTCGGAAAGCTCGCTGCCATCAAATGTGAAAGGCTTAAGTGCACCTGAATAGCAAGGAAAATTGGAATTTTTCATATGGAATGCAAAGAATAGAAGCTGTGGTTACAACTTCCCCCTGCATCCCTGCCTGTGTGTCAGCCCTTCAGCTCCCACTTCTCCCCCAGTGTTTGAGGTGATCCAGCTCGCTGCCAAAGCCGTGGCTTTACCTCTTCCAGGGAGCTGAGTGTAAATTCTTCCATTCCTCCCTTCCATTCCTTTTCAGCTCCAGGACTCAGTGGATGCTTTTCAGAGCCCGGCATGGGCGGAGTAGCGAGGAAGCAAATTTTTCCACCCTGCCTGAGCTTGGGCAAGCGGAAATTGTTCCTTGGGAGCCTTATAAGGCGAGTCAGCCGGCTCTTGCTGGGCTCACCTTTCCACCAGGATGCTGGGGAAGGGAGCAGCCCTTGCTCACAGGGAGAGTTTGAGGACTGCTGGGCCTTTGAAGTGCTCCCTGTGCGTCTGACACTTGCTGGAGGTGTGGTGTGGCTGCCCTGATTAGGTCGCAGCAGCTCATTAACTCCCTGACTTGTGGGGCTGCAGCACGGCCTAAAACAGAGGCGGAAATTGGTGATTCAGAGTGAAACTGGTGTAAAATGACGGAGCTGGGAAGGTTGGAGAGAGAGGAGCAGCCCCTGTCCCAGGGTGTCTTCATTTCCTTCAGCAGCGTCTGACTGCAGGCCTTTGCTCTGAAACACTGGTTCCTGTGGCATTAAAATAGATTTTTGAAAAGCCTGATGACACCTGTTCCCACTTCCAGGCATGTTCAGCCCTCAGAGCCGCCGAAGCCCCAATGGTGACCTCTGCTGCTGCTTCTTGCAGAATTAAGAACAACTTCTGCTCCCATAAATAGTGCCTTAAGAAGTGCGTAGGAGCTCTGTGGCCAATTTCTTTTGAAAAGTGCTTTCAGTGACACCTGTGGCCGTGACCTTGGTCACTGTTCCCACTCCATGTCCTTGGCAGGGCAGCTGTGTTTTGATGGGAGCGTGGTGGTCCTGGCCACAAGCTCTGCTTCCTTCTCTCCCATTAGGTAATCAATAACAAAAAGAACCTTTAGTCATCTATGTGCTTGCTTTGTGGGAAGTTGCTGGTGCTTATCCTGCTGTAAATCCAAAATGCTTCCTGCCTCATTGAGGTCCCCATTCCCTAGTGCCACTGAAGAGGTGATGATGGCTAAGGGACAGTGTCTGAAAGCTCCCGTGTTCCTCACACACGTAATGGCCACCAATCCTTGTTTTTATTCCAGAAATAAAACGTGGTTCTCCAAAGGAGAATGATGCAGTTGAGCGAGTGTATTGTCATAAACCAGTTCTCCCAGTGCTGATGGAGAGTCCCAAAACACACAGCTCTGCTAAGGAAGCGGCTTTGTGTTTAATCTTTGCCAGTGTGGAAATGGGAAGAGAGAGGCAGCAAGGGATAATGGCTAAAGTAAAACATATTTAACCTTTCCACACGTAAATGGGATATCTTGGATCTGTTTGGAATAGGTTGACGTGGAACACAGCAGTGATTAAAACCAATTGCAAACATTTTTCTGGAGTCCGAAACTGCGTATGAATTAAGGACTTTGTTCTCAATGTGTTAAAACCTAGAACACTTCAGGGTTTCTTAACATGGGGGGGGGGAGAGAAAAATTAGATTTATTACCTGAAAGGTTTGATATTATAGTTCCAGGCATGTTTCCACGACCTCTCTGCGGTCATTTGTGCTGGAGCAGTACCTAATGTAGGTGCATTGCGCTGCGAGTTTGAGCTCTCTCATACAATTAGAGCCATTTAACTCCATCTAAAGGCCTTTTGCTTGTCATTAAGACTAAATTTATGGACGCTGACAGCAGGAAGAAACACATTTATCCTCACTCAGATGGGCTCGGCTCAGAAAGCAAAATGCTCCAGCCACCTACGGCTTGCCCGGATTGTTATATTTAGACCCCAAATTCTGGTCAGACAATGAAGTGCCGGCTCAGTGGCCACACCACTTCTTTTGCATGTGTGAATGAGCTGAGCTGCCTCTGTCAGGCCAGAGAGAGTCTCTTTCTGAATGTCTCAAATCTCTGGGGGTTTTTGGGCTCGGACCCGGGGACTCTTCACAGCACTGTGGTCGGGCTCTGTTTAGTCAGCAGACGTGGTATGTTTTTCCTCTTCTTATCTGAAAATGTTTCATGTTTATTTTTGGAATTCGCTGTAACCTGAACTTTCTCAGGTGTCCTTGCGGGGAGCAAAGAAACATCTGACTTATTTTGTAGGTAGGTTTTTGCCAGTTTAGGAAGAGTGTGTTCTTTCTTTTTACTGTTTGTCGCTTTATTTTTGGAGCAGGTTTGTTACCGACCAGCCTGGCAGTGCAAATAAAGAGGTAGCTGAAACAGAGTGGGTTCTGTGCTTCTTGCTGAAGGAAAGGGAGCACTTAATTTAACTTCTTCAGGCAGCTGCCTTCGCTTTTTTCCCCTGGAGAAAGCACCCCTGAAAGCTGGAGGAGGCTGTTAATGCTGTGCTAGCAGAGGGTATGTAACACAAGGTTCTGTCATGGTAGAAAAATCTACTGGGCTTGTCTTTCTCAATATTTTCAGCCGGGTTTTTCGTGGGCATCTTTCGTCAGTGATAGAAAAAACCCGTGGAATTTTGGATTATTTTATTGCTTTCTCCCCCATGGAGTGGTAGGAGGTTTTGGTGACATCCCTGCAGAATTCTGAGGGTCTGTGGGGTTGTGTTCCCAGCGTGCTGGTGGGTGTTGGAGCACTTCTGTGTGCCAAAAGAAGCTGTGTCTGAGCATCTTGCTTTACTTTTTGAACCCGATCTGGCTCGTGGGGTGCTGGTGCATTTCCCTGACACTCCCTCAGGATCCAGGCTCTGACTTTGCTTTATGGCCATCTCTGACTGCATGAGGAACATCTGAAGATGATCTTCAGCAGAACTTTGGCAGCCCAGTAATTACTCTTCCTTGCAAGTGTCAATAGGATATAGCTGGGCACAAGGCACAGACTGGTCCAGGCTTGTTTTCCTGGGCTCAGCAGTGTGTTTGCGAGGTGCGATTTGTTCCGGGATGGTTGAACTAGTTCGTCAATCTGATCTCTCAATTGCCTTTCTATATTTTTCTCTTGCAAGAAAAGGAGTAAAGCCCTGTGGAAGATAAGGATCATTTTGATGTTTCAGCAGCTCCTTTAAGCCACCTTATGAGCACATAGGCAAGTGAATCAGCCCCGGTGTCTTCATATGTCCTAAAATAAATTAGACTTTCGTAAGCGAATTCGGTGGGTTTGAACTGCTGTATTTTCATTAAAAGATTGCAGCTCTTTAAAATTCAGCCTCGGGGTTGTGTTGTTCATTAACTGATAGTCACTCCTGTTTACCTTGGGTGATAAGTCCCACGTTAAGAATGGCCAGCAGTGCTGATGCCGTCACAGCTGCCCTTCAGAGAGAACTGCTCTTTTTCTTTTTTTTTTTTTTTAAATGGCTTGCTTTACTGACAGGTGGGGTTTTTTTAGAACTAAAACAAATGCAAACAACCACGACGTACCTCTCCTAATCATGGAGAACCACTTCTTTATTTTTTTTTTTTGTCCTCCTGTTCTTAGCAGCTTGGTAACGCTGTTGTCGGTACAAAGGTCATTTAAAAATCTGACATGTCAGCCCAGCAACATACTGCTTCTTAATGAGGCTTAAAGCAGCATGGAGCTGCCTGGTGGAAATAAATTTGGAGCTGCAGAGTAGAGGGAGACATGTGAACAGCTTACTGGGATGGGATCACCTGGCTTTCCTTGCACCAGCCCCCCCTGATCTCTCGGAAGTCCTTGGTACTCACAGTTCTCTTGCGTAAAGGGGCTTTAATGTTTCCTCTTGTTATTCAAATGAGCACAGGTGTTTGACAGCACGTTTGTGTTCTCAGCAGAAAAGCAGCTAAAACATCTGCTGAAATTCTGTTTTCAAGGGATTTTTCCCTGTGTTTCACAGCTTGAGGTTTTCTCCTAAGCTTGAATTCTTGCTGCCCCATCAGCAGGACGAGGAGGTCCTGCAACACCTCTTGCTTCATCCCCACCTTAAACCCTGCCATCCTCCTCCTCCTCCTCCTCCTCAGGTTGTCATTTGACATTGAAGCAAAGCTCTTGAACCTCGGGCTCCTTGTTCTCGGTGACGCTCCGTCGGTAGTTTGAATGTCTGAAGGCTTTTCCTCTAATCCTGTTCCCCAGCACTACTGGAATTTCAGCACCTTCAGCCTCGGCTCTTTGACTGTTCTCCAGTTAAAACTAGGTCAGAAACAACTGTCAGCTTCTGATATTTCACTATTCCTGTTTTATAAGTTGTAACCCAGTGTTGCTGCGTTTAATCGCTCGCTTTAATTTTGACATATTAAATGTCTCATCTGGCTCTGTGTGAGCAGCCTGACACAGTAAAACTGCTCCAAATAACATCTTGGGTGGAAGAGCCACCTTACCTTGATTGGGTCTGAAAAGGTGAATTATCTGTTTGTTATGTTTAATGCCAAAGATGCCAGACTGGCAGATTTCCTTTTTTCCACCAGTTCTCTCTTAACTGTGCATTTGCTGGCAGGTTTTTAGCTGGAATCAGCCACCCTTCCCTTTGTGTCTGGGTGGCTTTTTAACCTGATGGGGGAAAGAAAACAGCTTTAAAACAATCATAATAATTGCAAAGGCACAAACTGGAGAGGGAAAACAGCAATGCAGGTATCCTGCAAGTCATTTAACATCTTTACTTTTAACTGAGTTGTAGCTGACTGGCCCCATTCAGCGTTTTTGTAAGACTATTCTTGGAATGGTGCTTGAAGTGGTGCCTCAGTGTTCAGGGAAATGCACCTGGTGTAATTTAAGACTATCCTTATTCCTTTCTTTTAGGCAGACTTTGAGCTAGCCAGCAGTATTAGAATACTTGGGCATTCTGGCAAAAATGGGATTTAAATGAATTCTTACTTTTCAGTATAACTTTGTGGTTTTAAATTCTGCCTGAGCCGCCGTCTCTAAAATTTTTTCACAGTGGTGAGTTGTTTATTAAGCTGTTCTTGATACACTTAATTTTTTTTTTTGTGGCTCTCCTGCTGCTCTGTGATCCTTTTCAAGCATCCCAATCAAGGCTCATGGTGGGATTCTTGGCGTGTCCTTTGAAGGGCCAGGAGTTGGACTTTGGTGATCGTGGTGTGTCTCTTCCAACTCAGGATGTTCAGTGATTCTGTGATTTTCTGGGATCTAAGGATCCCTTGGGTTTGCAGGTGCCAAGGTGATCCAGCTCTTCCTGACACACCTGAATGGTCTCCATGAAGTGGAGGGAAATATGGGAAATATCACCCATGTTTGACAGATGGGGGAGTTTGAACCCAGAAATGAAACACTTTGTTTAAGGAAAACTTGTGATGGAGAGCAAACAGAACAAATCTCAACCCTAAATCTGGTTCTGTAGTCACTTCACGTCACTTACCCAGCGTGGAGGAGCTTGGGTGTCTTAATCAGTTGTGGAAACTTTATTTATACATGATGGGGGTGAGGGGAGGTTGTCCAAGATGTGCTGTCCTAACACACTTTCTGTATTCATTTGGGAAACGTTTTCTTCTGGTAGCTGGGGGGTTTGTACAGGGCAAAAGCAAAATACTTGTAGTAGATACAGCTGGTTATGGAAAAGCTTTTAACTATTTAACCCTTTAAATGTGAGGGTGAGTTTTTTATCCATGTCCTAGGTCTGGCTGATACAGTGGGAATGTTTGTGCTTTGGAGTTAATAAAGGTAAAGGATTGTCCATAACAGCTTTTGTGAGGTTCAGGAAAAAAAACCATTAGCTCTTGTCCTGGGCTAAGAATTATGAAACAAGAGGAGATTTAAAGAGAACATAACTGGCCAGGAGAGTGTTCATGGTGGGTGTTGTGCTCTGAGCAGCAGAAATAGGGAGGTTTCATCCTGCAGAATTGGGGGTGTCTGGATGTGTCTGTGCCAGGCCAGTGCACACCAACCAAGTTCTGCTTCCCATCCCCTGTGAAGGGGAACAAAACTGATTCTTAATCTTTTCAGTGAAATTTATGAAAATCATTATTTTTCAGTTGTATCTACATGTCAGATTGGGTGGGAATCTGGGAACAGGGTGGGAATGGCTGGGATTAGGAACACTGGGCAGTTGCTGTGGTTCTTTCTGGGCAACCAGCCCCCAAATGCCTCTATTTTCATCTTTCACGGGCCTGATTTCATTGTCAAAACAGCCCCAAAGCTGTATTGCTGCATTGCTTCAGAAAGGCTAATGGGGGAAAAGTGCCATCTCCAAGTCAGACAACAGCAATCCAAGTGGTTTCCATGATGGAAATTGTTTTTGTCAGCATTTTCATGAGCTTTTTGGCTTTGTGGGAGAAATGGCCACATCTCCAGCATCTGGCATACAGCAAACTTCCCTCTTCATCCAGAGGAAGCCCAGAAGCCTTTATTTGAGGTGTCTTGTAGTAGAGGAATGATTTAAAATATTAATCTGAGAAAACCTAACCCCCCTCCATTCTTGGCTCATAAAACCGTTTAAGTGAATCCTTTAGGGAAAAGCAGAACTGCTGTTCACCTTTAGCAGAGTTGGGAATTTTGGAGGGTTCCGTTTCCTTCTGCCAGTTTTGTCGTGGTTTTTTTGTTCCCCTCAGTCCTTTCCCAATTTAACAAGATCATCTGATGGCTCCAATAAAATTCTGCTGCAAAACAAGCAGTGTTGCATGGAAGAGATGATTGCCCAGGGAATTTTGGGCATGGATGTCTTAATGGGATTCTTGCCAGGCTGAGGTCTCTCGAAATTGTCTTGCAATGCAAATGTGTGCAGATGCTGCAGACACTGCTGAACTTCTCTTGGAGAAATATTTAATACTAGATTTAGTGTTATTAATATTTCCAGTGTATGGAGGCAGAACAGGGAGCTGCTTTCTGGAGTACTGTTGCAAACAGTGTTTCAGAGCAAATCCACGTGTTCAAAAAAAAGAAAACAAATCTAAGAGTTTGCTTTCCTTTGCCTGCACTTTAGAAATACCAATATTTACCTTCCTTTGTTGTACCCTGTCTTTAATTTACTGTATCTGCTAAAAGGTACGCAGTGCAGCTCTGCGAGGGAGGGATAGATATGAGCAGACCTCAATTCTGCCTTAATTTTATTTAAAGCACTTTTTTTCCTCCTGTATAAGCAAATTATTTGCTATTTTTAATTAGGGACGAGCTCTGGGATGTGCTAATTTCACTCTCCCCCAAATTACCTGCAAGTGATAAAACAATAAAACTTATTTCTAGGTTTATGCTTGAATTTTTTGGGGGATGAATTTGCCAGCACAGCATTATCTTTGTAGGAGAGCTTTGGGAAATGCTGTTGCAACTTGTTTTATGCTCTCCCAGTTTTAACTTTTATTGCTTTTAGTCTGAGTTAGAGGAGAAAAATCCCTTCAGGAAGAATGGTGATAAAAGTAAGAGTTAGTGCTGGATTTTGCTGATTTCTCCTGTGCTTGTGGAGAAAAGAAAGGGATGTTCAAACCCCTGTCTGGGGGAGAACAGGACGAGATGCTGAGATAAAGGTAAAGGTGTTTAAATGAATGGGCAGTTTAGATTCAATACAACACTGACTAATAAAATGAAAATAGCTCTGAGGGCTCCTGGGTCTCCATGACAGGGAGGGTCTGGAACACCCTTCTGGAACGAGGAACGGATGCAGCAAATCCATTAACACAAACTGAAACTTCCTTTTCAGAGATGCAGTAATTGTGTCAGAACGGTGAGGTTTTTTACTTGGAAGGAAGGAAACCTCCTGGGTTATTACACTCAAAAATGGGCATGGCGTTCTTTCATTATGGACCTTTTTAATTGATTTCCCGACTGCTTTGATCGGTTCTAGATGCTGAAAGTTGCACAGGGATGCAAAGGGTTGGTTTTTTCTCCCCCCCTAAAAAGCCTTTCCTTCCTAAACCTTTGGAAATTGTGGGAGTTGGCTCTTGGCCCTGTGACAATAAACCCTCCCTGAGTAGCCCCATCTTGTTAATAGTGAAATTGGTGGGAGTTTGTCACGATTAAACTGCAGATAATCAGCATTTCAGCCCTCGTGGCAGCATAAGGAGATGAGACTTTATGATTATTGCTTCTCTCGCTCTCCTTAATGAGCAGGGCTCCCTTAACTCCCCAGAAAAGCAAGGAGGAAAACCACAAAATTAAAAAAAAGGAGTGCTGTCCCAATGGGAAATCTGAACTTGGATTCCCACCTGAGGCCAACTCCTGCCTCTGCTGGAGATGTGTGACTGTGGCTCAGTTAATTGGGAGGCCCCCCCCCCCGGGGTTGGGGGGTTCGGGGGTGCTGGTTGACGCCCCCTCCCCAATTTGGGGGTCCCCCCCCCCCCACAGCGGCTGCTCCGCATGGACCTGCCGGTGGCCGATGACAACACGGTGCATTTCAACTCCACCCTCATGGCCCTCATCAGGACGGCCCTGGACATCAAGATCGCCAAAGGCAGGGGGGGACACGG
>JAWWTY010000078.1:1353559-1394209 GCA_035222235.1 Margarornis squamiger | reverse complement strand
GGCCGGTTGTGGAGCCCCCCCCCAGTTTTGGGGCGGGATTGGTGCCCCCCCCCCTGTTTTGGGGCGGGATTGGAGCCCCCCCCTCTGTTTTGGGGCGGGATTGGAGCTCCCCCTCTGTTTTGGGGTGGGATTGGAGCCCCCTCTCAGTTCTGAGAGCCCCCCAATTTGGTTTTCAGCGCAGTCTGGTTTTGGGGTGGATTGGATGCTTTCCAGCTTTGGCCAGGCAGAGCCCAGATCCCCTCAAGCAGTGAATTTGGGTGTCTTGGAAGCAGCAGTGATGGGATCCAGTGACTGCCTGGCCATTCCGAAGGAACCTGATGTTTGGAACAGGAGTGTTGTAGCTCTGGACCTGAACCCAACCGTGCCTGTACAGTCACTGTCCCCTCCCAGTGTCTCTCCCTGCACTGACCCATCCCTTGGTGGGTGAACCCTTGTCTGGAGACAGATGGATTTAACTCTTCAGTGTCCTCTGGAAGTCCCAGGTCTGTTGCCTGCATAAAAGCTGGAATTTTCTTTGCAGACAGACCTTTGCCTTCTTGCAGCCGTTTCAGACCCTGTGTTTGCTCATGTTTATTACAGAACAACTTGGTGTCCCTCTCTGTGGTCATCCAAGAGTTTCCTGGTTCCTGTGTCTGCATTGCCATAGAAACTTAGGCCCAGGGATTGCAGGGAGTCCTTTGGTGGCTCCTGCTCTTGGGAAAGGCTCAGTCCAACAGATAGGCTGCTCTGTTTGCCAGAGGTTCTGCAGCCAAACAAGGTCTCCTGCTCCACAGCGAGCTGAGTAAACTCCACACCAATTCACAATACTTTAATTATTTCTCTAAGGACTTGAATCTCCTTTTAATTTTCTTCCTGAAAGGCATTGCCTAAATTGCATCCATGCCCAGCTTTCCTTTCTAGTGGAAAACTACTGTACCTTGTGCTGGCCAAACATCTTGGCTTGATGATGGTGAGCGATGTGGTTTGTCCTGGGAGTCCCTCAGCGAGTTGGACCTTCCTTCCCAAGGCCACCATTCCCAAGGTTTGTGCTCTGATGGTGAAGGTGACCGGAGTATCAGACTGTGTCAGAGACATCTGTTCTTTGGGAGGTGAAAGCTTTGTTCTTGCAAATACAGGATCAGAAAAAAACATCACTTAGTTCTGCTCTAGGAAGCAAAGACTCCTTTGAAGCACCTCTGGAAAGTTTCACTTGGAGTTACCAACTTGAAACAAAACAGTTTTACTGGGCTTGAGCATAAAATTTAAACCATCCTGAACATACACCGTGGCTGGGGTGAGTTTTGGTTCAATTGGTTGGTGCTGGAGAGGGGTTTGGAGGTGAGACCCACCAAAGAGCTTCGTACTTAGGGTAAATGAAGAAGCAAGGTGGGTTTGGGAAGCTGGGTGATGGCTCTCATAGTGGCACAGTGAAAAAGAAAATAAGAATTTAAAAACTAGTCCAGAGGAGGCCACCAGGATCATGAGAGTGATGGAACACCTTTGCTGTGAGGAAAGGCTGAGAGAATTGGGGTTGTTCAGCCTGGAGAAGAGAAGCTTCAGGATGACCTGAAGGAGCCAACAAGAAAAATGGAGAAAGACTATTTTTAAGGACCTGGAGTGCCAGGACAAGGGGGAATGGCTTCCCACTGCCAGAGGGCAGGGATAGATGGAATATTGGGCAGGAATTCCTCCCTGGGAGGATGGGCAGGCCCTGGCACAGGGTGCCCAGAGCAGCTGTGGCTGCCCCAGCCCTGGAAGTGTCCCAGGCCAGGTTGGAGCACCCTGGGCTGGTGGAAGGTGTCCCTGCTCATGCTCTTTAGGATTCTTCCAAACCATTCCATGATTCCAGGTGCTGCAGGATGGCTCTTGGGGCAGCCAGGCTGGGTCCCTGTGTCCTGTTTCTCCCTCCATCTGCTTTCCCTGATCCCTCATTAAGGGAAGGTGGAGGGAGGGGGTTGCCCTGCCCGTGCAGCGCTCGGTGGTTTGATTGGAGTTCCCAGCTGAATTCTGCAGCAAAGATCCAACAAACACACTGCATTTGATTCAGGAGGATCTTTTGAACGTGGATTAGCTGAGATCAGAAGCTCCAGGCATGCGAGAGAGAACAGGCTGCACGGCTGGCTCAGCTCTCGTGCCTGTGGGGTGACATCTTGATGACAGTGGAGTTTAATTGCTTTCTGCTTTGCTGATACAGACTATTGTCCATTTAGGGACCATGTTTCTGCTGTACGGGGCAGGACAAAGCATTTCCATTAGGCTACAGTTTGTTTTTTAACTTAATCATGTGTCTTACTCTCTAAACTTACTCAAAGGTTGGGTTTTTATGTATTTCAGTGGGATGATAGCTTAGGTGCTCAGATGTGTAGTGATGCAGAAGTCTGCTTGTGATATTTCCTGCCTAAGGAGATGGGAATGGTGGATTCTGTAACTTGAAGGAGCTGGGAATGGTGAAATCCTGTTATTTGAAGGAGCTGGGACTGATGGAATTCTGTAACTTGAAGGAGCTGGGACTGGTGAAATTCTGTTATTTGAAGGAGCTGGGAATGGTGAAATTCTGTAACTTGAAGGAGCTGGGACTGGTGAAATTCTGTAACTTGAAGGAGCTGGGAATGGTGAAATCCTGTAACTTAACCAACAATTTCAGTAATACCAAGTTGGGGTTTTTTTTGAGCTGATACTTTAAAACCCCTCATTTTCTATTCTGTAGAAACACTCTCTTTTTTTATTTTTTTGAGCCTGGAAAGTTAAAGTACTGAGGAAGCAGCATTTGTGCTGTACCAGCCCACTTCAAATGATGCAATTACAACTGAGGAAGCCGGTGTGTCTTTTTGCAGTTTAGCAATTAAAACCTTTCAGATGCACAGCGTGGCATTTTTGGCTGACATAAAAGCTCTTGAGCAGTTTATTGCTGCTTGCACTTCTGGGCAGGATTTGCTTGAATATTACAGTGATAATGTGTCCATTAATGTATATTAGGCAAATGATATAATAAATACAAACTACAGCTCAGAGTAACTGGGAGGTGTCCAGCTCCTAAAACTCCATCTAAAGCACCTTTTTAAAACTTACTTGTTTTAAAAGCTCCTGAAAGGGTGCAGGTGAATCCCAGATCCTGTGACTGCCCTTCTCACTTGGCATCATTCTTGCAGCAAAAGTTTGGCTTTCTGCTCAATCGTGGTGGATTTACATGGAATTTCCAAGGCTCTTTCCACGAGAATGCTGTATTTGAATAGCAGAACTGTAATTTTGGAGTCTCAGCAGGCTCAGCCCCATCTGTCCGTGGCCTCAGCTTCAAATGGGATCTTTGGGAGGCCTTAAATTGCACATGGAAATTGTGTTGTGGGAAGACAGAGTTTTAATTCTGTAAGTAATGGATGGGACATAAAAAAAAGAATATTCAGGAGGCTTTTTCCTGCTGTGTTTCTGGTAGGAGACAAATAGAAGCTCTGGAATAGTGGAATGTCTTGGGAGAAGCCTTTTGTCTCTCCCTAATATGCACTGGCTCTCTCCTGGGCCAGCTTTGGCTAATTGACTGCCAGGAAACTTCACACTTGAAGCTGGGGGTGTATTCCAAGGTATTTCTTCCCCCTGGGATTTATATTTCTTGCTACTAATGAACTCAGGGACTCAGAGGTGTCTCCTCTGAGCCTGTCACTGGATAAATTTGCTTTGGCTTTGGGCTCTGCTTTGCTTTGCTTTGCTTTGCTTTGCAAGGTCTGTGGGGTGTGTTTAAAACTGAGATGTGAGTGGCAAATGGAATCTTGAGGTTCTGCAGGAGCTTTGCCCAGGTATCTGAGGCTCTGAGGATCCTCCCAGCCTGGGATCTGACCCTTTTTATTCCTCCCTTTGCCCACTTGTGCTGGGAAGGCAGAGGAAGTAGGGGAGGGAATTTTCCTATATTTGGACATCACTGTGTGGGCAAAAAGAGACATAAAGTAGTCATAACCAAAGAATTAAAGAGGAACTCGGAGTTTGGGGTATTAGAGTCTGAAATGTGTGCATTTTAAGCTCTTTCTGTTTGTCCTCATGTTTGTCACTGGTTTCTGAAGTGCAGCAGCTTTACCTGGGCACTTGTTTTACCTGGAATTGCACGTGGTGTTTCAAAATATCCTGTTAATGCCAGCCTCGGTTAACAGGATTTTATAGTTTATATTTATTGGAATTCTGGCTACTAATTTTAACTGTTTGCAAGAGGCTTTAAATTCTGAAAATAATCCCTCAGTTCCAACGTAAATAAGGGTCAATTTTCAGTTGCACTCTGGGCATTTGTGTCTCTGAACATTCAACAAAACAGGCAAACACCCCAAATATTTTCCATATAGCACTGCCCCCAGTATGAATTCCAGTAAATATGTAGCAGAACTTCCCAAAACAACATATTCTTCAATTATCTGTATTTCCCTGAAGATATGGTGAGGTTTCCAGCTGGTTACTTGACCTGAGGATTTCCAGTGTCCTTTCTGATCCTCTGTAGGAACATCCCATCCAGCCTTTCCACTGAAGGTTTTCAAAACCTCATGGCAGCTTCGATCATCCCTAATAAAGTATTTGATTAGTTTTAATTTCAATTCTTCTCTGGTTTATTGACACTTTCTTGTTCCTCCTACTCTTTCCTCAGCTTCCACGTGCCAGATCTGGGGTATTTCAGTGTGAGGAGCTCTTTGTGTGTTACCACCACCTCTGAGAGTCTTCACAAAGGTCTCTATAAAGGAAAACGAGAGGATGAGCATAAAACCATGATAATAAAAGCCAAATATCTTGTGGGAGCTTTGGGGACGAGATGTTGGGGGGGTGTTTTTGGTTTAATCTCATGACTTTTGAAATAATCTTATGGTATGTGAAGGACTGTCTGACAAAAACCACTTGGCTCTGTGGGGTTTGGTTCATGTTGGCATCCCAGAGCAGAGCTGTTTGAAAACTTTCTGCTTTATTTCTCCACCCTTCCCAAAGAATACAGCAGGAGCTTTGGGAGGCAGGAAACAGGACATGGAAGTGTGGAAATGATCTTTAAACTAAGTGCAATTTTATGGAGTGAAACACTGGGGTCTGTTCAGACCTCCCTTTTGAGGGTCTGTTTTCCAGTCAAGCAGAGAGAGTGAAGCTGGTAATTCCAGTTTGGGTAGATCTTGGAGAAGCTGTGGTTTGGATGCTCCTTTGGAAGTCATTCCTGCTTTGGGGCACCAGTGAGTTGGGCTGCAGGAAGGACTTTGGTTTGTTCCAGCAGTGGGGAGGAAACTCCACGCAGCTCCTTGTGGGACCTGGCAGCCAGCAGAGCCCCGGGAATGCTTTGCCAACCTTCCCCTCCTGCCTCAGGAAGCCTTTTGGCTGGAACAATAGCACGGAGCAGCAGTGGAATTCCTGTGTCTTAGGTGTGTTTAAAGGGGCTTTGCCTGCTCACAGTGTGTGCAGGATGGAGGAATCAGTGGTTCTTGGGTGGCAGCAGCGTGGTCCCTGGCCCCAGACATCCCAGGAATTGTGCTCCTTCCCTCCTGGAGGTGAGCAGCTGGTACCTGGCACAGCAGAAATCCTGCTGAACTGGCAGGTGGCAGCTGCAGAGAACCTGAGCTGTGCTTTCCTTGCTTCAATTTTGGTCTTTAATCACCTTCCAGTAGCTGCTCAGAAACCCAGCAGGTCCTGGGAAGGGGGGGTGAGGGGATACAGCTGGAATTCACATGGATGAGCTTGTGCAGGTGGCCCCATTGCTTGGACAAATGTGGCTTGTTTTCCCTCCACAAAGGTGAGGTTCCATCAGCATCCTTGATTTGTTTCCCAAGGATTCACTGGAAGTTGCTGTGCTTTGGGAAAGGCACACTCAGACCCACGGGCATGGAAAGACAGAGGGAAGGCCCTTGTTCCCACTCAGGGGGATGGAATGGCATTTCCAGGAACTGCAACACAGGAAGCTCAGGCATGGCATCCCCAAGGAAGAAGAATTAGGTGACTCTTTAGGAGATGACAGAGGGATTTTGGATGTGGCAGCAAAAACTCTTTGAAACTGAGGCTTCTCCATGCGGGAACATCCTAGAAAGTTAAGCCAAATGAAGATAGAAATGGAAAGATGGTTTTAATTTGGTTTCCTTTAATTCATTTGTTTGCTTTTATTCTGAATGAAGGTCTTCACACAGGGATTTCATTTCATCTAATAAAAGTACTTGGAATCATATCCTTTATTAGTTTAGGGTGGACTCCTGTTCTTCTCTTGCAGGAGCATTTTCAAACAACCTGTAGCCCAGGAGTTGGACATCAGGGAGGTGGTGCCTGTGGAGCTACAGGGATGGTGTTGCTGAGAAGCCTGAAAGGGAAACTTGAATTCTGGGAAATACATCTCAAGTTTACCATTTAGCTTGCATAAACACTAAGTTTGCTCCTACACTTAACTTCAAACCAGTTTATTTGTCACTTGGGGAATTTATAAGTTCTGCAATTAAAGCTTGTCCTGATTTGTGCAACAGGACTTCTGTTGCTGGCTCCTCCTTCCACTTCCCTGCTTCTCCCCACCTTTCAGTTCCACTCAAACAACTTCCCAGAACGACTAGCAGAACTTCACCAATCTATAATTTGCTGCACAAGAACCACATGGAGGGTTTTGTTGGTTTTTTTTTAAAAAGATCCAGATTTTTTTCATGTTTCAAGTGCTTGTTTGCTCGAGTATGTTCCTCTGAGTTCCTGGCCACGCTGCCGAGCACAGGGTGAACACAAAGCTGGCCAGGCTGTCCATGAACAGTGTGCTGTGGAATGCAGTGTCGTGGCACTCGAGGAATCCAGTGATCTCTGTACCAAGAGCAAGATGTTGTTTATTGTGGCTTTATAAAAGGTTGTTTGGGGTCTATAAAACTTGTTATCCAGCCCCGTCAGCTCCGAGCATGTTCTTGCTGCGCTCAGCGTCAAAGATATCTTGGGTGTGATGCACAGCTGTTAAATGGTGCTGGCTGGGCTCTGAGGAGGCTCACACTCTATCTTGGGCTGGGTTTATTCATCTGGGCTGAAAGGATATTTTCTTGCTAGTGAATTGGTCCACTTTTTGGTTGAATATCAGCGTGTGCTGGCTGAGATTCTTCACTGCTGGGCTGAAAGCGTTTGGAAAGGTTTTGTGAGAGATGATGGTGAACTTAGAGGGTTTCAAGCTGTTTAACTCTTTTGCTGCTTAAGGGTAACTATCTGCTTCTGTAATCCATTGGGAATGGAACCATTGGAAATTGATGTGAGCACTGTGACACAAACCATACAAAACACCCTTTGGACTTGGTCTCCTGAACTCTTCCTGGTGATACTTTTTTCCCTCCCATGGAAAAGTGTCTCCTGCATATACAGCAATATTTTTACTTCCAAATAACACTTGAACCTCTTTGTAAATTCTTCTGTCCAATTCTGCTGAAATTGAAGAAATCAAAACTTAGCCTGGCTTGAATTGGGTCTGTTCTTTCTTTCCCTGTACTTAAAACCTCAAGTGAGAGTCGGAATTCCAAACCCTTCGTGATCTCTAAAATCACAGCAAAGCAAAAAGTGGCATCACGGAGCCAAAAGGCTGAAATTCAGCAGTTTTGAGTGGATTTAAGAGGTTTTAGAGCTCACAGGAATAAGGTTTTTTAAAGGTAAGCAAGTGAGTCTGGAGGAAGAGGCCAGTTGTTGAAACAGGCAACGTCACAACAGCATTTTGCAAGGAAGCTCCAGTTTGCTTTTCCAAGGCATTGCCAGCTTTCTCTTGGAAAAAATTTGCTTTGCTTCTCCTCAGGCCGAGATCTGTAATAAATTTTCCCTTCAAGTATCCATTTTTTAATTCAAAACTTCTATAAACACCAAGGAGACTCAGCTGAGCTGTTCTGTGCCCCAAATGTGGGGTAGGGAGCAGTGAAGTGTCACCTCTGAGCTGTTCTGAGCTATGGCTGATCTTAGTTTTATCCCTTTTCCAGGTACAAATCACTGTTTTAGGAGGTTTTGTCTCTTCTTGCTTGTAATTCTCTATATATCCCTCAACCTGCTCCCTTTAAAACCAATATCAAGTAGAAAATACAGGTGAAAAATCAAGCTGAGGGTTTTTCAGTCGTGAATGTTGGAGCTTTATATTTCTCAAAGGTAATTTTTGGTTTTCCATTTGTTTTTTGTAGGATGCTGTGACATCAAAACCAGTCATCCAGTTTCAAGGAAGCCAAGGGGTAAGTTTGTGCATGGGTTGCCTTGCAAAGGCCTTTACTGGGATATGCAATTAATATAAGGAATTTTGCCATTCCAGCTCAAGGAATGATGCTCTGATTGCTGAAAGGGAAAGGTTGTGATTCAGGTGCGGTCCAGGAAAGTGGATCACATGGATTTTCTCTCTCCAAAAGCTTTTCCCTCCCCTTTATTTCCTAATTTTGCTAAAACCATGTGAAATTCAGTTTTATAAGGCCATGCTGTTGTGTAGAAGGAGGAAAAGGGTGCAGCAATCCATGGCAACCTCACCTGTATCCCAAGGAAACCTGTGCCAAGCCTGGTAAACTCAGTGCCAGACTTTGTGGCTCCCAGTTATTTCCAGGATCTGCCCTGAGTGTCCCGAAGGTTTATTTGATGTAACTCTGCAGTTCCTGGGAGTCCCAGAAGTTATTTTATATTTAGGAGTTTTATTTCTCTAACTTCTGTTCCGAAGCCTGAACTCCAGGGTATTTATAGCCCCTTGAAACAGTCTGGTGGTGTTTCTGGTAAAGCAATGCAGCTCTTCAGTGAACTTGCAAAATGTCATTTCAATACCTTTTAATTCTAAAAAAGTGCGTGTTTATCTTCAGTCTTTGCATAAAGAAAGGGAATTTTACTTTTTTATTTTTTTTTTCAAGAATCTGAACTCAGCTGTGAACAGTTTTATTTATTTATTTATTTTTTTAATGCACTGGCACATTAAAACTTTCCAAAAGGTTTGAATTAAGTAGACACTAAATCTAGCACATTGTCCTTGCCCACATAGTACTTTGGGATATTATTCTCACTAATAGCACACAGTACCCTTAGAAAATGCAGCAGGAAAGACATGATTGTTATTGTAAGTTCAGAAGAAAAATACAGACCTTCTTATCCTGGAAAATACAGAAAGGAGCAATTTCCAGGTTTTTTACTTTGTTTAGAACTAAACTTCCCTGGAAGCCAAGATCAAAATCTGCAAACTGAAGGTTGGCAAAATCAGAGGAGAGTGAAGGAAAACTCCTAAAGGTTCCTGATTTGTCTTTATGAGCTGAGAAACAGCTTTGCATGGAATAGAGAAAAACACTGGGAATGCTTTCCTTTCCCTTTGGAGAGCACCTACCCCTGACTTTTCCTCTAAAGCTGCCCAAGTTTTGGAAATGCCTCCTCTTGACATTTCTCCTCGAAGGAAATGTGGCAAAAAGAGTGGGAAGAGCTTCAAACACTCCCCTGGCCCTGAGTCTGTGCCCTCCTCCTGGTGGGTTTCACATGGCTCTGATATGCACGAGGCTTACCCAAAAAAATACCGTTGTAAGATGCTGCAGCTTCTTATCACAACGAAGAGTGTTTCCAACAATCAATATTTATGCAGTTAATTGTAGTGGAGCCCTCAGCTCCCAAAGAGGAGTTTCTGGTGGGATTGCTGCCACTCACCGTGGCAAAGGGCTGGGAGGAGGATGTGGCACCCAGGGCTGACCTCTGCCTGCTCCTCCTCAGCTCCTTCATTAATTGCCCTGACGAGGAAAGGCCAAAGGTAGGGAGAGCTTTGAAGGAAGCAGCTCCATGGGAGCAGAGAGAAAGAGCTCTTTGTCCTCTCAGGATGATTTTTCCTGGGTATGACAAGGAGCTGGCAGCTGGGGAACCATCTGCTTTTAAGGGTAGGACTCTCAGGATTCTCCTGCTTTAAGGAACTGAGGCTTTGGATGCTTTCGAGGGATCCTCCATCAGTTGGACTCAGGAGAGAATTCCAGGAATTTAACAGGCTCTCAAATCCAGATGATGACATTAAAAGTTATTTGTTTAGCTCCTTATTTTTTAAATAGTTTCCCCTGCTGTCCCTTAATTCCCCAATTTGTTGCCTTCCTATTTTGCTTCCTAAAAATGCAGCTCTGGAGAGTTCCATGAACTTTTGAGGGTGGTTTCGTAGCACAACTGTCAGGGGGATTTTAAAGCAGGGATGTGAGATTTTTAATAGTGGGAATGATGAAGTCAGTGGGAATTTCCTGGGCAAATATCCCTCTCACAAGAAGGAAAAGCTTTACTTTAGGGGGAGGCAGGCCATAAAATAAGAATTTAAACAACCTGCTGCTGCTTTAATTCTCCAGAAGCCTTGAAATTACTGTGTCCATGTGTTTTTACCTCTTCCAGTGTTACGCTGAGGGATGGTGTTAAGGATACTTTAAATTTCTAATAGAAAAGCAGCTTTTACATTTAGCACACTAATTAACCAGGGAGGGGAATTGTTGGGAATAAAACACCAGGTCAGGAAGGTGTTTTAGAAAAGGGGGATGTCAGTGGATCCAGCCCAGAATCAAGGCACAAAACCTCCCTGATCTGGATGGAATCTCTCAGGAGTTTATAAAAACTGGGGATTTCTTTCTCTGCAGCAATGCTGGTCTTGTTAATGGCTTTTGCAGTGCAATATTCTGTGTGACAATCACAATTTCAGTCACAGGGTGTAATTAGCAGAGTGTTACATTGCTTTGAAATGCTAAAACAGGACTATGGATATTCCTTAGGAGCAGCACCTGGTTGTTAGTTTTTCCTTACAAACTGGGTTTTCTTGGCTAGTCCTGTAAGTTTTTGAGCCTTGATCATTTTGCTGGTTTCAATGTGCACAAAAATTAGAATTTAAGAGCTTGAGTATCGCAGCATTACAAATGGAGATAACTGTGCACAACTGTACAGGAAAGGCTGAAAATGCTTCTATTTTGGTCAAAAGAGTCAAAATCAGAGCTTAGCTCGGGTGAAATTTGCAGGTGCTTGGTGGGCTGGGGAGAGAAGGGAAAGAACTGAACTGGGAGGGGAACAAAACCCCCCTTCAGGTGCCAAAAAACACGTGTGTTCATGGAGCTTTTTAATGTGACTGTTGGGGAAAAAATATCTTTGCTCTGTGATTGGAAAATACAACCTTTCCCCCCTGTTTCTTGGGCTGAGGCTGTGCTGGTATTAATAGAGGGAGGTGAAATCTCCATTCAGAGCGAGCTGTACACAGATGAGCATTACTTGAAAGAAGGAAACAGAAGTCACATCTGTACTGAGCTATTTTTAAGTGGCTCTGGTTACTGGTGCAACACTGAGCACCAAAATTAGGGCTCCCTCAAAGCAGTCACCATGCTGATTTGGTGGCTTGAGAAACCTTCTGTTTTCAGCTAAAAATAATTCCTAGATAACGGCCGGGTTTCATACACTGCACTTTTCAGTACTCCCCTGACTCTGCCTCCTGTCTGGTTTTATATTCTGGGGGGAAGCTGCAAAAACTCAACAAAAAAATGCTAAAATTGGGGCTCCTGGAGCAACTGGTTTTTTCCCCAATGGTAAATCAGGAGCGAGGAGAAAGTTATTTAGTGTATAACCAAATTATATGATTTGGTTTTATGTGCAGCACAACTTGTGCCCCAACCCAATAGCTCTGCAGGTGGAACAACCCCCTTGAATTTACCTTTTCTCCCTCTTCCCACCGAATTAATCTGCAAAATACCCCCAATCTGCTGTTCGCAGGACCCTGTTCTTGTAAAGCAGGGGGGAATTTTATTTCCCCTGCCTGGGTGGGGGCAGAGAGTGCTGGGACAGATTAAAAGGGCTCAAGGCTGTGGTGCACGTTTGGCCCAGGAGATAATGGGGCTCCCCAGGGAGGGTCCAGCAGCACCCACATCACCACCAAATCTGCTCCCAGTATTTTTAGCCCCAGATCCTGGGGGTAACTTGCTCTTGTGTGTAAAACAAGGCTCCAAGCTGGGTTGCTGGGCTTGCTTTTGGAAGAAGGGAGCTCTGTTTGAGGGCAGGGAAACTCTGCTCTAGGACATCCCTGTGGTTTAGCAGAGGGGCACGGATGCTCTGGGTTTCCAGGCTGCTGGAGACGTCTGAGGTGGCAAGGAAACCACCCAAAACCCCTCCTGTCCCAGCAGCAACCCTTCCTGAGCACAGCCATGTGTGGGTGCCACGAGCTGCCTTTGCTTGGGAGTGTGGATTTTCTGCATATATGTGGCAATGCGGGTAAATATAAATCCGTGTGGTTGAGCACAGCCTAAAATAGGTTGCAACTGATGTTCCCTGTGTCTGGTTTTGTGGAAGCCATCTTAATTATCAAATATTGATGTGATAGTAGAGCTCAGACGCTGACATTTCTGTTGGATCTCCCATGCAGAGGGGGAGACGGTTTCCCTTTTGAAAAATGAATGGCTTGGGGACGGGGACGGGGGGGGAGGGAATCAAAAACAATGCAGGATGGCTGTGGAGTTGTCTGCAGAGCACACTTAATGCTTGATTAAATATTTAATTTAGCAGCAGCAGCGTCACATTCGACTGTGAGCCATGAAATCTTGTTATGGAATTATAATATCTTAAAAAAGAAGAAGCGTGCTACCTATTGCCCTGGCTGGTGCTATGTTTAGTGCTGCCTCACTAATTCGAAAGCAACAAGCCTTGAGTGTTTTAAATTGAATACAGACAGTCTGTTTTGAGCCTGAATCAATAGAATTGGGTCAGATTCCTAGAGCAAGGTTATTGTGGGCTCTCTTGGAGAGGCAGCAAGTCCCCAGCTCAGATCTCTGTGCTGTCCCAGCCGTATCTGTCTGGAGCTGCTCTGTCCCTGTTCCCTTATCTCCCCGCTGCACACAGTGGGCATAACTTGAGTTTTCCTCGTAGCCTCTTGCTCTTCACGCCCTCCTGTGCAGCAATCCAGGTGCTTTACCTGTGCTGGGCTGCAGAATGCCTGAAAGCATCTTGGCTGCAGGAGGGCTGAGTTCTGGGCCAGCCTGGGGCACCCCAGTGACCCGTGTTCTCACTCTCCCAAACAGCACATCGCCATCCCAAGGCCCGACCGGCCCACAGAAGTGAGGACCTTCACATTTTACCTTTCAAATATTGGCAAGGACAGCCCCCAGGGGAGCTTTGACTGCATCCAGCAGTATGTATCCAGGTGAGTGGGACAGCCAGAAAAAAACCAAATCCAGCCTTTTCTGGAACTTACCTTCTCTAGCATCCCTTCCCTAGCAAACCTGAACGAGGCTTAAGATGGGCTCTTCATTTTTAGAGTGTTTCTGATCCATTTCTGTGAGTTTTTGGGAAGCATCTCTGTGTCCCCCACTGTTACTTGACTAACACAACCCCGGTTGTCCCCCAGTGCCATTTGCAGTGTCGGGAGTGTCTTTTTCCATTGCATTTCTTTTGCAGCAATGGCAATATCCACTTGGATTGCCTTGGGAGCATACAGGACAAAATCACTGTGTGTGCTACTGATGATTCCTACCAGAAGGCGAGGCAGAGCATGGCACAGGCAGAGGAGGAGACTCGCAGCCGGAGCGCCATCGTCATCAAACCCGGGGGCAGATACGTAGGTAAGCAGCAGCTCCCCTTTGGGGGGTCTTCACCAGGCTCTGCACTCATTGCTGGCCTTGTTTGCTTGACCATGACAGTCTCTGGTAGTTCCTTCGGGGTGTCTCGTTCAGGGTGCTGCTCTCCTTGTGTTGTGTCACCTTCACGGTTCCATCATCGCCCCACAGAGGAGCTGTGGCTGCCCCATCCCTGCAAGTGTTCAGGGCCAGGTTGGATGGGACTCGGAGCAACCTGGGCTAGTGGAAGGTGTCCCTGCCCATGACAGGGGGTGGCACTGGATGATCTTTAAGGCCCCTCCCAAGGCCAGTCATTCTGGGACTGCCCACGTGGCAGTGTTGGGGTTGTCTGTGCAGTGACATCCCTCCCTGGCTGGAGGTCACGTCTGTCACGCTGGGAGCTCCCTGCTGATCCCTCACAGTGTCTGTGCCCATGGCCAGGTCAGCTAAAATGTGCCACCACCGTGTCACAGCTGGGGTGTGCCCACTGCCACAGGGAGGATGGAGGTTGTGTCAGTGAGCAGAGAGACTAAAGCAGTGCTGCAGCCTGAACAGACCATCTCCCTGTGACAACAGAAGGAAAACCTCAGGAGAGGAAGTAAAACTGGCAAATATCACAAGGAGCCTGCAGAGACCCAGCTTTAGGCTCAGGGCCCTGCTTAACCTCAGGTCACAAACCTAGGGCACAAAGACTAACCAGAAAGCAGAGAGTTTCATGACTTTTTTTCTGAGGCAGCTGTTTTTCCTGCAGCCCATGTGATCTGTAGCCAGCCTCTGCTCAGAGGATCTGTGATGAGAAGGGTGAGTTGCAAACCATAGCACTGACCCTGACTCACTGGCACAGCAGCCAAGTGCTCAAAGCTGAGAAACAAGATAATAATCAGGAAGGAAATGCATTGATTTCCTGTAGACTAAAAGATTATTTTGTTTAGCTACTATTTGAGAACATTACAGTAAGTGCATGAAGTTAAAGCTTGTGAGGGAGAAGATTCTCAAAAGCAAATTGCTTCCCCGAAAGATAGAGCAGAACTTCTGGATTTAAAAACACTCCTGCTTTCAAACCCTTTGGTGCCCTGAAATGGAGCTGGGTAAAAGCAGTGGGGCACGGAGGCTGTGCTCCTAGATAAGATGTCAGTGTTACAGACAGGAGGGGAGCACTGCTCCAAGAAGGAAGAGCCTGGAAGGACAGTCCTGGTGTGGGCTACGCACATTGCCGGTGTGCCAGCACCATCAGCTGATTCCCATTCCCGGCAGGCCGGGCTGCAGGGACAGCACTGGCTCTCACATTTCCATGAGAACACGGAGCTCAGCACTTCAGCGTCAGTGGAGGCATTCCAGGCAGCTCAGATGTGGAAAAATTTATAGGAAATGTTGAAATTGGAGAGCAGCAGAACTTACAGATGTCAACTGGCACTTGGATAAACACACATGTCAATAGATGCCTGCAGGTAAATCTGCAGGGGATGTGTCTGCTTTTATCCACACTAAATGTGTGTGTAGACATCCACATCCATGCACATGCATCAATATTTGTGTTCTGGCTTAACTTAGTTGTGTTTTTTTTTCTTTCTTTTCCTATCACTGCACATTTTGGCTCCAGCCTCAAGTGGAAACCTCCCAATGTGTGTTTTTACTGCTCATGACCTGGCAAGAGTTAAGGGAGTTCTAGAAAGCTGACGAGTCTTCTCTTGTCCCATTTCTGGCAACAAAATCCAGTTGACCTCTGGATTTTGGGATGTTTAACGTGTGAATTGTTGCTGCTCCCCCTCTCACCTCAGCCCTGATGAGGATGGCTCGTGCTTGCTCACAGCAACTGTGGTGTGTAATAAAAAGCCAGGAAATGGGGCCTGGGTTACGCAATCCCAGCTCAGTAAAACAAACAGTGCAGACAATCCCCAGTATCTTCAGATGACTCAGTTGGAAACGTTGCTTCCTAGCAGTGGAGAAGTGCCATCCTGGAATAAACCTCCAAAACACTTGCAGTAAATGCTGGATGTTGTTTGTCCTAGCAAAGGGCGCTTTCTCCAGCCCAAAGTGATTATTGATTGTATCTCCACGGTTTAGACCTTGGAACCTGCACATTTTCTTCTCAGATTTGCTTGGTTTGCCTTTGGTAGCAGGAACGTGGCTGTGGGACCTGCTTCTGTATCCAGAATAGTCCAGTTCCTTGGTCTGGGCTTTACTAAGTGACGTGGGACTGGTGTGAGGGTTCTAGTTAGGGCTGGTTTTCGGTAGGAATGGGAGAAATGAATTCTTGGCTCGTGCTGTCAGCAAGCAGGAGCCGCAGTGAGGAAGCTGAGATGCACTTTGGAGACAGCTCCATGTTCTCCCTTTGCTGCAAACACGAAGCAGTTCTTAGCCCAGGGTAGAAGGGGTTATTCCACGAGCACAGACAGCACCCTGATGAATAGGCTGATGGCCCAGTGTCAGCCCCATTCATGGGGCCGTGTTTGGAGGGGGAAGGGAGGTGGACCCAGCCCCATAAAGTTCCTATTGTTCCAAAAGCAGAAACATCTGCTGGAGGAGCGTTTTTGCTGAGCTCAGCAGCGGGGAGCCGCTCGTTGACCAGTTCTGGTCTTTCCACTCCGTATTTCCACTCTTCTACATAATAATGCAGAATTTTCTTCTCATAGGGAGGGGGGAAAATAGTTAGATTAACCGTGGGGATACGTGCACTTGGGATAAATGGAAAGCTGGCAAACAAAGGGAGCTTTATGTGAGCTGGTGGCCAATAATACTCAGGTTTCCAGAGCTTGGTGTTGCTGTTTGCTGGTTACAAGCTTGTCATGAACCATAAAACTCATGGGATGCTCGTTCCATGTCGGAGCAGAGGGGGTGTGCTGGTTGTGTTTGTCCTTCCTTGTCATCTTGTGGCACTTCAGAGGGTGTAATGAACTCCTTATACGTGTTGACAGCCCACTGGCCTTTGCAAGGTGACTGCTGCAGTTCACTATTCTCATCTCATTTTAGGCAAAAAGGTTCAGGTGCGTAAACCTGCACCAGGAGCTTCCGATGCTGTTCCCTCCAGGAAGCGCCCAACGCCAGTCAACCTTGCCAGTGCAATAAAGAGAGGCAATAGTGCCATTTCTCAGAGACCCTTCAAAGATAGGGTTGTGCACTTACTGGCACTAAAGCCTTATAAGAAACCTGAACTTATTCTCAGATTGCAGAAGGATGGACTTTCTCAGCAGGACAAGGATTTGCTGGATAACCTTCTGCAACAGGTTTGTACTCTGACGAAGGCAACGATTTAGGTAAAGGGAAATGTCTTCTCAGAACTCCCCCGTGTCAGTGTAACCTGTTATCTCCAGACTGCAGCTCAGAGTGTCTCTGAAGGCCGTGGGTGACACAGTTCCCAGTTCAGGGTGCTGTTCCAGAGATAGCAGGAGCTTCTCGTGGCTACGCCTCGGCTTAGGGGGGTGCAACCAAGCTGGATGATTTTGGCTCACCAGATCAGTCCTTTAAGAGGAACACTTTTGCTTGGTCACGGGGAGAGTTATCTAACAGAGGATCTACAGCTCATTTGATTTGTTGTAACTTGTAAATCTATATATTTTTATTCTCTTGGACATAAAGGAGCGTGTTTTCCTGTGCAAAGCAGATGTCCCCTCTTTTTTTTGGTATTGCTCAGAGCCTTTGCTGCTTGGAAGTGCCACTGGTTAGGTGTGAGGATCATGCAGCTCCTTGCCAAGCACGTTATTTGTGTGTCAAGTGTGAGAGCTGTCTCCAAGCTGAACCAGTTCCTAACACTTGCAGTCACACCGAAGGTGCCATTTTAGGCCTTGCAGTAAATACCTTTATTGCTTTATTAAACACATCGTGGCTCTTGATTTAAGTGCTGCAGCTGCCCTCTTCTGTATTGGAATATATTCTGGAAAATACTCTGCATTTTGTTCATTTTACTCCTTTCCAGAGCTGAAAAGAGCAAGACAGGACTTAGTTTGCCCAAGGGCACAGGGCAGGTCGTATTAAAAACAGAGTTCAGCTGGCACAACTCGCTCCTTCCTTAAGATTTTAATCCTGGAGCCCTTCATTTTCCTAGCAGTGCCTGAATTCTTTGGAGCACCTTTTCAGTGCTATAAATAGAGTAGAGCCTGTGTTTCTGATAATCACTTTGCACTGATGCTCCCCCAAAGCCCTGGCAGGGCTGCGGCGCGTGCGGGCTCAGCCACGGGGCCCCTGATTGGGCTAAATGCTGATTTGGCTGGAAAGGTGTTGCTCGTAAAGTTAATCCCTCTCAGCCCTCCCAGGGCTCCCATCCACAAGCAGACAGAGATAAGCTAAAAATTACAGGCTGTGTTAAAGCTACACGTCTAAATCCGTCGAGGTGTGGGTTTCATTGTGCTCTTGCATCTCTCACAGGACTCCGTGTTCCTCCTGGCCTTTTTGCCTCATTTTGCAAGGCTTCTATTTTTGGGAGGGCTGGGGTGGAGCTTCCAGAGTCCCACACGAGCAAAACAAGGAGGTAGCAGCTCTCAGAGCTCCTTGGAGGAGAAAATCCAAGTTGTTCTTCCCGGGCTCCAGCTGTCGCTGCAGAAACAGGCAGGAACTGGAGAAATTCTGGGAGAGTTCTCCTCAAAGAACCTGGCTTTGCTTTTGTGTCTTGGGCGTGTTTACAGGGATACCTCAGTGTAAAACACAGCTCAAATTCTTCTGGTGTTTTGGCTCAGGGTTTTGGAAAGCTGACAGAACTGAAAGGAAAAACAAAGTGTTTGTCATGTCAACTGATAACTGGGCTTTCTATTTTTCTCTTATCGGGAGAGTTTGCTGTGTTAGTTGTGCAGCTTTTTGCTTTGAATTGCCTAGATTTTTAATATTTTTAGGATTAGGTTGTAGTCTCCCTGAAGCAAAAGCAGAAGAATTAGCAGTGTGTTCAGTTAATTCCAGACTTTCCACTGCTCCTCTTGTTTTTGAGGCATTTTACTGCTGTGTGCATAATAAAATCCCTAAGCACAACCACCTCCTGCGTGGAGGGAGCCGTGGAGAACAGTAATCCCTAACCAGAGGCACAATATCTCCATGGGCTGAACAAAAACATCTCCCACTTTCCAGGGAAACACTCCTCAAGCTGAGGGGCTCCAGCAGGGAATTTGGGATGCAGCTGCTGGCTTGGCCAGTCAGTCAGCCTGGCTGTGGGCAGAGCCTTTGGCACCTGGGCCTCTGTGTCCCTTTTCAAAAACTCTTTTAAAGCTTTATTTTCTTCTTAAACTTGCAGTGCTCTGCAGGCACAAGTTGGGCAGAGAAGCTGTGGCTGCCCCGTGCCTGGAAGTGTCCAAGGCCAGATTGGAGCAACCTGGGACGGTGGAAGGTGTCCCTGCCCATGGAATGAGATGGTCTTTAAATTCCCTTCCAACCCAAACCATTCCATGACTCTCTGAATCATCTAAGAGAGGTTTACTATCAGTGAAAGCCTAATGTGGGCTCTTTGCTTTGGGCCAACACTGGATTTTTCAGATGTGGAACCAACAGCAAGAAGTTAAATTTTCAGTCAGGCTGTGGAAAGATTGATCCAAGTGGGATAACTCTGAACAAGTTGTTTCCATTCTAATCCAATCCTACCCATTCCAGCAGTGTTTCCTATCCAGGCAGGGGTTTGTGGGGAAACTCCACAGGATAGAATTGGATAAAATGTCAGGCAGCTGCTGGTCAAGCGTGCTGAGCTCCCTGCAGTGCTGAGGCTGGAAATCACAGGTTCTGTTCTTGCCCTGAAGTACCCTTGGAAAAGTTCTCTGTGGGATCCAGGTGATCCAGTGCAGTGTGTCCACATTCCCCTCACTGCTGCCTGAGAAAGCAGCTCTCTGGCACCTCTTTTTTACTGGCTCTTCAGTGAGAAATTATCTTCTGGCAATTGTTAACTAAATTATCACTGCAAGACTTCCTCTCCCAGCCATAAAGTGCCCCATTTTGGCTGTGGCACAGGTGTGGTGGGTGAACTGCCTGTTCCCATTAGGCTTCATTTCCAGGTATTTCCATAAACTGGTGTTGTGCTGGTCCAGGCTACCCAAGCTGAATAATCTTTTTAGATATGACTTATTTCCCACTACACTGGATATGCTTTAGGAACTCATTATAAATTATCACCGTGACAAGGCAGAAGGGAAGGCACAGTTTGATTAAATAATCTTAATAATTAGGAAATGAAACATTAAAGTCCTTGTTCTCTGACACTACTCCCTGCTAAGTCTGCTCAGATTTTGCCTTCGTCTTAGCTCTTGTTTGTTCGAATAAGTGAGAAAATGAAACCCTAACGATGCTTTTACCAATTACTTCTGTTTCAGGTGGCAAATCTGAGTGCCAAGGACAGCACTTTCACACTGAAGGATTGTGTATACAAAGAAGTGCAGAAGGACTGGCCTGGCTACTCAGAAGGAGATCAGCAGTTGCTGAAGAGGATCCTTGTTAGGTAATTATCCCATCTTCTCTCTGACTTCACCTGGAGCTTGGAAATCCTGGGCCAGGGCAGGGGCTGTAAATCAGGATAACCCAGGTCTCTGAGTTGAGTGTTTGACTTATTTTAACATCTGGGGAATCTGTTCATCACCCAGGCAGATGGAGCTGACTAAACTTGAACATCCAAGTGGATCCACTCTTTAGATGGTCCTGGATTGCCTTTGAATCACTGTACCAAAAGCTTGAGGAACACCTGGCTAGGGAGCAGAAACTGTCCCCCCTTTTTCCACATCTCCTTGCACGTGGATTCCTGTGCAGGCTGATGTGTTCAAAGGCAAGGAGAGATGTTGCCATGCAGCCACATCCCTGAGGTTCACATGTGGCTGCAGTCGGGTGCATGGAAAAGCAGCTCTCTAGGGATAAATCCCCTAAAACACGTGCTGCTGCTCCTCTGTGTCCAAGGGATACCTGTTCCCATGTTCCTTCCTGAAAACAGCCCTTAGCACTCAGTTGATCTTTAGTTGCTAAAGACTTTCTTCCTCTACAGGTACTTTTCCTCCCAAGTCTGGAAGGCAGCAGGGAAGGAGACCAAATCTCCCAGGTTTCTCCAGGAGAATTCCTCTCTGAGTGTTTCTATTTCCCTCTCTGGCTTTTCAGTGCCTTGGGACAGATTTTGCAATGCAGACAGAGCTTTTACTTGTGCCTTATTTTATTGCACATTTGGTTGAGATGAAGCAGAGCGTGCTCTGTTTGAGCAGTTCCCATGATTTAAAAGCACAATTGACTTGGAGATGAGACTTTGCTAAACCAACAGAAAGTTGCACTCAAAGTGCTTTTGGTGTGTTAAGGAAAAATCAAACTCGTTTCAAGGGCCTTGATGTTAAATTATAATTAAAAGGAGAACTAGAACTGCCATGCAGTCTTTATGGCTTTCAAAAAACCAAGCGAATTTCTCCCTGCAGAAAGCAACGTTTGCTGCTTTTTCTAGAATTGTGGCCTTCACTTAGGAGAAGGTCTAAAAATAGACTTTGGAAAGGATGTATTCAACTGTACAAACAAAGCCCTGCTCAGCCAGTGCAGGTAATGAGGCTCCAAAATGGAAAAAACATGTAGGGTTGAAGGCAGGAGAAAAACAGTCACCAAAAGGGCACAGGCAGCAGCAGACGTTGGATTTACGTCGCTGGTCGCCGTCGTTGCCTGGAGCCAACCAATTGTTCCATGGCCTGCTCTGCAGGGCCAGTGGCCACTGGATGGTTCAGCAGCTGCAATAATTAGAACATCTGCAAAGGTTAAAGCTGTAACTCGCTCTGGTTGTGTTAGAGCAGCTCATTTTTCCTCCCCTGTTTGTTTTCCATCCTTCTGTTGGTGTGAAATGGTCCAGTGGCAGGGCAGTGGAACTGGGAGAGCTTTAAGGTCCCTTCCAGCCCAAACCATTCCAGGATTCCATGAAATCTTCAGCTGTTACGAAGCATTTGTCTGTCATTGCCTTCTTAAATCCATAATTAACAATTAGGAGGCATGGCAAGGTTGCTCAGGCTGATGAACCAGCCCCCAAAAAGCCACTTTCACTGGGGTGTTTCTGCAGTATCACCGGCCCCTTCCCATTTTCACAATCCCCAAGTACTTTCCTTGAGCTGTTGAGGTTGTTCTAAATAAAAACTAAACAAAGCCAGGGTGGCAGTGACTAAATGATGTCTAAATATTGCTGCAATACAGCCCAAGGTTCAAGCTCAGGTTAAAAGCAGAACTCTTGTCAAGTCATGGGTGTTATCTCTGAAATAATCTTCCTAATGTTTAAAAAAGATGTGCTTTAATGCTGACTGTAGTGTGTTGTGGCAGGATTTAGACCTTGGTTGTTTAGGCTCCACAGCTGGTGACAAACTGACTGCAGAGCTACTTTATTAAAACCTTTAACCCTGAATTCTTTTTTTTTTTTATTTCCAGTTTGTCAGCTGCAACTTGATGCAACAGTAGTGGTTTTTTCTGGGTGATTGATGTATGGGCAGTCTGGGGTGAGAAGAGCTGAGCAAAGCTGGTGGCCTGGGAAATCCCTCCCAGGATCTGGGGGGGAGCAGAGACCAGGCCTGAAGGGGAATTAAGGCACTTAAGTGGTTTTAATTGTGCTTTTTTTGCTACAAGAGGTTTCTATTATTTGTCAAATACCACAAATACAGCCCAGAGTAGGTCTTATTTTGCATGATGCAACTTAAAAGTATTATTGTGAAGCCCTAAATGTAAATCCTAGTGGACCAATAACACCTCAACAGTTCCTGTTATTATACTGTTTTTCCTGGACCCAGAGGGGCTCGCTGCTGAAAGGACTGCTGTTCCCATAAAATGTTGGTTTAATGATGCTGATGAGTGGGAGAACTTATTCCTCAATATCCGAACTTGAATTTCAGCCCCTTTTCAGTGAGCTTTGCTTTCTGAGTCATCCTGTGGAGTCAGTTTTAACTGGGTAAAGCAAAAACTCGGCAGAAAATGGTTTAATTAGTGCCTTACTGAGCTGTATTTCAATCAGAAGAATAATGTATTATATCCTTTACACTTTAAAATGCAATGCCAGTTTTACTAATCTCCATGTGGATTAAGATTCTAAGGCCGTAATTAATTTGTTCTAATTCTTACATCACAAGTTCAAGAGAAAAGAGGTAAAATTCCATCCTCAGTAGGGAATCCTCTCCTGTGTCTGAGAGCTCAGCCCTGCCTCCTGCCTCCCTGGCAGTGCTGCTCCAAGGCTGAGCTGAGGATGGAGGTAAGCATTCTCAGAGAACCACAAATCATGGGAAAAGCAAGAAAGGGATGAGGAATTACAGTTTGTCACTGATGTTTTCCTGTAGTACTTTCTTCACCCTAGATTTTGCCAGGGCTCAAAGCTACAAGTGCCTGAACGAGCTGCTTTCATGGCATCTCATCCTGAGCCCAGAAAAGGCTCTTTGCTCCATGGGAAAACATGGAATGCCATGTGTTGCCTCATCAGGCACGGGATTTGAAGGGCCCCAAACTCTGTTTTCCAGGAAACTCTGCCAGCCCCAGAACAGCAGCGGTTTCCAAGGAGAAGCACCTTCCCTGAGCCCTCCGAAAGACACCGTGAACTCCAGCTCTCCCCCTCAGGTGGGTGATCCCAAGGTGGTGGCCCCAGCCCTGGGATCCGTGTGCTCCTGATGGATTTGGCTGCTGGATGTGTGTCCAGGCTGAGCTGTTGCCTGTCTGCACCCTGTAATCACCTGCTGCCGGAGGCTCCCGGGTCGGGAGGTCGTTGGGTTTTATTTCTCTTTTATTAAGTTGGACTCTAATTCTGGGTTTCCTCAGCATCTGTTTCTCCTCTGGCCGTGGCTCAGCGAGGGCCTATGGGGAGGATCTCTGACAGTGTGTCTCAGGTTTAGTTGGAAGGGCTAAATTCTTTTCCCAGTGCCTACATCCCTCTCAGAGTTCCTGGGAGAACGAGCTCGTGTTTTCCTCATTACTAATAATTGAGTGGAACGAAGCCGTAATAAGCAGCTCCCAAACACACGGTTGGGTTATTAAAATCCTTGACCTTTTGCAGCCTAATTGCCGTGACAGATCCAGGGGCAGGTTGGTGTGCTCTTGGGTTGGAAATGCCAGTGCATGGGGCTGTGAAAAGAACACTTTGCCTGTTTTTCCATGAGAATGACCCCCGGAGGAGCTGCGTCCCGTGTGTGTCAGGCAGAGTCTGTCCCCACTTTTCCCATTATCTGTAGCACAGGAGCTCCTCACGTTGTGAAATGCCTCCTTCCCTTCTCCACTGTGGGTCAGCCCAGACAAGTTGAGTATTTATTCTTCTCCTGCCAATGGAATGTGTAATTCCTACTTGTCTGGACAGACGCACTGAGGATTAGTGGCAAAGAATATTAGCAGGTAAAGAAATTATGTGCTTTCTGGCACTCAGAGGGAGGCAATTCTCTATTGAGAACAAGGACTGTGTAACTTGTTTGCCAGGTAGCTAATTCCAAATCCTCTCCTGCTCTGCTGTGGGCATGTTCCTGGGGAATAAAGATCACCTTCAAGTTAGCTTGGAAACACACAGTGCTGTTAACAGGCTGGTCTTGTGTGTGTCTTAACTGATTCTGGAAAAAGTAAGGTTGAAAAATCATCTTGCTTCTGGCTCTCCATAGTTTGAAAGACTCAAAGGTCTGTAGGGGGTGGTTTGGGTCTCTTGAGATGACCCAGTTGAAGCTTTGGGTTGGTTGATTGATTTGGATTTAGAAAAGGCTGGTGGAACAGGGGCAACCAGACGGGGAATTGAAATGTTTCCAGTAGTGGTTCTGTTGTGTCAGACACCAAACCACAGTACTGTGAGCTGTCACTCTTAATACTCTCTTAGCTGTAGTTTCTATTTAGAAAGGGATGGCTGCTAGTGGGTGCAGTGCCAGCAGAGGACTGGGATTTGGTAGTCTGGAATGCCAGATATTTTGGGAAAGTTCAGCTGTGGAATGAGGTCGAAGAAAAGGATTGGTGTGGTGATTCTAAGGAAGCCCGGCTGAGCAGGAATGGGATGCACAGGCCCCTCGTAACCAGGGAGGTGAAGCTGACATTTGTTGGGTTTAGGGAAAAGGCAGCAAAATGTGGCAGTTTTGTGGGGTTTTGTGACCTGAGACCTGCAGTCAGAGAGGGCCCCTCCTTTGGGAGATGGACACTGAGTGTTCTGGGAAGGGATGTTGCAGAGCCGGTTGGACGTGCTGTCCTTGCCCCTGGAGCTCAGTGGCAGAACCAGCAGCTCCTCTTCCTGATCACCTTGGCAGGTGGGGAGGATTCCTGGCCTGGAGAAGTGGCCTGGAGACCCCTGAGTTAACAAAGAGAAATAATAATAACCAGAGGGGAAAGGAGTGGATTAGGGGCTCCTCCAGCTGCACCTCTGTGATGGAACAACATTTCCATTTGCAAACACGTCACAGTCCCGCCTGAGACAGAAAGAAAATAATGAATTATCCAAAAGAAATACCCAGAACTATGGCTTGTTTTCCTCTGGGCACTAAATAATCCTTGCTCAGAGTTCCTGCAGCCTGGAGCTGCCAGGTGGGCATACACTGCTGGCTGGCCAAGGTAATGTGGGCTGGCACAGGCTGGGCTGAGCCCGACAGCCGTGGTTCTGCTGCCTGATGGATGGATTCTTCCATGAAGCAGCTTTTCCAGGCTGGAGAACTGGAGAACCAGGAGGTGTGGGCACCTCCAAACCCTGCCTGTGGCGGTCCTGCTGGCAGGGACAGCTGGGAACCACTTCCCTCTCTACACTTGCCTAAAAAAGGGTTACTCAGGTCACGTTGGCCCCTGTGACGTGGCTCTTTTAAAGTGCTGCAAATGGCCCCTTTTGCCTGAAATTCTGAGAACTGAGCAGTTGACACTTCCTTGTCTCTTCCGGGCAATGCCTGGCTCTTGAGAAGAGGAAGGAGTGGGTTGCAGGGTGAGACTGGGGAGCACAGAGCTGGCAGTGAGTGAAATGCAGAACTGGGGAGTGCCCTCCCTGCTCCAGAGGTCTGAGCAGGGAATTTTTGCAGGGAATTTTGGGGGGCTCTGAATGTTGTGCCACGAGCAGGACAGATGTTTTTATCAAGAAATCCCGGGATGGTTCGGGTTGGAAGGGACCTGAAAGCCCATCCAGTGCCACCCCACGCCATGGGCAGGGACACTAGAGCAGGTTACTCCAAGCCCTGGCCTTGAACACTTCCAGGGATGTTTCCAATCTCTGCTAATTGGCTGGGACAGGGGGAGGCTGCAGGGTTTGAATTCCAAAGGGCTGGATTTGAGACAGGCTGCAGGGAGAGCAGGCTGGGTATGGATAGTGGGGGAGATCAGTGATTCCTGACGGGATGGTGGGATTCCTTAAGCTCTCCCACCAAGCTGCAGGCTCTGGAAGGCAGTCAGGAAGCAGCCTGGGTATGGATAGTGGGGGAGATCAGTGATTCCTGATGGGATGGTGGGATTCCTTAAGCTCTCCCACCAAGCTGCAGGCTCTGGAAGGCAGTCAGGGAGCAGCCTGGGATGGCTCAGCTGCTTTTCCTGGGAATACTCCCTTCTTCCCTGTCTCGCACCACCACCTAGTGGTAACCGCATCCAGCCCTCACCACGCTTCGCTTTTCCTTTTCCCTCCTCAGAAACGATCCCAACCCTTGGAGTTTATCGACCCCCTGGCCAACAAAAAGCCCAGGATCTCGCATTTGGCTCACAGAACTCAACCCACCTTCAACGGGAAGCTGAACTCCTCCAACGGGAAGGAGACGCCCGCGCCCCCCGCCCTGCCGCCGCCTCTCCCGGAGTCGGGAAGCTCCAGCTCCAGCCTCCCGGTGCTGGAGCTGCCCAGGCCTCACGACCCCCTCTCGGATGTGAGCAACGACCTGGCTCACAACGGCAGAGACTGTGAGAGCACCGAGCCCACGGACAGGCTGAGCCACCCCCTGCCCACAGACTGTGCCCAGACGAGCAAGCACAACTGCAGCTCGTACGTAAAAAGCAAGAAAAAGTCCAAAAAGCACAAAGACAAGGAGAAGGAGAGGAAGGAGAAGAAAAGCGAGGAGAAGTGCAAAGAGGAGAAGCAGAACTGTGAAGTAATAAAAAATGCTGACTTAGGTAGCGTTCCCCAGGAACAGGTCACAGGTAAGGATGTGGCACTCAGTGCCGGGATCTGGTAACCACAGTGGTGTTGGACTTGGTGATCTCGGAGGTCTCTTCCAACCCAGCTGATTCTGTGAGAGAGAATTTGGTGTTGGCTGGGGGTGATCCCGCTCTGGATCTCTTGGAGGACTGAGAGCGCACGTCCTGTCCACTCCCAGAGACAGTGGGGAGTGAAATGCCAGCACTGTCCTACCTCCAGATCACCAAATGTGCTTCCTCTCCAAAGAGGATATCAGGTTTTTCCTGTTTAACCTTTCGTGCTGTTTGGAACTGCCTCAGAGCGTGTCATGTTTCTGCTGGGTAAATTAAAAGCTGGGATAATCTATGGGGATGAAAGATCTGGGAAGAGCAGCTCCTCACGGTGCTTGTGTTGGGTGTTGTGGTGGCTGTTGTTTGGATTTTTAATGAAAAGTTAGTCACAAAAGCTTTTAATACTGGATACAAAAGAAATGCTAGATAAACCTGGTGATAAATGCTGTTAAAGCAGTATCCAACCAGCTCTTCCAGCCTGGAAGAGCTTCCTTGTATCCCACTAGGACTCTGAATGTGTTTATTCAAGGACTAACACAACAGTGACAGAAACATTTTCCATAAACCACCATTTCAAAGTCAGTCCTGTGAACTTCTAGAAGTCAGAGCAGAGAGTATCTCTTGGCTAATCCCATCCATTCCCTTCCCTGCTGCTTCCATGTTTTCTGCTGTTTGTTACAGCTCCCCAGAGCACTGGGACTTTCCCTGCAGCCTCTGGGAATGTCTTTTAAAGTTCTTTTTGAATCCATCTCATTTTCCTTTACCCTGGTACTACTTTCTACATCCCTCCTCGTGCCTGGTGCATGAAAATCCTCCCATTTTGGCTCAAAAAGAACAGCATCTTGAAATGGAAACTAATTTGTTGGATTCCTGGAAAGGGAGACGTTCACAGGGCCTTGGGATTGAGCTGATACCAGCTCTCACCTTCCCCACACTGTTTGTAGCACCTACAAAAGCATTTTGGTGGCTCAGCAGTGATTGTAAGGACAGTCCATTGGTGTGATGGTTGTGTGGCACTGCAGGACCGGCTTTTTAGATAATTCTTCTACTTTAACCTTCTTATGTGTCAATCCCAGGTTTTTTCTGGGAATGTTGCCTTTCTTTCACGTTGTTTTTGCTCCCCGTGTACCTCTGGGGTGGCTCTGGACACACATATGTTCTCTCTCTGATCTTTTTGTCACTGTTTCTTATCAAAACCCAAATCCCTGAACTCTGAAGTTGTTGACCCGTCACCAAACCTTTTGTGCTTCAGTGCCTGGAATTCTGTTCATGAGCAGGAGCTGGGGTTTGTTCCTGCTGCTGTATGGGAGGTAACAAATCCAAGCTGGATTGGGAGCAAGCACAAACAGGATGTGGTCAGTCCTGCTTGGATCCTGGACAGCCAGAACTGGGAGCTTTTCCTTCTGTGCCTCGTCCTGCTCCTTCCCCATTTCCCCCTGGGGCTGTAGGGAAGAGTTTCATGGAATCACAGAAAGTTTGAGTTGCAGGGACCTTAAAGCTCATCTCATTCCAACCCCTCCCTGCCATGGGCAGGGACACTTTCCACTACAAGTGGAAGGTTTTCCTGGGAAGTTTCTTCCAGGGGGACCTTTGGGGTCCTTTCGGCGTCAGTAGGTGGCACTCACAGGCAAAACAAACCTTCCTGTCTCCCTTTCTCCTCCAGGATCCTCCAAACTTCTTAGACCACATTCTGCATCTTCCACTGCAGGAAAGGAGGGAAAGGCAGGATTGTCTGCAGCAGGAATTTGAGTCTGGGATGTTTTTATAAACCCTGGCTTTGTGCCGTTCTCCCGTTCTGCCCAGGAGAGCCTTTCTGTGGAAATTCAGGGGAAAAACAGTTTTTAAAAAGATCTGAAGAGGTTATTGCTGTCTCAGCTTCTGTGCAGCTGACTCTGATGGGGACTTGGAGTGTAACACCTAATTTATGAGCAGTGTCCCTTTTCAAACCTGGATCCATTTGCTTTCTTCCCCCAAATTTACCCTGCAGGGTTTGGTTCCACTGAGGATGGGTCTGCTTTAGGCTCACTCTGAATCCTGTTCCTCCTGAAGTCTTTGCTGCCTTCACTTAAAACTCCTGAATACTCTTAGCTGAGCCTTTACTGATGCTGAATCCACTTCCTGGAGCAGGGAGCTCTTGGATTTGTGTGGGGAGAGAGCTGCATTCCCTGTAAACCTCTCTGTGGTGCCCTGTAGGACTCTGGATTATCAATAGCAGGAATCTGCACCTGGAATGCTCACGTAGGAATCTGGAAAGTGTAGAAGCAGGAGAAAAGAATGTTCACCTTGCTCAGCTCTGTTTTCTCCCCTCAGCACGTGTTTTTCCCATTCCCAGTGGTGCTATCAGTGTTATCCCTCTCCAGGCACTGTTTATACACCAATTAAATTCAGATTTTTTTGCATTGGCTGATGCTGGTGGTGTTTTGCTGACAGACAAATAGTGGAGGAGCCTTGAACTTTCAACCACCTTGTTGTGGCTCTTCTCTCTCTGTCAGTTCCAAGCAAAACAGAAATCCTTTAGAATTCCATAAACTGTATATTGCAGACAAGTTTATGAGTTTGAAGTTGATTTGCAAAGAGCTTTGAAGTTTAAGAACATCTATAAACAAGTCTTTATTTTTTCAGGTTTAAATGGAACATGCAATAATTCTAGTGTACCAACATCAACTTCAGAAATGCCAGATTATTTATTGTAAGTATTTTTATCAGTTGCTTCATCACTTTGGGATTGTGTTTCAAGCTAAAAATCCCAAGGCACTGGGGATTTTTGTTGGACTTTTGTGTTATTTGATAGAACTTTGTGGGGTGGGTTAAAAACAAGAGTAGAGACTAAACCTGATATGACATCTGCTCTTTACCTCCTTGAGTTCAGGTTTATCTCCTGTAAACTGACTGTTGAAGTAGTTCAAGAAACATTTTATACCTTGGAGGGGTTTGAAGGATTAAACATCTCCGTGTTACAGCTGGAAACTCTGAGAGGAAATAATCTGCTTTAATGTTATGGAAGGCAGGGCAAGGAAGGATTTGGGGAGGTTTGCTAATTCTTCCCCTCTCCAGAGCCAAGATCATCTGCATAAACCACTGAAATATTCTTTAAGGGGAGGTTATAACCCCTGGGTTGGGATGTGAGTTGTTTCACCTCTTGACTCTTTAATCAGATCCCCCCCGAGGTTAATTAAACAATCCACTCCAAAAACCCCTGTGCACAAAGCCCTGAATCTGCATAAACCCCAAACCTGTTCCAGACAAAGCTTTGGAGTGGGGAAGAAGTGTAGCTGGGGGGGATATTCCCTGTGCATGTCACAGCCTGGGGTCTGATTCCATCAGAGCTGGTTTGACTGTGCTGGGATCCCTGGGAGAGAGGGGATGGAGGAGGAAGAGAAGGTTCTTGTGTGGTTACTGGTTTTCTGGGCTGTATGAACCCCAAACAACCCCTCGGAGGTGATATTTTTAGGGCCATTCAGAAGAATTTGGGTGGCTGGGAGGGGATTTGCTGATCCCTCCTACAGAGGGACATTACAGCTCCTTGGGCCCTCTCCAAAGGAACAGTGTGAGGTTTCTGAGCTCTCTGAGATCTCTGGTCTCACCTTCTGGTGGGATCCAACTGTTCTGGTGGTCAGATCCTTAAATTTTAAGAGGTGCCCCATATTGTAAGAGCTGTTTTAATCAAGAAGGTGGATATTGTGTACTGGTAGAGGACAACTTTCTAACCTCCTGTCCTGTGTCAGTGCTTCCTTATCCCAACCCATAGCAAGGAGTCAGTTCTTGAAGGCTAAAGCACATAAAAAGTGCTTAAAAAGTTAAAAGAGTGAAAGTTCCCCCTTAATTTGAGGCCTCAATTAGCTTTTACATGTTCATGCACCGAGCTGGTGCTGCTGCAGCCAAGTCAGGGGAGCAAATTAGAGCCACCCCCTCCCAAAAGATGAGTTTTACCTTCAGAGAGGGCTGTAAAAGTCAGGTTTAATGGCTTTTTGTCGAGCTGAATAACTTCCAAAGGGCCCCAAAGGCACATCTGTTCCACGTGAGCTCGTGTGCCGTGCTCGGGGCACGTTGGCCGCCTCCAGAAGGTGCTGGAAATCAACTCCAGCTCCTCACCGGGTTTCGTGTCGTGCTCTTGCCACATAATCACCCCTGTGAGCGTTTTGCAACGATGGCTCAATGCTTTTTGTGTTCCTTTAAAGCCTTAACACTGGAAGCATCGTATTCCTGCTGTTCCAATGGCTGGCACAGAGGCAGAACTCCATGTTCTGTGGGACAGCAGGAGTTAGAAAAGCTGTAGCAGCACTATCTGTGTCCTCCTCCACCCACAGCTGCTCCCAGGCTTTGTGTACCTGCCTAGTCTGCCCTATCTGGTGGAGATAGGAAGTTTTGGGAGCAAACACTGTTTTGTTCTACAGGGAGGTCAAGGCAATAATCCTGACAGTCCCTGCGGAATTTTGCTACTATAATGCAAATCAGGGTGAGAGGAAACGGCCTCCAGTTGCACCAGGGGAGGTTTAGGTTGGATACGAGGGAAAATTCCATCTCTGGAAGGTGGTCAGGCACTGGAACAGGGAATGACCACCCCTGGAGGGATTTAAGACATGTGGATGTGGCACTTGGGGACACAGTTTAGTGGTGGGGGAATGGTTGGATTTGATCTTGGAGGGCTTTTCCAGCCTTGATCATGGAATCCCGGGCTGGTTTGGGTTAGAAAGGACCTTAAAACCCTGCCATGGGCAGGGACACCTTCCACTAGCCCAGGTTGCTCCAACCTGCCCTTGGACACTTCCGGGGATGGGGCAGGGATGGAAATCCTTTCCAGGGCCTCCCCACCTTCCCAGTCAGCAGAGGTGACTGGGGGGATTATTGCCTTGACCTCCCTGGCAAACAATTCCTTCCCAATCTCCCATCTCAACGATTCCAAACCTCACATGGCTTGGGTTTCACTCACCTGGCAGCCCAGCAGCAGGGCTTGCCATCCCAGCACCCACCTCCTTGCGGGGGACTTCTCCCTAAAGCCCCTTCTCCCTGCAGAAAATACGCAGCCATTTCCTCCTCGGAGCAGCGTCAGAGCTACAAGAACGACTTCAATGCAGAATACAACGAGTACAGAGACTTGCACGCCCGGATAGAGCGGATAACCCGACGGTTCACACAGCTGGATGCCAAGCTGAAGCAGCTTTTGCAGGGCTCTGAAGAGTATAAGGTACAAACAGACAGAAATATACCTTCAGAACCTCCTTCTGCCCCTGGCAACACTGTAACTCGTTTATTTGCTCCCTTTGGGTGTGGGCTGGTGTGTGAATTCCACCCAAAAGCGGTGGGGAACGTGCACACAGCTGACAGCTCTGGGGTCTGTCCTTCTCCCAGCTCTGTGCTGTTCCCTTTGCAGGCTGGAGCCACATCATGGGACTTGTTGACAAGGAAAGGCCTCAGTGAGACAATTGGCGTCCTCAGCCAAAAGCTGCTGGAAGCTATTAGTGTATCCCAGCCAGAAAACTCATATTTGCACATATGGGAGCGTATCAGGGCTGGAAGGGGAGTTAGCACGGGGTCATCTGCTCCTCTGGAATCTTTGATCTTAATAATGCACCATTATTGGTCTTGTCAGGGTGATTTTTAAAGAGTTTTAGCCATTCATTAGCTTGAAAAAGTAAGTCTCGTTGAGTATAATAAACAGATTTTTACAGAGCACCTATTGTGCTGAGCACAGCTTCCTCCCTCACACATCCCACCCCTCTCCCTGCAAAATTCCATGATTCCTCCCTGGATTGCTTTTATATCTTGCGGGGGGAAAGCATTTGGAGCGTTGGGAGTGTCGATTATCCTGGAATTCAGGTGCCTCTTACAGGTAGTTCTCGTGGCTGGGGAGTGGGCCCTGATTTTCCAGTGCTTCTGGGGTCAGCTCCAGCATATTCATGGAATCAGGCACTGGTTGTAGCCATCAAATCTCCCCAGGGAAGTCGTGGAGGGAGCAGATTCTGGTTGGAATTTGGAGGAACTGTGTACGTTGAGCCATCAGTAAATATTTCCTGCAGCAGTACGTTGCAGAACTGAAAATAACAACCTATTTTTTCCCCTTTTTTTAGACCATCCATGATCAAATTTTACAGGAATACCGGAAAATTAAAAAGGTAAGTGAATGTGCTTGGCCACAAAAGGCTTTTGGGTGGTGCCCCTGGTGTGAGTGAAAGAGATGGGCCCTTGCCAAGTGCAAACCCAGGCTCTGAGGCATTCCAGCAGATCTTTGTTCAGCTCCAGCCTGTCCAAAAAGCAGCTCAGGAAGGGTTTGGGGGGAGCTGGGAGTGCTCCGTGGATCCCGGGGAGCGTTCAGCCGTGGCCGTGGCACAATGGGTGTGTTAAATCAGGGCCTTTATCTCTCCAGGGAAGGAACAGTTTGTGTTTCAGATGCACAGGCTGAGGGATAACAGGATCCTCCAGGATTTGGGGGGGTTGGTACACAAGGTCTGGGCTGGGAGAAGTGTCTGGGCTGCAGCCCCCAGATTTTTGGTGTGTGGGGCACGTGAAAAGCATTGAATTTCTGTATTCTTTATGCAAAGCATCCACACACCAGCAGTGGTTTGGGGTGTTCCTTTTAAATCCATGAATATGGCCCTGAGCCCTGTTGTCCTGAGGGATTTGGGAGCTTTTTGAAGAGATTCCCTGCCTGTTGGATGTTCATCTTTGTTCCAAAGCTCCCTGGTGGGGGCAGAGGGCAGGGGGTGCTTGTTGGAAGCCCAGCTGCTCCCAGTTAGGCTGAGCCTCACTCAGGTGAGCTCATTCCCTGGCATGAGGCTCCTGGAGCTGGATAATGCTGAAAAGGGATTTTATTCTTTGCTTTCCTTAATCAGAGTAGGTCTATTTTACATAGGTACCTGAAAAGCTTCGTTTCTTGGTCACATCAGTGGCTTCAAACTGAAAGAAGGGAGGTTTATATGGGATGTTGGGATGAAATTGTTGGCTGGGAGGGTGGGCAGGCCCTGGCACAGGGTGCCCAGAGAAGCTGTGGCTGCCCCTGGATCCCTGGGAGTGTCCAAGGCCAGGTTGGAGCACCCTGGGCTGGTGGAAGGTGTCCCTGCCCGTGGCAGGGATGGAATGAGATGACCTTTAAGATCCCACCCAAAGCATTCTATGCTTCTAAACATTTCTCTGTGGTGTGTTGACCCCACCTGGGGGTTTGTGAAGAATCACCTCCCACCTCTGCGTTCTCATTTTTCTTTCCAGACTAACCCCAATTACAGCCAAGAGAAGAACCGCTGCGAATACCTCCACAACAAACTGGCTCACATCAAAAAACTCATAGCAGAGTATGACCAGCAGCAGTTTTAGCTGCCACTCCCCCTGGACTGGGTAGGGCAAAACAAAAAAAAACAAAAACACAAAAAAAAATCCAGTCACCTGGACGTTACGTTCCCTTTTATACACCCCAATCCCTTTCAGAGACGAGCATTAATTCCTCGTGGTTGAAGAACTTGGGGATGACTTACGATGCCGAGTCTGTCATGTCCACGTCCAGCACGCTCCTCCCGAGTTTTTAAGCCTCTCTGAATGTTGGAATGTAACAAATGGATAAAACAAATTAGTCTGCTTATTTGAAGCCAGCGTTTGACACTTAAGGGAAAAAAACTTGCCTAAAAAGTGACCGAAGCTCCCAAAGGTTAAGAATCTGTAGTTTTCATGGATTAAAAGGTTGGCATGGAAGTGTAATTCCCCCTGGCCCAGCTCCACTGGGTTACAAATTGTCCTACAAATGGTGAGGAACTGGAATGCTGCTCGGAGTGCTGGGTGACCTCCCGGCACGGCGACTGTTGGAACGAGAGCTGTGTCTGCTCCCGGCACCGCGTAAATACACCAAGTACCCAGAGCTCTCCTTGTCTGTCCCTGCTTTGTCATCTTTGGGGGGGTGGTTGTGGCAGCACAGGGGGGTCCCCCGGGGCTCAGCACCTTGGCCGGGGCACAGGTGGATCCCACCCCAAAAAACCCAACCCCTAAACCCCCTTTTTTTTTACCTGCTTGTGCGTTTCTCGGGTGTAAACCCCTGCAGTGCCCTCTCAGCAGGTGTGGCCCAGTCTGCCCAGTTCACCTCCACCTGTCTGTCTTTGACTTTTATAATTTTCTACCAAGGCAGCCGATTTTATTAATTGCTGATGAGACTCTGGTCTATTTTTGTATCAAAAAAAAAAAAAAAAAAAGACAAAAAGCCAAAAAAAAAAAAGGCATCTTTTTCTAAAACTGTGCCTCCCTTTTCCTTTTAGGCCAAGTGTTTCGGAACCCTCTCCTTGCAGTATTGCTAAAACTTACCAAATAGTCACCCCGAGGAGTTATTTTATTCCTGATCCATGAGAGGAGGGGGTGGGGGGTGCCATGCTTTCTCCTGGGATGGTTTTTTGTGTCTTTCCAAAGCAAACCCTTCTCAGAGCAGCAGTGTGAGAGCAGTAAGGTGGTGTTTTCCCACGCGGATCCCTTCCACTGGTGTGCTTTATCCAGCCAGCTTCTCCCTCCAGTCTTGCTTCCTGATTTTTTTTTTTTTTCTTATTTTGGATTGAAGGGAACATTTTAGAGTATGGCCAGGGTGTGAGAAACACTCCAAAAAGCACAAAGGTGTCCTTTAACTCTGCTATTCCTTCCTTTCTCTGCCCTCTCCCCTTTTTAATCCTGCCAGCCTGTGGGATTTGACTTCTTCCCGCTTCCGTTTATCTCAAAGTAAAGGATTCCTTCCCTGTGGAGTCTCCTTCCCTTGGAGGTTGCACTGAAGAGCCTTTCACCCTTTGAAGGAGCAGAATGGCAGAGTTAAGGAGGGAAACACTTCTTACACAAGGAGTATTTGAGTTTTTTCTGCCCCCAAACCCGAAGTGGGTCCATCTACTGTATTAACAAGAGAAAATTATTAATAATAATTCCATTATTGTCACACAGCCAAGGCCACTGCTTTGCTTTGTCACTTTATTCTGAAGTATCACCCTGTGCATCCAACATTCCCTGGGGCTTTGCCATCCCCTTTTTTCAAGGAAAAGGTGACAGCTGGAGGGCCAGGGTGGCCTTGGCCCTCAGGAGAGCCACTGGGCAGCCACTGGGCAACCACATTTTACACTGGTCCTCAAACCCAACCCTGGTCAGGAGAGGGGGAAGAGACGTACCTGCCGTGGTCTGTAGGGTGAGCACCCCAGAAACCTCCCCAAGGCGTTCCCACTGGGAATCCCGGACTGTGGGGAATCCTTTGCACCCATCCCTTCCTCGCCAGATCAAACCTGGAGGTTCTGCTTGTCAGGGAAAGTTGGAATACACCCGGGGGTTCTGAAGGCTTTTGTCTGGAAAACTTTGTCCTGCTCCGTGGGGTCTTGCCATGAGTTTCTCGAGCAGGGAGCAGTGTCCAGGCTCTGATCCCAGCAAAGCTCCCGGAGCTGGGAATTCCTGCTCCCAGGTGGAGCCTCTGGAGCCCTGGGGACCTGGGAGAGGGGGCTTTAGGGGCACCTGGGATGCCACAATCTCGTGTCACGGCCGGCCAGAGGTTCCAAATTCCGTGGTTTTTGGGGGGCAAGGCTGAATTTCCCAGTGCTGGGGCTGGGGGGGGCTTCGTTCCGGCTGTGGAGGAGCACAGAACTCGGGATGGCTGAAGAGGCAGCAGCTACAAACCCAGGATGAGTAAATTCTTCCATGGAAACACTTCTGATCCTTAATTTTGAAAGGGTTTTGGTTTTTTTTATTTTGTTTTGTTTTGTTGCTTGGGGGGATAGAGATGGATCTCAATCTTTATACATCTGCTATAAGATATTTTTGCAAACAGAGTTGTATACAAAGATGTATTGTGTACATTTACATGTATATTCTGGAACTTCTAAAAAATTTGAATATAAAAAAAAAACCCTTGAAAATATTTAATGAATATCCAAACTGTGAGACCCAATTAGCATCCACCAACTTCCTGCTTCACTTTTCTTTCGGACTGTGTTAAAGAATTGTAGTCGAATCTGCCTTTTTATTTTTATTTTATTTTTTTTTCTTTCTAGAGACGACGAAGCTTAGGCAAAATTTTGTGCTTTTTGGGTTAATAGAAACCAGTTCTAGGTGATTAAGTATGATCTTAACTTATTGATACTGTGTTTTACTTTGTAATATTGTACTGTGGATAAAAACTATATTGAGCCATGGAGTTGGAGTTTACAAAAGAGCTTTTCACTTTGCCAAAATGTTACAATTTCAAGGCAGCATAGTCTTCAGCTTTCCTAATCTTTTTTCTTAAGAGCTAGTGTCCTTTTTTTGTACACTAAAAAAGCTGAATGCTGATTTTGCAACATATAATAAATTCACTGTATTGGAAAACAAGCAGACAATAAGGTTGTGCATTTCTTTTCAGTGCTTCTCCCTGCGAGGAAACTCAAAAAGGGAAAGGTGATAAATGGCTGGCGTGGAGTTTGGAAGCAGGAAACGGGAAGGAACCGGGTCACTTGAGTGAGTTGAAGTGTCAGAGCAGGGAGTAGGTAAGAAAGAGGAGAGGGAAGAGGTGCTTGGAGTGGGCCAACTCCTTGGAATGCTGCCCTGCTGGGGTGGGATCAACCTCCAGCCCTGGCAGGAGCTGGGGGTCTTCCCACTCCAGCACCCTGTGGGGTTTTTTGGAGGAAAAGCTGCTTTGGAAGAGGCACTGGGGGTGGTGTCAGCGTGGAGGGTTGGAGGGGAGCACAGAGCCTGCAGTGCCCGTGGCTCGGGGATGCTCGGGATCCGTGGAGAGGGGGCTCTCCCTTCCCCTCCCAGCTGGGGCTGACGTGGGCAGTGAGTCACATCCCCGGGGAGCTGGAGCGGCCAGGGGGGATGAGCCTGGCACAGACACTGCCTGGCCACGCTGCCGGAGCTCCCACCTCCGCCCACCCGTGTGAATCATGCAGCAAAACCTCGCCGTACAAACAGCACCTCCGTTGTGGCCAGCCTGTCCCTTCCCCTGCTGTCTCCATGGCTCCAGGCTCTGGTCCTGCCTGCAGCAGCATCCCTGGGGCTCGAGCAGGCAGAATGAAACCAAGGAGAAAGCCACTCAGAGGAGTGTAAAATCCTTGGAATAGCCAGTTTTCCCGGGCTCCCTCCTGAAACAGTGGGTGAGAGGCACAGGGCCAGATACCCTGGGGACGGCACTGGATCCACCCGTGTCCACATAATGAGCCCGTGGATTTAGTGCCCAATTCGGGATTCCACCTCCAAAATAGCAAACTGTGGAGAAGGTGAAAACAATCCAGGGGTCAAATAACATCTTACTTTTTCAAGGTGGGGGGAACAGGGAGGTCTTTGCTCTGCCCTTGACCTTGGAGTGGCCACAGCAGCACCAGCACCCACCTGGGGAGACGATGCTCCCAGGGCTGGTGCAGGGGCTGAGCTGGTGCTCTTGCAAATCCCCAGATCCTCCAGTTTTAGTTTCAGATGTTGCCTCCGAGCCAAGCTGTGCCCACCAGCCCCCCCTTTCCCCATCTCTGAGCTTCACCCCGGGGTGCAGAGCAGCTCCAAGGCTCTGGGGCCTGGCTCACCCAGCAAGGGTCCCCATCCCCTCGCAGCTTTCCTGGGGAATTCCTCCCAACCGCTGGCAGCTCCCGGGGTCACGCACTGAGCTCATTAACTCGGAGCTGCCCCAGTGGAAATTTACTGGCTGCGTTGGCTGTGCCAGGGCCAGCCGGGCTCCTGCTGCCACCTCCTTATCGGCACCGCGCCGGGAGCCCTCGGAGCATCATCTCCTGTTTCAGGTGTCCCTCCTGTGCGCCCGAGCCAAGCCGGCTGCGGGCTCAGGAGGGGCCCTGCACTCCAGTAATTCACTCGTAATCCAGGTCACACCTGGGAAAAGTGTCGCTTTACACCCGATCGGGCACAAGCGGCCCTGAAATTGGGGTCAGGCAGGTGTGGGAAAGCCCTGGCCAGGTTGGAGGGATGCTGGAAACACGGTGACAGCACTGTGAGGTTGGTTTTTTTTTTTCCCCCGGTGGTATTTTCCCCTGTGGGTTTTTTCTTCCCCCGTGGGTTTTTTCCCCTGTGGATTTTTCCTCCGTGGGTTTTTTTCCCTGTGCACCTCGTTTACAGAGGGAAGCTCATTAGAATAATTTGTCCTTGTCACGGTCTGATGGTGCCGGTCCCTCTCCCAGAGCAGCTGCTGCACCTCCAGTTTAGGCCATCCCAAATCCCCCCCTCCTCCCTCCCTTCCAGGCGTGGGTCCGGCCTTGGGCACCCGCAGGGCGATGGCACAGGGATAGGGAGGAGGATGAGGAGCTGCCAGCTGGGATAATGAAGGGTCAGAGCCTGGGATTGTGTTACACGAGGGGAAAAAACCCAACTGCGCAGGGAGGAAAACGTGGCAAGGCAATGCTGGGGCTGTTTGTAAGGCGTGTAAATCTGGGGAGGGGAGGGGGGACAGAGGCGGGAGCCCTTCCCTGCACAGGGAACATCTCCTGGTGCTGCAGCATCATCAGCCCCTTGAACCTGCTTATAATGAAGCCCAACGGGGGCTCCCGGCGAGGGGGGGATGGCGTGGCTTGGATACCCATCCCGGGGCTGGATGGAGCGGGGGGTCCGGGTGGGTGGGTGGATGGATGGATGGGTGGGTGGGTGGGCATCATTGCTGGGGGAGCGGGGCCGGTCGCTATGGCTGCGGAGGGGCCCGGCTGGAGCCCGGCCAGCCCCCGGCAGCTGGGCAGCGAGGGCGCTGGGCGGCCGGCCCGGGCTGCCGGCCCAGGGACGCGCTGGGACAGCGGGAACAAGCGAGCCCCGCTTTCTGCGGTGCCGAGCGTGGGAGGAGTGGGAAGGGAGTGGGGGAAGGAACAATGGTGGGAGTTACGGGAGGGGGGCGAGCAGCAAAAAAAAAAAAAAAAAAAAAGAAAGAAAAAAATTGGGAAGGAAAAAAAAAAAAAAAAAGGAAAAGCAGTGGAAAAATACCAGTTCTTGGGCCCCTGGCAGCGCTGCCCGGACCCTCCCCGCCCCAGGATTATTGTACAAAGAAATGTTATTTTTGTTTCAATAATTTGCTGAGGCACTGGCATTCCAGCGCGGGGCTCGTTTTGTCCTCCGGCCCCCGGCACCAAGGGGTCTTTGTTCCCCCGTGGCCGAGGGGCCGGACGCGGCCCCGGCACCGCCCGTGCCCCGCACCGCAGGTGCCCCGCGGGCTGTGCCCCGGTGGGTCCGTCCCGTCCCGTCCGTCCCGTCCCGTCGCACGGAGTGCCCCGGGCTGGGTGGCGGTGGCAGCGAGCCCGGGCAGCGGGGTGGGTGGCAGAGCTGTCCTCGCCGTGTCTGCGGGGAGCGGGGCTGGCGAGGGGGCCGGGGCGTTGCTCGGGCTCCGGGGGGGGCCCCTTTTGAAGCAATTGAAAGGCAGCGGGACCCCCGGGGCCGCCAGCGGGGCGCCGGGCACGGCCCCTGGGTGTGTGCCCACCCCCGGGCACCCCCCGCGCTCCCCCGGCCCCACGCGTGGGCTGTGCGGATGGGGGGGGGGCCGTGCTGGGGGCTCCGGGGTGTCAGGAGGGGGCCGTGACTTTTGGGGTGCCCGTGCCAGGGAATCTGGGGTACCGTGACCTTTGGGGTGCCATGACCTTCGGGGTGCCCATGCCAGGGGCTTTGAGATGCCATGACCTTCGGGGTGCCCATGCCAGGGGCTCTGGGGTGCCCTGACTTTTGGGGTGCCCATACCGGGGGTCTCCGGGATGCCATGACTTTTGGGATGCCCATACCGAGGGCTTTGGTGTGCCATGACCTTTGGGGTGCCCATGCCAGGGGCTCTGGGGTGCCATGAACTTTGGGGTGCCATGACTTTCAAGGTTCCCATACCGGGGGCTTTGGGATGCCATGACCTTTGGGATGCCCATGCCAGGGGCTTTGGGGTGCTGTGACTTTTGGGGTGCCCATACTGGGGCCTCTGGGGTTCCATGAACTTTGGGGTGCCATGACTTTTCATGTTCCCATACCGGGGGCGTTCTGGGATGCCGTGACTTTCGGGGTGCTGGTGCAGGAGTGGCAGTGGGGTGCCCGGGACACTGGGATGCCCGGGGGGACAGTGGGATGCCCGGGACAGTGGGGTGCCCAGGGTGGCAGTGGGATGCTCAGAACAGTGGGGTGCCCAGGACAGTGGGGTGCCGGGGGGACAGTGGGGTGCCCAGGACAGTGGGGTGCCGGGGTGACAGTGGGGTGCCCCGGACAGTGGGGTGCC
>JAWWTY010000078.1:1313221-1327423 GCA_035222235.1 Margarornis squamiger | reverse complement strand
AGTCCAGGCAAGTGAAGGCAAGGCAAGGCAAGGCAAGGCAAGGGAAGGCAAGGGAAGGCAAGGCAAGGCAACGCAAGGGAAGGCAAGGCAAGGCAAGGCAAGGCAAGGCAAGGCAAGGAAAGGGAATGCAAGGAAAGGCAAGGGAAGGCAAGGCAAGGGAAGGGAAGGCAAGGGAAGGGAAGGCAAGGGCAGGGAAGGCCAGGGAGGGCAAAGGAAGGCACGGGATAAGGATGACTGTGGCCACCGTGCTGCATGCCCGGTCATGTCCCCTCCGTGCCGGCTGCGGGACGCGCTGCGACACACGCGTGTCCCGCGGGGATGAGGCTCGTGGGGGTGACACGGAGCCACGGCCACTTACAGGTGAGGGTCAGGCGGTGCCAACGCCGCGTCCTGGACAAGGATTCCTCCTCCTCCTGCTCCTCCCGGCTCCAGTTCCCTGCCAGCTCGGCCACTTTGAGCCGGTAGAGCCGCTGCGCTCTGTGGATGCTCTCCTGGTGCGGCTGCTGCCGGATGACGGGGGGAGCCGCCATTCCCAGCCGCTCCAGGATGCCCTTCTTGACGGCTTCCAGCTGCAGCCTGTCCCGGTCCCACGCGTGGGGCCGTGACTCCACGGCGGAGAGGAGCAGCAGGAGCTGGAGGCAGGTGAGGGTGACATCCCGCAGCAAAGCTTTCCTCGCCATGCCGGGGCAGGATTTATTGCCGGGTGTCGTGCAAAAAGGCTGGACGTGCCGCTGCCGGAGATGCTGCGGCGGGGAATGAATGAAATGGACCAAGACCGGACTTTATAGAGCCGAATTTTGCCCGCCCTCCGTGCTCCCTCCCCGTGCCGGGGCTGGCGGAGTAAAGTCCCAACAGGAATGTATGTCCCTCTCCTCCCTGGGATTTTGCACGGGAGCTTTGGCGGTGCTGGAGCCGAGGGATCTACAAGGTGGTTTGCGGCTGTGGAGATAAAAGAATAGGGGACACCGTTTCTCAGAGACAAATATTTCCCTTACAACCTGCCGTTTTCCCTACGGATGGCGTGGCTGGAGGGATCCCCGTCGGCTCCGCGGGAGGAGGAGCGGGTGATGGAGAGGGGATGCTGCGCTGGGAGCGCCGCGTTCCAGCTCTCCATCCCTGCATCCTCAGCCACCTTCCCTGCCTGCCACCCCGCCCCGGTCCCTGCTGGCATCCCTGGTATCACACTGGGCTGATCCAGGCACGCAGTCCCTCCCCAAAATCCCACCGGAGCAGGAATGGGGCAGGGAGGAGGAGCTGGGCTGTCGGGTCGTCGGAGGAGGGAAGGGATCAGCCCTGGACGTTGTCCCACCGAACCGGCTGGTGACACCGGCTCCTCCGTGCCAGGGGTGGGTTTATCCCGTGCCCGGGTCCTTCTGAAGCAACTGTGGCCGGGGTTACATCATCCCAAAGGGAGCCAGCCGGGATGGAAGCGGGCACTGCCATGTGGCACCGCTCCAGCGGGGCCACGTGTGTGGGGCAGCACCGTGCCAGCTCCGGAGGTTGGCGAGGAGGAAATCCACGGTGGGAACAAGCCACAGAGGTTGGCACGGGACCACCCGTGTCCCACCTTCTCCTCGGGGATGCTTGGACCAAAACACACGAGCAGAGGGGTGAGAAACCACTGGGGAGACGAGGAAATCGGTGGGTCCCCCCAGCGCCAGCCGGGGCAGGCGAGGCCATTCCCAAATATCCTGCAGCTGATCCAAGTGCCTGGTGTTGGGCTGTGCTCCTGCCACGGGCTGAACGTGCTCGCAGTAATCCCGTGATTTAGGGCTCTTTATCCCCGGCTCCTCCTCGGGCTTTTCTCACCCAGTTTCTCAAGGGGTTGCCTGAGGCAAAGCAGAGACCGGGTGTTTCACCCTAAAACACGAGGAAGAAGCTTGTCAGGATGATCGGGATAACGTGGAGGGGATTGCCCTGGCTCTGGCTCTGCTGCCCTGCTCCGGATCCCTCCCTGCAGCGGGATGGGTGAGGAGGAGCAGGAGCCCACCCAGGTCCTCTCCCCATTTCCCTGCCTTTCTCTTCCCAGGGAATCCAGCTTGGATGAAACCCCATGTGTGGTTCCCAGGGAAACCTTGTGGCCAGGTTTGCCTCCAGGGCTTCATCCCGTGTGGATTTGGGCACCATCCTGCTGCTGCCACGTGTGGGACGTTGCCCATCCCTCCAGCAGGATGAACCCCCTCCTAGAGCATCTTCCCACAGGGGATCCTCAGGGAATTCCCAGAGCACTGTGATCCCTCTCCCAGGGATTTTATCAGCTGGGATGATTGCAACCCTTCATCCCCCTCAATCCAAGGAGCAAGGGAGAGAGAGCATCACCCAGAAGGACCACAAACCTCCAGGTACCACCCTGGGGCAGAACCACCACGTCGCCCCCTCCTGTCCAGACATCTCCGTGTCCCCAGCAGGTGCCAGCCAGGCCACCAACACTTTCCACCACCCACATGATGCTCATCCCGAGCTGAACCGGAGCCTTTGGCATGTCCAGGCAGAGGAAGAGGCCCTGACATCTTCAACCACATTGAGCAAGACCCCAGGAAACCCCGAAATCCCGAAGTTCTGCTTTTGCAATGGCTTTGCTCTCCGTGGGCGCGGGTGACGCACGGTGCCTCGTGCTCCCGGAGCATCAAAGCTTGCTGGAGCCGGATGTTTTCCCCTGGAAGGCGCCAGCCCTGGAAGTAGGAGATTTACAGTCCAGCAAGGGCCATAAAACAGGGATTTTGGAGAGCTGGTTTGAGGCCTCAGTGAGTGATGATGAAATGTCCCAGCGTGTCCTCACCAGCCTGCAAGAAGGGATTGCGCAGCCTCTGCTCCATCCCACATTTCCTCTGCTCCATCCCACGTTTGCTCTGGCTCTTCCCAGGCCGTTAGCACATCTTTGGCATCAGAAAGCCAGGTTTATCCAACTGATGGAGGTGCCTCTGCAGTTAATGCAGCCTCTGTGGATCCCTCTCTCACCTACCTGGCATGGATCTGGAGCAGGGATGACCATGGGGTTGCTGTTCCCGGCGTCTCCTGGAGCTCCGAGCACCTGGATGGGATGAAGGTGAGGAGAAGCTGATGCTGCTGTGCTGTCGCCTCTCTGCAAGAGAAACTGGGAGATTTGCTGGTTAAAACGTGACATAGAGCAGCTGGAAAGGCTGATGGAAGGCCAGGAAAAGCTCAGAATGAGCCTGGAAAAGTGTGGAATTGTTCAAGGCCAGCTTGAATGAGCCTTAGAGCAACGTGCTCTAGTGGAAGGTGACCCTGCCCATGGCAGAGGGGTGGGACAAGATGGGCTTTAAGGTCCCTTCCAAGCCAAACCCCTCCATGATTCTGTGTAAATAATCTTTTTGCCTTCTTTCCATCTCCAGGTTGAGCCCGAGGGCTTTGATTCCCCAAAAAGCAGGAAATGCCCCACGGCTGCAGAACCAGCAGAAGCCTCAGGGGTTTTTTTTGTGGAGTTCCTTATCACAAGTGGTGAGAGGGGAAGTGCTGCCCTCCAGAACTTGGGTCTAGCAGTTCCTTGCAGCTGTCGAGTCAGGGATCCCAAAAATGTGCCCAGAGCCCCTTGGGAATGGGTGGGCACCACCCTGGGACCACCAGAGAGGGGTCACAGCTCCCAGAATCCAGAGCATCCCAGTGGTGGATCGGGTGCTCCCCCATATCCCACGGGACCTCAGGGCACCTTGGGCTGAGCAAGTTGGATTGTGGAGGGAAGATATTCCCTGGAAAGGAGGCAAATAACGCTTCCCATGGTATATTTTTCAGCCAAAGGATAAGAAGGGAAGAGCAGCCAGGCTGGTGCCACCACATGAAGCTCCAGGCAGTCCTTAAGGCTTGGTCTCAAGGGAATTTGAGGCCGGAGCCACCTCTGGCACTTCCAGGAATAATCTGGGGGCGAGAAAACCCTCGGGGAAGGGGAAGAACCCAACCAGCCCCCGAGATGGTCACATCCCCCAATCCCATGGGGATTGCAGCTGGTTTGCTCCATCCCATGTTCATCCCAGGTCTGGAAATGGGCACACAGAGGGACGGGAGACGCTGCCAGTGTGGGATGTTTGGGAAGCTGCATCCAGTGTTTTCCCAGCGCTGGGCAGTGTCATGATGAATCGGCAGAGTGGGAGCTGTGGTGACCTCTGGATGTTTCCAAATCAAAGACAACAAGGATGGGTCAGGAGAGCAAAAAAGCAGCTTTTGCCCCGTCACAGCGGGAATCACATTTTTCTCCCTTTGCTGCGAGTTTACGGCATCTCCCAAAAATGAGACTTCTGCTCCCTTTGGACAAAGACATTCCTGCCTCCACTGCCCTCCTGGTCAACGATTAACTCGGATTCCCAACCCCCTCAGCCCCGGGAAGTGCAGGAAATGCCTCCAATCCAAGCACCAAAAATGGAAAGCGGGCTTGGGAAATCCTCAGGCACCCCACAAATCCTTTCCTCGGGGGATGCTTTGGGCACCAGGATGGTCTCAGCTTCCAAGGAGCGTCTTTCCTGGGTGGATTCCGTGGGATTTACAGGTAGGGGCTGTGCTCTGGTCAGGGTGTTTTTCAGTGGGCAGAGGTGTTTTCCCATCAGCAGATAGAAACACCTGGAGAGCATCATGGAGTTGGGATTCGTGGTCCCTGTGGGTCCCTTCCAACTCTGGATATTCAGGATCATCTGAAGGAGCAGCAGGGAAGATGCTACAAGGGAAGGACAACCCCAAAATCTCCTTAAAACTGGAGGGTTTTAAGAGTCTGGATGGGTTGGGGGTTTTATCCTGATGGGAAAAATAGATGAAGGAAATCAAATCCAACCTGGGCACATCCCAGATTGGCATCTCTTTTCCTAAGGAAACCCTTAGGACATGAAAAAAAGGGAAGGATAACCCAGAAAGCCCCTTCAAACTGCAGGATTTTAAGAATCTGGATGCTTTAGGTGTTGGGAAAAATAGATGAAGGAATTCAAATCCAACCAGACACATCCCAGAACAGCATCTCTTTTATCAAGAGAGATGCTACAAGGGAAGGACAACCCCAAAATCTCCTTAAAACTGGAGGATTTTAAGAGTCTGGATGGATTTTTTTTAAGTGAGGGGACAAACAGATGAAGGAAATCAAGTCCACCCAGGCACATCCCAGAACAGCATCTCTTTTATCGAGGAAGATGCTACAAGAGAAGGACAACCCCAAAAACTCCTTCAGCCTGTAGGATTTTAAAGAGCCTGGCTGGGGTTTTGAAGCACAAGGCACAACTTTGGGCGAGGCACGAGGGTGGAAGGTGCTGGAGAAGCCGGGTGAGGATGCTGCTGGTGCAAACTCCAGCAGAAACAAATGCATTTCTCTGAGAACCCGGACACAGAGGAGGCTTCACGTGCCCGTCAGGAGGGGATTAGTCAGCAGAGCGTGACTCGGGGAAGGGTTGTGTACACAGGGCACGCTGCTCCCGCACGGAGCATCCACCGCAGCGGGAAGCAGCTGGAGAGGACCACAGGAAGGGATTTCCCCCACCCCAGGCTGGTTGGGAAGTGGCCAAAAAAATCCCATTCTAGCAGAGGTTGGTGGAGAATATCCCTGTTACACCCCCTGGGTCCAGGTGGGATCTCCAGGCAGCAGGGGAAGTGTGGTGGAAAGCCACGGTGAGGAGCCTTGGGATGGGGAAATAGTCAGGGTGGCATCTCTGGGATGGGGAGGTCGTACTGGGAATTCTCTGCTGTGCTGGGAGCCTGTCTGGCCCCAGGAACACATCCCAGGGGGTGAGAGGCAGCGAATCCTGCCCTGGGACATGTCTTGGGACCTGCACAGGGACATGTGCTGGGACATGTCTTGGGATCTGCCCTGGGACCTGCACAGGGACATGTCCTGGGGTCTGCCCTGGGATCTGCCCTGTGACCTATCCAGGGACAAGTCCTGGGAGCTGCCCTATGACCTACACAAGGAGATGTCCTGGGACATGTCCTGGGACCTGCCCTGGGATCTGCCTGCACATGCCCCACCAGAGGCAGCCAGGGCTGCTCGGAGCAGGCAGGAAATTCCAGCCATTCCCCAGCAGCAGCTGGGAGGTTCACGGGAAGCCCTGGGGAGAGGAGAGGGTGGGCTCTCCTCGGGCACCTTCGCCTGAGCTCAGCTTTGATTTGCAAGCTGGGAAACCACGGCGAGGGAGCAGCCTGCCAGATGGACGCTGCCCAAAATTCCCACCTCGTTTGGGAAGGGGTTGGAAGGCTTGAGGAGTCGGGGAGGAGAGAAGAGGGGGAACAGAGGAGGGTGTCAGAGGAAAGGGTCAAGCCCACCAAAGGGATACCCTCCAGGAATCTCTGGATCTCCACCAAGGAATCCGAGCGGGATGCTCCACGAGGAGCGACCAAACCCTTGGATCTGTCCCTCAAGGGAGTTGTTTGCAAAATGACTTCATGGACACATGACTTACCCAAGGCATGACATCACCCCGGGAGCACCGTGCAGGAAACGCTTATCACCTTATAAAGGGAATTAAAAGGAGAGTGATGTCACCAGGGCTTGGCTCAAGGAGCTCCAGTCTTGGCTCACCTGGGAAGGAGATCCCAAACTCCCGGTGCCCAGGACGTGCCAGGTGGTGGTGGGTGGAACAAAAGCTCCAAGAAAAGGCTGGAAAAGTCAGCAAGATCACCAGGACAGCTCAGGTTAAAAACCATCCCCAGAGTCAGGGCATGAAAAAGACCGAGGAAAAGCAGAGATTCCAGAAGAACAGTGAGATGTTTTCCTTTGTGATCCCCCTCCCAGCCACAAACCACCAGTAACTCCCCAAAGCAGGGGGTGCAGTTTTTGGGCTCTGACCACAGCGTGACCCACCCTGAGCCCCATCCCACCGACCTGATGCTGTCCCCTCACCAGTGACATCCCCTTTCCTGCCATCTCTGCAGCACCAGGAATGTTGGGATCTGGAGATGTCGAGGGGTTGTACCCTCCAGCTGTCCTGGATCTACCTGGAGCCATCCAGGTGTTGCATCCTATTTCCAGGATGAACCTGGAGCCATCCAGGTGTTGTTCCCACACCCCAGACCATGCTGGATCTGTGGAGGGATTGACCCTCTTGCTGTCCTGGATCAAGCTGGAGCTGTCCAGGTGTTTTACCTTCCCCATGTCCTGGACCAAGCTGGATCTGTGGAGGGGTTGCCTCCTTCACTCTCCTGCTCTGGGGTGACCTGCTCTGTCTGGCAGCACCATCTGGTGGCACCAGCCCTCCCAGTCAGCCCAGTTTGCCCCCAGTCAGCCCCAGTGGCAACAGGAACAGGGACAGAAGCCTTGGAACAGCCAGCACAGCACTTCCATCCCTGGAAGGGCTGAAAGGACATGTGGATGTGGCCCATGGGACGTGGTTTTGGGGCAGTGCTGGGGGAAGGGGTTCGTAACAACCACCCCGCCAACGGCACCTGTAACAACAACAAGGGTTAAAGACCACGTGGAGTCAGAGTTAAACTCTTTATTTCCTTTGAAACACGGGTTTAAATCCTCAGTTACAAAGTCCAGTCTGGCAGTACAAGCTGAGAGCACGTTACTGGTCGGTTACGACACAGCCCTTCGTGACACACGGGGTTGTTGGGGTTTACAAGGCACTGCAAGAACACACGGAGAGAACAGAAGCCCCGAGGGGTTGGAATTGTTGCTCCAAGAGTCCTGACAAGCACGAGGTGGGGCGACACCTGAGATACCCAGACAGACACTGGGGGTTTCACAAGGAACACACCTGGAGTCGGGACAAACACCTCGCTCAACGAAGACACGGGAAAACCCTCCGGGATTGGGAGGACCCAACCCAAAGTGAGAGTGAAGCAGCAGCAGATCCTCCGGTTGTTCCCTTTGCCAGGTCCCTGTGTGTGTGTGTGAGCCGAGCTGGAGGACTCAGTCAGGGCAGGATTCCCTGTGAGGAGGGGAATCCTCACCAATCCTGGCCATTCCCAGCCATCCAGCAGTTTTTCCCCCCACCTCAAGGGCAAATCCAGGGCCATTCCCACCGTTGCGCTTCCCAAAGGCGAGCCCAGCACAGGCCAAGGCACTCCCTGATCATCAAAGTAAACATTTGTGATTTAAGAGGCTGGTGCAATAGAAAACCTGAAGGTGTATTGAAGTACCACGGAGTTTTATCTAAGGGCAGTGAGAGTTTCATTTCCCATCTTCAGTTCCTAGGCATGGGGAGGCATTTCCTTCTCCACTCTGTCTCAAAAGAAGACTGAGCAGGAGCAGCTCTCGGGTTTCAGTTAATTCCTCGAGGAATTAACAACATCCTTAGCTTTGGAGCTTTGGCAGAATATCACTTTCAGCACATAAGACACTCATCAGACAGGAATACAAGTTGCTTTGTTGTTTTTTTTTAAGAAAAAGTGCACTTTTTACTGCAAAAAATTAGGGATTCTGGTGCAAAAATAACAAATCCATCTCCATCAAGGTGAGTATTTACGGTATCGACAAAGGGGAGGGGGTTTCTCCAAGTCAATAAAGTTATAAAGAGCCTTTACAACTCTGAAATTCCTATCATTAAAATAAAATTAAATCATTAAAATATTATTGGGTAAAGTATGAAAGGGGATAAAAGGGAGGAGGTTACTTTGGGAAAGGATCTGTACAAATGAATCCTGATCTGCAGCGTGGGGTGAAACCTGAAAATCTGAATTCAAAAAAGCCCCCCCCCCTCCCCAAAGTACTTTTGATGCCCAAATATCCTGATTTGCCAGGCAGGTTTCAGACCCCACCACTCCCTCCTGCAGCAGCTGTGTCTGAGTCCCAGCTGGAGGGAGAAATCCCAAAAGATTCCCAAATGCCAACAAATGAAGCCAGGCAAGCCCCCCGTGGCCAGACCGTCAGTGCTGCTGCAGCTTTGGCAGTGGGGACTCTCCCACTTCCTCTTTTCCAAGGTTTTCCCAGGTTTGGTTTTAAGAAGCTCCTCCTGCAATTCCTTTTCTCCATCTCACAAAAAACCCCCACCCGTGAGGGCGAGGAACCAGAGAATTCCAGGATGGTTTGGGCTGGAAAGGGACCTGAAGGATCCCCCACTTCCAACCCAGCTCAAGATTATTTGAGGATTAGAAGAAACTTGGGTGGATTTTAACTTTTTTTTTAGACTTTTCCTTACCAAAACCAACCCCACTGGGAGCCTGTGCTGTCTGTGCAGGCCTGGAAGCTCCTGGGTTTTTATTCCAGTGCTCTGGAATCATCCCCTTTGCCAGCTGGTGAGGCACTAGAAGGTTCAATATTGCCTGCCTGAGAGGTTGGATGCTACATCTACACCTGGTTCCAGGGCAGTTGGGACACAAAGTACCTTCTCCCACCTGATTTTCCACAGCACAAACCCTACAAGAGAGGATAATGAAGATTTTAGCCCAGAGCTCTGGTTCAGGGAATGTTTTCCTGCTGTGGGAATCCCCCAAGGCCATGTGCATGTCTCCAGGGAAGGGTTTCTCCCCCAATTCCCTCCTGGGTTTGGGGGTGAAAGCAGAGCAACCAGACAAGTTTTACAGTGTGAACAGCCCCCCTCAGGTGCCTCCTGGAAGGACTCTGGAAGCTCAGCAGTTTTTGGCTGCTCATGGTCAACAACCACACTCAACACCTCAAACCCTCTTCCTCACCTCTCCATCCTTTCCCACCTCTCCCAAGTTGGGGGGGAACCAACCAGGCTGGGGAATCCTCCAGATAAAGGTGAACTGCTCACAGATTTTGGGGTTCTCTCCAAAAAACTGCCCCTAAAAAACCCCACAAACACCTCCTGGGCCAGGTAAAACAAACCTTCAACCACACCCAGGTTGGGAGGGATCCATAAGGACTGTCGAGTCCCACGGGAATCCTTAAGGAAAAGAACCTTCCAAGCTGCCCATTCCCTTTTCCTGTGGTTATAAAGGAGATTGCCATGTTTAATTCACCTCCTGGCAGCAGCAGCACCCAAAGAAGATGTTTAGGAGTATCTGGAGTCCCTCAAAATCCTTGGCAGCATTTAAAGAGTGAACCAATCCCAACTGTCATCCCAAACCTTCCCAACACATCAGCCAGTCCCTGCTCCAAGCAGATAAATGACATCAGCCCCCATCCAGTGGAACCTCCCTAATTCTCTCTTGCACACCAAATATCCTCATTTCTCCATCCCTCTGTACCCCCAGAGACAATTCTGGCCTCACAGGATCCTCAAATATGACCAGTTCTCACATTTTCCAAATTACAGGCCCAGGAATGATCAAGTTCAGCTGATTTTCCTACACTTTTACTCTGCAGCAGAGAGTTTTTGGGGTTGGCAACAGGTCTCCCAGTCAGTGCAAATTAGCAACATTCTATTTATTGATGAGCTGGAAGCAAATAGGAACACACAAACCCATCAGCTTTTTGAAGCTCTGCATCAGTCTGACAACCCATTCCCAAGAAGAGAGGAAAAGGCTTGGAGAATTTCACAAAAAGCTTTCAAAAAAACCACCCCCCCCCCCAAAACTGTATTTGATTTAGGTTGGATGAAATAAAATGAGTTTAATGCCATTTTTGCCCAGGTTTTCGCTACACAAAAATTCTCTATGACCACGACACCCTTTACAAACACAATCTCAGGCCTAATTCTCAAAAAAACCCAAAACAACCCAAAATAACCCCCCCAAAAAAGAGTATAAAATAAATTATGTTTTCTAAGGGACTGATCACGTGGAACTTCACAAGAACAGATCAGCAGGAAACTCAGAGCTCGGAGCGACGCCCAAAGTGAATTATTTCCCCAAAAAAAGGGATTTGGAATGCTGACACATCCAAGGCCAAGCACTGTGGCCCTCAGACAGCAGCAGGCACAGAAACTGGCTCCAGATTTTCCCCTGGAAGAGCAGAGAGCACCCAAAATTGGAATATTTTTAGGTGTTGAACAGGATGAGACTCCCCAGGCTGAACAAACGGGTGTGGGAAGCTCTTCCCACGGAACTGCTGCTGTCTGTGCTCCCTGCTGGGGGATTGGGAGCCACCAGCCACATCCAGAGGGATCTCCAAGGGATGGAGAAACACCCTCCAGCCATGGAGAGACAGGGAAAACCTCCCCTGGAGACATGGAACCCTCTGGGAGTCCCCCCAGCTCAGGGACCCTCCCCACGGCTCCAGCCAGTCCTTCCCACCCCCTGCTCCAATTCCAGGCTTGGAATGTCGTTATCACCTCACTAATCTGTTGATCTTCCACTCCCATTTCATCCACAGCTACATTAAAGGGAAATTAAATAAGTTTCACTGGAAATTACTCAATCACCAAACCTCCCAGAACACAGGGAACCTCCTCCTCCCCAAGTTTAGCAGCTAAGGAACACCCAGGATTAAAAACTTCCCACCAAGAAAGGGATAAACCTATGGGATAAGTAGCTCAACTAATCACCAACAAAAAATAAAATAAAATAAAATAAAATGCATCAAGCCACGAAGATTTCAACAAAATATTAAATAGAATAAATTACTAAATGAGAAAATCTGACAAGTGCTACCTCGGATTGGATGGGGAAGAGTATTTCACTTGGCAATTCTTTTGCTTGAGCCTGGAGAGTGAATAGAGAGGGAATTTCCCTGGGACTCTCCAAAACTCTTCATCCACAGGTGCCCTCAGGAGAGTTCTTGCAGCTGGAGAAGGCTTTGTCCTCTCTCCAAAGGCTTCCAAGGAGTGGTTTGTCCTTTGTCACCATAGTTTTCCTGGCAAACAGCAAGGCCAGGGCAGCTCTCACTGAGAGATACTATAACAGAGCCAGTCAGCAATGAGAAAAACTCAAATAGTGGGAGTTTGAAACGTTTCAGAATGTTGGGGGTTTTATATATATATATATATATATTTGTAGAAGTATTCGTTCAAATCACGGACTTCTTCACTTAGAAGGCCCCTCAGAGGGACTGACTGGCCCTGAATTCCCAATGTGGAGTCTGTTCCTGCTCCAGCATCACCTGGTTTTTGTTGGAATCTCACAGTTTGGCAGCAAACCTCCCCACACGAGCAGCATCACCCACTTTTCAAGGCCTGCTTGTATCCTGCGGGTTCCCTTCCCCAAAAGAACTCCTGGGAAAGCTCCCCCAAGCAGCAGCACTTGGGGCCCTCCCACTGGGAGGGGGACACTGAGAAAGAGCCTCATTCCAAAGGAAAAATTCCTGCTTTTCAAATAATTGCCTCTGGTTTCCAGGCTGTGGGAAGAGGGTGAAGATTTGGGGTTGGATTTGGCAGAATGTCTTTTCAATGGGCATTTTTGTGCCTCCAACTCCATCAAGGTGGTAGCTGGGAAGTTCAGTTAAACATTACTCTTCCAACCTGGAACCAGAGGGAAAATTTGTAACTAAAGGAACTTATAAATTACTCAACCTTCACCTTAAAACTCAACAGGGAGCACCGAGAGCCCAGGATAAAGATCTCCCGTGGAGAAAGTGGCCTTTAGCAAAGCTCTTTAACCACTAATGATTGGGTTTAGACACACAGGAGCCGAGGTGTTTGCTACAGGAGGTACATGGCTCACTGGAGGGAGAAAGGTGGCCAAGAGAGAGGCAGGAAAAAGACATTTGGGAATATTTGGCGTGAGTTTGGCCCCCCAAAAAATCCTGCTCCACACAAAAAGAACCCAAATGCAGCCCTTCTACCTGCAGCTACACTCAACCAGCACGTTACAGAGCCCCTACAGATATTTGGAGGACGAGGGGTGAGGAATCAGTGCCTAAAATAACTTCCCATTTCAGCAAAGCAATTGGAGACTCCTCATCTCCACCAAACTCTTCTACGAGGCAATCCCACGCCACTCCAACTCTTTCCACATGTACTTTTACCTCTAATTTGGGTCAGAGGGCGGCAGAGGAAACCCAAAGGTGACCAAAAGCAAACCTTTCAACTCAAGCACAAGTCATTAGAAGACTGGGCTCTCCAATTCCCTGCCCTTGAAGGCCAAGTCCAGGTGAGGAACCTCCCCTGGGAGCTGAACTCCATCACCTGCCTGGCAGGGAAGCTCCCAGCACACACCCTTGGGTCACTCAGCAACGAGGAGCTGCAGGTGTTTGAAAGCAGAGACTTTGAATCCTTCCTTGCCAAGGCTGAAACTCACAGATTTTGCCACAAAAAAGAAAAAAAAAAAAAAAAAAGTCCATTTCTAGAAGAGGAATTTCATCAGATTTTTTTTTTTGTAAGGGTTTTGTTTTTTTTTTTTGAAGTCTCCAATTTTGGGTGCGGAACGTCTCAAACGTTGGTTTGTTTGGTTTTTTCCCCCCCCAGTACTTCAGTAGCAGGGAAAATTTGGGAAGTGCAATACCAGGAGAGCCTCTGGCCACGCTCAGTGTTCATGCTGACAGTTGATTTTGCCTTCAGAGTGCTCCAGGAGATCCAGCATCTCCTCCACGATGGCCTGCAGCGCCCGGCCCAGCTGCTCTGCTGAGTAGGGTTTGCCCAGCGGAGGGACGTGAACGAACGCCGACCTGCCACGGCTCTGGTACAAGGAGGTGTAGTAAGTGAAGTCACAGAGGTACCTGGAGCACAAAAAAGAGGGGTTATTGAGGAAAAAACTCACCAATGTGGGTCAGGACGAGCTGGTCGCTCTGGGCGTTCGGCGTCAGCCCGGGATTGAACGGGATAAAAGCCTGGGATTGTGAGCCTGGCAGAGTTCTGGGTCAATCTAAGGCAAAAAGAATAGGAAGGACTCTCTTTTTTATCCCTGATGCTTCTGGGACCACTGGGAAAGTGTTGCCAACCCTGTGAGAAGCGAGGTGTGGGAGGACTTGAAACGCTGTGGGGATGTGGCACCTGGGGACAAGGGTTAGTGGTGGCCTTGGCAGAGCTGGGGGAATGGTGGGACTTGGTGAGCTGAGGAGGCTTTTCCAGTCTTAATGGTCCTGTGAAAAGTGTATGAACTGCAGAAGCTTCCAGAGCTGAGCACGGAGGGAACACACGTGACACATCCCTGGAAGTGTCCAAGGCCAGGCTGGAGCAACCTGGGACAGTGGAAGGTGTCCCTGCCCATGGCAGGGGGTGAGATGGGATGAGATCAAGGTCCCTTCCATGCCAAACCATTCTGGGATTCTCTGATTCCATGAACATGGTGACAAGATGGTGTTAAGGTGTGACCAAGCTGCCAGTGCCTAAAGGGGCTCCCGGAGAGCTGGAGAGGACTTGGGACAAGGGATGGAGGGACAGGACACAGGGAATGGCTTCCCACTGCCAGAGGGCAAGGATGGATGGGATATTGGGAAGGAATTCCTGCCTGGGAGGGTGGGCAGGCCCTGGCACAGGGTGCCCAGAGAAGCTGTGG
>JAWWTY010000078.1:1289413-1302669 GCA_035222235.1 Margarornis squamiger | reverse complement strand
GGATCAGGGGGCAACGGGGGTATCGGGGATAACGAGGGTATCGAGGATAACGGGGGGATTGGGGCTAATGAAGGTAATGGGGGGATTGGGGGGATCGGGGGGTACCGGGGGATCAAGGCAATCGGGGGGGATCAGGGGATAACAGGGAGCACCGGGAGGACTGGGGGTAACAGGGGGGACATTGGGAGTAACGGGGATCGGGGGTAACGGGGGGATTGGGGGATCGGGGGGCACTGGGGGGATTGGGGGGTACCGGGAGGATTGGGGGGCACCGGGGGTATTGGGGGGCATTGGGGGTTACGGGGGTACTGGAGATCTTCCAGTGCCACTCGGTGCTTCAGCTCTCTCTGTCCCCTGTGCCCCTCACAGCTGCCCCTGTCGCTGCTGAAGACGGCGCAGAACCACCCCATGGTGAGTACCAGCCCCGCTGCCCCTGCCAGCCTCAGCCTCACCGTGCCCTGCGGGTGGCACCGGGGCAGGGCCCGGTACGGTGACACCCACACGGGCCCCCTGTTGTCCCACAGCTGGTGGAGCTGAAGAACGGCGAGACCTACAACGGGCACCTGGTGAGCTGCGACAACTGGATGAACATCAACCTGCGCGAGGTCATCTGCACCTCTCGGGTAAGGCCTGGCACGGGGCACTGGGCAGGGGTCAGCCTGGCACCGGGCAGGGGTCAGCCTGGCACTGGGCAGGGGTCATCCACAGGCTGTGTCCATGGGAATCACCTTGGCATGGACAGGGGTCACCCACAGGCTGTGTCCTTGAGGAACACCCTGGCATGGGCAGGGGTCATCCTGGCACTGGACAGGGAACACCCTGGCACTGCGAAGGGGTCTCACTGGCACTGGGAAGGGGTCACTCACAGACTGTGTCTGTGAGAGTCACCCTGGCATGGGCAGGGGTCAGCCTAGCACTGGACAGGGGTCACCCATGGGCTGTGTCCATGGGAATCACCCTGGCACTGGGCAGGGGTCATCCATGGGCTGTGTCCATGAGAAACATCCTGGCACTGGGAAGAGGTCAGCCTGGCACTGGACAGGGGTCACCCACAGGCTTTGTCCATGGGAATCACCCTGGGCACTGGACAGGGGTCACCCATGGGCTGTGTCCATGGGAATCACCCTGGCACTGGACAGGGGTCACCCACAGGCTGTCTCCATGAGAAACATCCTGGCACTGGACAGGGGTCACCCATGGGCTGTGTCCATGGGAATCACCTGGGCACTGGGAAGGGATCACCCTGGTACTGGACAGGGGTCACCCTGGCACTGGGAAGGGGTCTCACTGGCACTGGACAGGGGCCACCCACAGGTTGTGTCTGTGAGAATCACCCTGGCATGGGCAGGGGTCTCACTGGCACTGGACGGGGGTCATCTATGGGCTGTGTCCATGAGAAACATCCTGGCACTGGATAGGCATCACCCACACACCCCAGAGAGTGCCCAGCACCAAGGCAGGATTAACCCACCTCCTGGACCCCCCAGCAGGCCCTGCACTGGCACTGGTCGGGGGTCACCCACCCAAATTGCCCCCAGGGAGCGCCTGGCACTGGGCAGGGGTCACCCACCCACCCCAGGAAGCACCTGGCACTGGGGAGGGGTCACCCACCCCCTGTGCCCCTGGGAAGTGTCCCCAAGGGGTCCCGACCTCTGTCCCTGTGGCCAGGGGCTTTTGCTCCTGTGCAAGCGTGACTTGTGCCCAAAATGCAAATTTAACACAGTTAATTATGAAATCCATAACGAAGGAACGTGCTGGGCTGGGGTGACTTTCTGCACAGCAGAGAATGAGGGGCTGGGGGTCCCTCACCCCCCCCTCAGTGGGGGTCTGGGGGCCACATGCCAAGATCCTGAGCTGGGTTTCCCAAAAAACCAGAACCATCACTTGTCATGTGCTGGCCCAGCAGCCTCAAACACCACGGTCCCTTTTATTCCCTGCCTGTCTCTCCTCCTCTCACTCCACATCCAGCCCAGGAGTTGGTGGTTCACCCATTTTTGGGCCCTCTGGGACTTCTGCCCTTGGCCAAAGTTTCTCCAGGAGATTGGGATTTGTGCTTTGGGCTTTGAGCTCCGTCAGAAATGTCTGGTGTCATTCCTGCCAGCCATGTGTGCTGTGGGAAGGGGCAGCTTGGAGGGATGGCGAGCTGTGCCTGCTCTTTTGTTGGCCTGGAATATCAGAACTCCTTGGGAGAGACTGGCAGGGATCCCTGTTCTTCCAAAAACCTCTCTGCAAACCCCTCCAGTTCCCCTTGGCCCCAGAGCAGGAGTTTGGAGTGATATTGCAGGGGCACGGTGGGACCTCAGTGTGACAGAGCAGACACCTGGAGAGGGGTTTGGGAGGGAATTTTGGGGTGGAATAATGGGGTTTGGGACTTGGGGATGCACCTCAGTGTGACAGAGCAGACACCTGGAGAGGGGTTTGGGAGGGAATTTTGGGGTGGAATAATGGGGTTTGGGACTTGGGGATGCACCTCTGGTCGTGGTGGGACAAGCTGAATTCAGCAGGAGTGGGACTAGAGGAGGTGACAGCAAAGCCTTATCCGTGCCCATGACAGGGGTGATGCCATCCTTCTCCTTGGGAATTCTCTTCCCAAGGCTCTGTGTTCTGCCTGGGAAGAAGTTTTATTCCCTCTGGGTGATGTGGAGGTGTCACCCACAAGGACATTGACCTGTTGGAGTGAGTCCTGAGGAGGCCTCCAGGCTGATGGGAGGGATGGAGCTGTGGGGAAAGAATTGGGATTGATAACCCTGGAGAAGAGAAGCTTCAGGGTGACCTCCTTGTGGCCTTCCAGGACCTGAAGCGGCTACAAGAAAGGTGGAGAGAGACTATTTTTAAAGGACCTGGAGTGCCAGGACACAGGGAATGGCTTCCCACTGCCAGAGGGCAGGGATGGATGGGATATTGGGAAGGAATTCCTCCCTGGGAGGGCGGGCAGGCCCTGGCACAGGGTGGGCAGAGAAGCTGTGGCTGCCCCTGGATCCCTGGGAGTGTCCAAGGGCAGGTTGGAGCACCCTGGGCTGGTGGGAGGTGTCCCTGCCCATGGCAGGGGGTGGCACTGGATGGGCTTTAAGTCACTTCCAGCCCAAACCATTCTGTGATTCCCTGATTTCTGTGATCTGGCACAGGAGGGTGGCCGGGCTCCAAAACACCCCCAGATCCCAGATGATCCTGGAGCTGTGGGGTTGCACTGGTGGCACTGGTGGCACTGGTGGCACTGGCCACTAGATGGCACGGGACAGCGAGCCGGGAGCCGGTTGTTTACTCCGGGGAGGCCGGAACGAGGAAGCAAAGGAGCCTGGAGCCTGTTCCATCCCTTCCTGCATCCCGAGCCAAGGAGCAGCCAGGCACATCCAAGGCAGGGTGGGGTTTGCCGGGTGTCTCTTGGAAGAGAACTGTTGCTCTCTGTCTTGTCCTGGACTTGCCTGTACAGGCAGAGCTGCCCCAAATACCTCCTGGGGCAGGGAAGGGGGGGAGAGAACCGGCTGTTTTAGCCCAGGAGAGGAGGAACGGGGCGTTCTGGTTTCACCTCCTCTCCTGGGACAGGACAGACTCCTCATCCACATGGTGCCACTTGAGGCTGGCTGGGCTTGGAGGGCTCCCAGCCCAGCCAGACACCCCGGGAATGCGGTGCCGGAGCGGGCCAAGGCGGCTCCCAGTCCCTCCTCCCAGTTACATCATGGCCAGAGAGCTGTTGTTCCAGCTTCAACGCTGGATTCTCACTCCCAGCTACGGGTTGTGTCCTAGGGGAGCCCCTTGGATCCCAAGAAAACCCTGAAACAACCACAAGCAGCGATGGAAGTGGCTGCTTCAAAGTTGGGCACCCGGAGACTCTTGTTTTAGTGATCAATACATAATGGGTGAGCTCCTTGTTCCCCTCAGCTGCTCTGGTGGCTCCCAGCCCACAGCCAGCTGGCTCCAGACCTGCCTCACCGCTCCCTCCACACCCCAGAGGAGGGAAGCATTGGGGCTGACTCCCAGCTGGAGAAGAAACCCGGCCACAGCTGCCTTTTTCTTCCCAGAATTGGTTGTTCATCAGCATTTTAACCCCCCACGCTCGTGTCTCTGGTCCCACTTTCAATTCCCTTCTCGTCCAAGAAGGGAAGGAGCTGCTCGTTTCCTCACCCTCTTCTGCCTTCGCTTTCTGCCAGGGTTTGAGGTGGTTGTGGAACGAATCTTAGTGGGTCCCTCCCCACTCAGAATACCCTGTGAAATTCTGCCATTGAAACTGCAGTTGGTTGTGGCCCCCAGGTTGTATTTTGGGGAGGAAAAGCCCCCCTTTTTTCACAGCTAGTTACAAATGATGCTTTCAGCAAGGACCCGCTCTCTCCAGGAGGGGTGGGAACACTCAGACGCCCCTCAAAGGGACACAAACCCACCGGGTTTTGACCTTGCCTTGCCGTGTTGCCCCCCTGACAGGATGGAGACAAGTTCTGGAGGATGCCAGAGTGCTACATCCGTGGCAGCACCATCAAATACCTGCGGATCCCCGACGAGATCATTGACATGGTGAAGGAGGAGGTGGTGTCCAAGGGCAGGGGCCGGGGGGGGATGCAACAGCAGAAGCAACAGAAGGGCCGTGGCGTTGGAGGAGCTGGCCGAGGTGAGGATCCTGTTTGTTTGTTTGTTTTCCAGCCTGGAGAGGGGTGAGCAGGATCCCTGCCTTTACAGTTTCACCTCCTGTGCAAGGACCAGCTCCTGCTCCTCAGCTTTAAAGGCAGGGCTGGGGCTGGGAGAAGCTGGAGCCATCCCTGTGCAGGATCCAGTCGAGCGAGTGCGTAGGGGCAGCGTCTGCCAAGGAACAGGGAGGATCCGTGCCAGGGATGGGCCTCCCTCGTTCCTGGGGTTGGGCAGGAGCTTAAGAGAGTCTCAACGTGATTGTTTCTATCCCTCCTGGCTCCTTTGGGAGCAGGGCCCTACAAAACGTGTCAGCTTAGCAAGTCTGGGGGGGAAACAAATGGCTGTTCTGCCTGAAAACAGTGAAAAGTGCCCGTGGCAGTGATAGGAACAAATCAGCTTCTCTCCCATTAAAATGAGGCTTTGGATCTCCTGACTTGTCAATTTACTTAGATTTTTTTTTAAAAAAAAGAAAAAAACCTGAGGGTTTGTGTTCCTCCTGCTGGAACCATGAATAATTCATGTTTCTGATAAAAGGGGAGGTTGCCACTTCACAAGAAATAGGTCACCAAAACAACATTCCTATTCCACGGGGTGAAGTGATCCCAGAGCACTTCAGCTGGAGGATATGTTGCTCTTTTTCCACCACCCCCCCACAATGATCCCAGTGGAAGGCTCAGAGCCATTTCTCTCCTTTCCTGCTCCCCCTAATGCCACATCCTTAGGGTTTGGTCACCTCCCAGTCCCGGGGCTTTGCCTGAAGTCAGAGCTTCAAACCCTGAGTTGAGTTTTAGTTAACAGGAGCCCTGTTAACCCTGGGACACGGAGGGGTGAAGCCTCTCTGCAGCAGCCTAAAGGAGCTGCCTGGGCTTGGGCTATGCCAGGAATCCTGGCAGGACAGGTGGGATCCACCCAGGGCCATCACTCCAGGACGGGACCATTCCCAGGCACTCCTTTTCCCTAAATCCCTGCTATTCCTTCTCCCTCCTGGAAGTTCCCAGCTGCCAAAAGTGACCTTTTACAAGGCTGAAGGCTCCTTTATTTTTTTTTTTATTTTTTTTTATTTTATTTCCCCTCCTTCCCTTTGCTGGGTCCAAAGCACTTGGCAGGGCAGGTTTTTTTTTTGTGGGGGGGGGATATGGTGGTTGGGATGGGATAAACACTTTTAGGGTGCTGTTTTCCCTGCCGTGGCAATGTGGAAATACCCACGTTGTGGGGAGCAGAGCTGAGCTCTGAGGTGGAGCTGCTGCTGTTTTCATGGGCAGCTTCAATTCGCTCATGGAATAGTTGCAAGGGAAGCTCCGGCATTTGCTAATTAGCTCAAAGGTTTGGCTCTCATTACCGAGACACCGAGGGAGGGAGGGAGGGAGGGAGGGAGGGAAAGGGGGAACAAAAGGCAAAAAAAAAAAGGCAGGCCAATTTTGTTGGGAGGCCAGCGGGCAGGAGCGAAGCTGTAATTGTGCACACAGTTGAAAGGGTTATTGTTTCTGACACTGGTAATCCTTTGCCTTCGACTTCTTGCTTGCCAAAGTCCCAAGTGCCCAGTCTTTGCTCCAGGAGCAGCTGGAGCATCCCCAGCTCTGCGGGCTTGGGAAGGGTGAATTCTTTTGCCTTTGATTTAATCACGTCCTCTCAATGAAGCCACTGCTGAGGGCTCTTGTGCCTGGTGCTTGGATTGGGTCTGCTTTGGGTTCTGCCTGGCAGGGTGGATCCACATCCCTTTGTCCCTGGAATTGCTCTTTTTTGGGGGGTAAATCTGAGCTCAGCAGCTCCTGTGACAGTCGCAGCTCTTGGGTATGAGGATGTTCATCTCCCCACGGCCTCCCAATTCCTGTCCCAATTCCTGTCCCCTGGGCAGTGTCCAGTGCCCTCTCCAAAGCCAGGGATTGCTCTGTCCAGCCTTTGGTTTGCCCTCACAGCTCTCAGGGGATGTGTTACAGCCTGGATTTTAAATTTATTGCTTCCTTGGCTCCCTTTTTCAGGAGAAACTTCAGCTTTAATCACGACATTAACATCAATCATGACATTAACACCCCGGGGAGATGTGAACTTGGGGGGAGAAGTTTGTGCACCCCTTAAACACGGGTCTGGGACTGGAAAGGGAGAACTCAAAAAGTCCTGTTTCTGCTTCTAAGACTCAAAAATAAGCATATATTTGGGGAGAACATGACTGACTGTGACAGGGATGCTCTTCCATCCGTGCTCTTCCTTTCTTCTCCCTAGGTGTGTTTGGTGGCCGTGGCCGTGGAATTCCAGGCAGTGGAAGAGGCCAGCAGGAAAAAAAGCCAGGCAGACAATCAGCCAAGCAGTGAAGTGTCTGCACCCAGCCCGGGGACACTTCGGGTTTTGTCACCTCAGGATTTGCCACGTGGTCAAAAACGTCCCCTTCCCTCTCTCCCATGAGTCAACCAGAGCCCAAATCATGTTTGTTTGGAAGCCCCTTGTGATTTAATCTGGTAAAAGGGGGAGTTTTCACTCCTTGCAGTCAGTAAATCACTGGAAATATTTTTAAAAAAAGAAAAAATCATTTATGGTTTAAAGGGCCGAAGTTCTGCCTTCTCCTGAGAGTGAATTTTTCAGGGTCACCAGGTTTAATTTAAAATATGATCTTTTTCAGAGGTACCAGAACGAAGAAAAAACATTTTCTGGATTGTTTGGAAATGATTTTTTTTTTTTTGTACTTGAAGCTTGGGAAATGTGTGTTTGTAAGAGATGTGAGTGTTTTGGTTTAAAAACACTGAACTCAACGCTGGCCTTCGAGGGTTGTTCCCAAGAGAGCTTTGTGATAAATGAGCCTTTCCCAATTAGTTCATTGCCAATTTGACTTCAGATGAGAAGTTTCCTATAAAGGAGCAGGTTTTCTGTGGGTTTTTTTGTATGAGGCTGGTGCTCCCCTTACTCCTCATGGGTGATTTCTTTTATTTTCTGAAAAGCAACTCCGTTGATTGACGTGGATTTATTTGAAAACTCTCCCCCCTTTGCTTTGACACCAAATCCTGAACTCTGACAATATTTCCCAACCTAATTTCTTCCAGTACCTGCTGATTGACCTCACTGGTTGTACCTGTCACTTCCTTTGCTAATCCCCAATTATCTTCCCGTGGGCACACAGAGCAGCGTGTGAACGTGTCCCTCCTGTAGGTTCACAAAACTCCTGGGAATTCCCAGGTCAGGTTGCTCCAGTCTTCCATTCCATGAGCAAAATGCACCTGCAAAACACCCTGGCTGGTATTAATTGAACATCTGCACGGGGGGAAGAAACAGCTCTGGGTGTGCCTCGACCCCCTGAAAGGGAAGAAATAGCTGAATTTTAGGGGAAAGCCCCATATTGTGACTGGGTTTGAAGAGGTTCTGTTTTGGTTTTGTACAACTGATTCTCATGTTGAAGCTTATTCTCTGCCATCACCACTGTCTTGAAAAGGAGCGAAGAACATGCTTTTATAGACTTATTTTTTTAATGTTTATACAACTGGGCGCAGTGGTGAGTGGGAATAAATCTCCAGCCTCTACCAACAGCCTCCCTCTGTGTGTGTGTGACCCCAAACCCCTTCCCTGAGCCCTGAGAGCAGGGATGAAGCCCTAAATCTGAGTTTCTAACAGCAGCCACGTGTCCTCCTGCTTCTCTCTGAGGCGTTAACCAGCACTCCATGTCCATCCCAGGCAATGCAGCCTCTCCCAGGGAGCCAAACCCAGGCCATGGGAAGGGGGTGATGTGTCCTCCCTCCTCGGGCTCCACGTAAACACCCTGGTGGCATTTGAACAAAGCCCAGGCTGAGCCCTGTGTCAGACTTTCCCTTCCCAACCTGCTCCCTCCCTTTGGATCCCTCCAGCCACAGCTTCCCTGGTGAAAAGGAAACGGCTCCAGCACTGCTGGGATTGAAGGGCTGGCTTGGCTGGATAAATCTTCCCTGCAACAATGGGACCTTTGGCTCCTGCTCAGGGTAGAGTCCTCCAAGTGCTCCTTATCTGCCAGCCAAGCTCTGGAGTCAGGTGATGGAGCTCGTTAAGTTCTGCATTTGTTTAATTACACCATGGGCTTTTAGCTGCGTTCCCTGCTTGCCTCCCCCTTCCTTTTTCCACCTCTGGAGGAATATTTGTGTGCCACAGCCCCTGTGAGGGCAACTGGGTGGGAGATGGTTCTGTGGAGGAGCATCCACAGGGACGCTCAGCTGCGATTTTGGCCCTTTTTGCCCCAAAACCGGGTGTCTGGGGCTGTCCTGTGCTCCAGCCCTGCCCCGTGGCAGCGCAGGGGAGGCTGAAAAATTACAAAAACTAAAACAAAACAGGGAGGAGCAAGATAAAAGCAACAAGCAGAGAGGAAAAAAATAAAAGGTCTGAGCCTCGCTGGCGGCGTGGGTGGGTGAGCAGCCTGGCAGGGCTGGAAAGACCCAGCAAAGGCCACCCTGGAAACCCTCCCTGCTGCCTTCCCGGGATATTTTGGTGGCAGTCGAGCTGGTGGCAGCTCCAGCAGCCACGGGGATGTGTCTCTGGCCACCCCACAGTGACTCATAACTTCTGTGCCTGGCCAGGGAGGCAGCACAGGAATAGTTACACACCAGCGACGCGGAGGGAGTGGCTGCCGAAATATTTCAGGGCTGTGCTAAGCAACTAAAAATACACGTCAAACCCTCCTCCTCCTCCTCCTCCTCCTCCTTTTTTTCCTTTTAAATCTGTTTTCTTTCTCTCTTTCTGGTGTGGGGTTTTTTTGTTTTGTTTTGTTCTTATTTAATTCTTGGTTTTGACTGTCGGAGGCCCTTGGGGGTTCCTTGGGGACCGGCGCAGGTTTGGGGACAGGCGTTGGCATCTGGTCACTTCTTGTTTTCCCGGCTTGGTTCCTCTCTCCTCTCCCCTGCCCGTGGCAATGACTAAGAGGCAGCTTCTCCTCCGTGCCCGGTGCCTGCCATGCAAATCCCGGGCTGCAAACCCTCTCCTGCTCCTTCCCTTTTCCATGGGGGGCGGCTTGGCGTGGGGATCCATCCCTGGTCCCTCGTGGGCATCTTGCTTTGGGTCCAGCCCATGGGCGTCCAGCACTTTGTTGTCCCCAGTGTCTTGGCCAGGGCAGGATCGGGCACCACTGGTGGCACACAGGGAATGGTCCCCAGGGAAATGGGGCGAGCAGGAGCTGCGTGAGGATGCTCTGGTGACCGTGGCCCTGCTTGTGGGCTCCTCTGAAATCCTGGCTGCCTGCTCTGGGGTAAATATAGCCTGGCTGGCAGGTGGCAGGACACGGCGTGACTCAGTGGGCACTCGGACACCTCCGGGAATAGCAGCTCCGGCCACCCAGCCGTGGTGAGGGTGGCACTGCCACCAGCTCCGTGCACGGGGACCTCCCCACGAGAGAGGCGGAAGGGGCCACTGAATCATGCCCCTCATTAAGCACTCATTAAGAAAATGAAGCTGCAGGCATCGTAGACATCCCCCTGCTTTGGGGACAAGGGACACGTGGGATGAGCGGCAGGGGTGGCAGGCTGGGAGCGCGTTGGGGGACGCAGCAGGGCGAGCCTCGGGGTGCTGGGACCTTTGTGGGGAGGGATGCTGGGGCTGGTGGGGTTTTGCTGGCTGGAGTGTGGCTTGTGGCTCACATCCCTGGCCACGGGCCAGCCGCTCTTCTGGAGGCCCCAGGGACGGGCTTGTTCCTCCCTGGAACCGATTAAAGCACCCACAGCCAGGGCTGGTTCGTGTTGCCCCATTGCTGCCCTGTGGGTACCCCGGGGAGTGGGGCACGGGCAGCCCACCCATGGCCCACCCTGGTGCGTGGCCAGGATGGGGGGAAAGGGAGCCATTCCCCCTCCCAGGCTGGTCCCCATCCCTCGCCAGCCGGGTTTGGTGGGGATGGAAAGTCTGAACCTGCCGGTCCGGCCGCGGCCGCACCCCTAATGACGGGTTTGGAGCGGAAACACGGACAGCACTTCACCTGGGAGCTGCTGCCCAGCCCTGCCCGAGCCCCCCGGGACACCCACCCTGGCACCTGCCCCAGGGCAGGGCACGGGGGGGGACAGGGGCCTGGGCTGCCCCCTTTAGCTGAGGTTTCATCAGCTGTGTTTATGCAGGGCTTTAATCAACTGTGTTGATTTGGGATTTAATTAACTGCAGCTGTTGGGGGAGGGGAGAGCCCAGTCGTTCCCTCTCGTGCCTCAGTTTCCCCCGTGCCAGCACTGTGTGTCCCCAAGGGCTGCCCCCAGCCCTGTCCTGGGTGTCACCCGTGTCCTCTAAAGCCAGGGTTGAGCCATGTCCTGTGCCATGTCCTGTGCCATGTCCTGTGCCATGTCCTGTGCCATGCTGTCCCCACGCCCCGTGCCATGCTCCTTGTCCTGCCATGCTGTCCCCATGCCCTGTGCCATACCCCATGCCCTGTGCCATACCCCATATCCTGTCACGCTGTCCCCTCACCCCATGCCATACCCCATGCCCTGTGCCACACTGTCCCCTCACCCCATGCCATACCCTATGTCCTGTGCCATGCTGTCTCCATGCCCTGTGCCATGCTGTCCCCACTCCCCATGCCATACCCCACGCCCCATGCCATACCCCATATCCTCCCATGCTGTCACCATGCCATGTGCCATGCCGTCCCCCCACCCCATGCCATGCCCTGTGTCCTTGTCATGCTGTCCCCATGCCCTGTGCCATCCCCCATATCCTGCCACGCTGTCCCCTCACCCCATGCCGTCCCCTGTATCCTGCCATGCTGTCCCCTCACCCCATGCCATACCCCACGTCCTGCCATGCTGTCCCCATGCCGTGTGCCATGCTGTCCCCACACCCCATGCCATACCCCATGCCCTGTGCCATACCCCATATCCTGCCACGCTGCCCCCTCACCCCACACCGTGCCACACTGCCCCCCTCAGCCGTGGGCAGCAGCCCGGCCGGGCACGCCGCGGCAGGGACTCCTCGTCCCCCCCGTCCCCACCACATCCCCCTCCCTGGCAGGGCCCCCGGCGCTGACACCCCTGATTTATGGCCCTGCTCAGCGCAGGCCTCCAGCCATCTGGCTGCCATTAGGCCCGGCGCGGCGTCCCCCGCCCCGGCGTCCCCCAGGCCTCGCCGCGTGCCGCGTGTGCCGGGACGCCGTGCCCGTGGCGCGGGGGCCGCATCCTGCCACACCGGGGGGGTTATCGGTGCCCATCGGCGCCCGTGGCTCCCCCCGCGCCGGTGACGTCAAGCGCTGACGCCGATCCACCCCCTCAGCCGCCCGCGGGCTTGGCCGGCCATGACGTCTGTGGCCGCCACCGCCACCGCCACCAGGCCGCTTAACTCCTTCCCCGGTGCCGGCCGAGGGGAGATCAGCGCTCGGCCACGGTGCTGGCGTGGCCAAAGTGACCCCTTCCTGGTGACGGGGTGACCGCCCGGTGAGCCACGGTTGGCCACGCGGTGAGCGCCGGTGCTCGCCGGGCCAGCCGAGCCACCGGAGGGGGTCAAATGGTGGGGTGGGGGGGTGACACGGGGACAGGCGGTGACAAAGGGGCTGTGGGGACACGTGGGCATGGTGGGTCTGTCCCACCGGGCCACCGGTGCCACTGCCGGGGGAGCCGGGGGGCTGTCCCGGTGTGACCCACGGCGGGGTGGCCTGGAGGGCACAGAGGGTCCTGTGAGGCCCCACGGCCCGTGGGTTGGTTTGTTTGTCGTGCCCGTTTAAAGCCAGGGCTGGCTCGGTGCTGGTGCCCAGTGCCCGATGCTGGTGCCAGTGACCATGCCCAGTATCAGTCCTGGTGCCAGTGACCGTGCCCAGTATCAGTCCTGGTGCCAGTGACTGTGCCCAGTATCAGTCCTGGTGCTGGTGCCAGTGACTGTGCCCAGTGCCCAGTGCTGGTGCCAGTGACCGTGCCCAGTATCAGTCCTGGTGCTGGTGACTGTGCCCAGTGGCTGTGCTTGGTGGCAGTACTTGGTGGCCAGTCCCCATGCCCTGTTCCCTGTATCCAGTGGCCCATTCCCATGCCCAGTTCCTGGTGCCAGTTCCCATTCCTGTGCCCAGTCGTTTCCAGGGAGGGACCCCGTTTCCAGTGGCTGGTGGCTGATTCCCATGCCCTGATCCCAGTTCCCACTGGCCGGTAGCCCCTTCCCGTGCCCAGTTTCTGTTCCCATTCCCGTTCCCATTCCTGGTGGCCGGTGCCCTGTGCCCGGCTCCAATGCCTGGTTCATGGTCCTGGTGCCGGTTCCCATGCCCTGTGCTCACTTCCCGTTCCTCGGTGCTCATTCCCTTTTTCCTGCTGCCCTGTGCCCCATGACTGGTTCTCGTGCCCGTGCCCGATGCCCTGTGTCTGGTTCCCAGTTCCTGGTGCCCATTCCCATGCCCTGTGCCTGGTTCGTGGTTCCCGTTCCCTGTGCCTGTTCCCATTCCCATGTCCAGTTCCCAGTGCCTGTACCTGGTTCCCGGCGCCCATTCCTGTTCCTGATGCCCGGTTCCTTGTGCCCAGTGCCCATTCCCGGTTCCCGTGCCCTGTGCCCATTCCCAGTTCCCTGTTCCCAGTGCCCGTTCCCGGTGCCCATCCCCATTCCCATTCCCCATTCCCCTCCCCATCTCCCATCCCCATCTCCATCCCCATTCCCATTCCCCATTCCCCTCCCCATTCCCCTCCCCATCCCCATTCCCGTTCCCCATTCCCCTCCCCATCTCCCATCCCCATCTCCATCTCCATCCC
>JAWWTY010000078.1:1270416-1289313 GCA_035222235.1 Margarornis squamiger | reverse complement strand
ATTCCCATTCCCAATTCCCGATTCCCATTCCCAGTCCCTATTCCCATTCTCCATCTCCATCCCCATTCCTCTCCCCATTCCCATTCCCCATGCCCATTCCCATCCCCATCCCCATTCCCCATTCCCATCCCCATCCCCATTCCCCTCCCCATCCCCATTCCCCATGCCCATTCCCATCCCCATTTCTTATTCCTGCTCCCCTCCCCATTCCCATCCCATTCCCATTCCCGCCCCTCCCTCCATGCCCATCAGCCCCGGCGGGGCGCGCGCGGCCCACGTGACCGCCCCTCCCCCGCCATGACGTCATCCCAGGGCCCCGCGCGCTGTTGTCCCGCCGGTCTCCCGGGCAACGGCGCCACCGGGGGGTGGGCGTGTTCACCCGAGTGGGCGTGGACCCCGTGTGGGCGTGGCCCCGCCCGGGGGGAGGCGGGGCCTCCTCCCTCTTATGCAAATGAGGCGGCGGAGGACGTCATCTGCAGCCAATGGCGGCGCGGCGCGGTGAGGTCACCGCGGCGGCGCGGCGCTATTTAAGGCGGCGCGGGGGGCGCGGCGGCGGCAGACGCGTGTGCGCGCGCGCGGGAGCGGGCCCGCGGCTCGGAGCGCTCCGCGCGCATCGCCCCGCTCCTTCCCCCGCCCCCCCCCGGCCCCGCTCACCCCCGCAGCCGGCCGGGGGAGGAGGATGGAAACACCCTTCTACCATGATGATGTGTTGAGCGGCCTCGGCAGCGGCTTCGCCCCGTCCTCCGGCAGCAGCGGGCTCCTCCTGCCCTTCCCCGGCGGCAGCATGATGAAGAAGGACGCGCTCGGCATGGCCTTACCGGAGCAGGTGGCGGCGGCGCTGAAAGCCCCCGGCGCGGCCAGCGGCGAGGCGGCGGGGCTGCTGGGCTCGGCCGAGCTGGGGCTGCTCAAGCTGGCGTCGCCGGAGCTGGAGCGGCTCATCATCCAGTCCAACGGGCTGGTCACCACCACCCCCACCAGCGGCCAGTTCCTCTACCCCAAGGCGGCCGCCTCCGAGGAGCAGGAGTTCGCCGAGGGCTTCGTGAAGGCGCTGGAGGACTTGCACAAGCAGAACCAGCTGGGCGGCGGCGCGGCGAGCGGCGCCGGGAGCGGCGGGAGCGGCGGGGCGGGGAGCGGCGGGGCGGGCGAGCTGCCCGCGGCCGGCATGGCCCCGGAGCCGCCCGTCTACGCCAACCTCAGCACCTTCCCCGCCGTCAGCTACGCCGCAGACCCGGGGCCCTTCGCGGCGCCGCCGCCGCGGCTCCCCCCGCCGCCCCCGCCGCCGCCGCCGCCGCTCAAGGACGAGCCGCAGATCGTGCCCGACGTGCCGAGCTTCGGCGACAGCCCGCCGCTGTCCCCCATCGACATGGACACGCAGGAGCGCATCAAGGCGGAGCGCAAGCGGCTGAGGAACCGCATCGCCGCCTCCAAGTGCCGCAAGAGGAAGCTGGAGCGCATCTCGCGGCTGGAGGAGAAGGTGAAGAGCCTCAAGAGCCAGAACACGGAGCTCGCCTCCACCGCCAGCCTGCTCCGCGAGCAGGTCGCGCAGCTCAAGCAGAAGGTGCTCAGCCACGTCAACAGCGGCTGCCAGCTCCTGCCCCAGCACCAGCACCAGGTGCCGGCCTACTGACCGCGGGTCCCAGCCCGGGCACGGACTTGAAGGGGCCCGGGCGAGGAGCGGGGCGAGCGCCCGCCCTGCCCCGGGCATGGACCGAGGGGAGCTCGGGGAGCGCCCATCCCGTCCGGGCACGGACCGAGGGGAGCTTGGGGAGCGCCCATCCCGTCTGGGCATGGACCGAGGGGAGCTTGGGGAGCGCCCATCCCGTCCCAGGAACGGGGGGATAGCCCATCCCGTCCTGGCCAAGGACCGAGGGGAGCTCGGGGAGCGCCCGCCCTGACGTGGGCATGGACCGAAGGGAACCGGGGGCATCGTCCATCCCGTCCTGGGGGTGGATTGAGGGGAGCTTGGGGAGCGCCCATCCCCTCCTGGCCAAGGACCGAGGGGAACGGGGGGAGCACCCATCCCGCCCCGGGCATGGACGGAGGGGTCCCGAGAGGAGGAAGAGGAGCGAGACTCGGCCCCCTCGGAGGGGTCCCGAGGGGAGGAAGAGGAGCGAGACTCGGCCCCCTCGGAGGGCTCCGGGCGGGGGTCCCGCACCGGCTCCGAGCGCTCCCCACGCGCGGGATGCGGGCAGGGAGCGGCCGGGGGTTCCCGGGCTGTGTCCCCCCCACCTCCATCCCCAAACCCGCACCCCACACATTCCAGTGAGGCCCCAGTAAAACCCCGCGACCCGGAGAATTGGCCTCTCGCTGTTTGCTGCGCCGGGGGCGGCCGGGAAGGGCCGGGAGGGGAAGGGACGGGACGGGACGGGACGGCGCGGGCAGGAAGCGGCGCGGCCGGGTGCCATCTTGGGGCGGCGGGGGTTTTTTGGGAGGTTTTAGGGGATTTTTGGAGGCGATGGGAGTCGGGGGTGGGGAGGGAAGTGAGGCTGGAGAAGGGGCTCCGGGTGGGGGGGGGTTACTGGGGTGGGAAATCTCGTCAGGTAGTAGTGGAGGATTTGGATGTTGGGGATCTTCCCTGGAGGGGTGTACTGGGGGGTTTTGGGGTTCCTGGGGCTCTCCTGGGGGGGAATATGGGTTCACTGGGTGTCCCCGTGTGTGAGGGGAACCCATTGCTGGTCCTGGCTGTGGCTCTGCCCTGCCAGACCCCCGGACACCCCCCTGCCCTGGCACCCAGTGATGCCAGGCCTCCTCCACGGATTTTGGGAACTGCCCTTGGCTTCCTGGCACTGCCATCGCCCCTCCTCGGTGTCCCCCACCTGTGGGGCCCTGTCCCTGCTCTGTCCCAGGGAGCAGCACCCAAGAGACCCAGCCTCTGTTCCTGGGGCATTTGGGGACAGTGCCAGAGGCAGCTCTGGGATCACCCAGCTCCCAGGGGCTGGTGGGGAGCCTGGCACGGGTGATGATGGCAGGAGTGTGAGCTTTGGGGGGCTCCCCGGGGACCCCCATAGCCAGTGCCTGGCCCTGGCATCAATGGCTCCTCTGGGACCCCCGTGCTCAGTGCCAGGCTGTGCTATGGGTAGCTCCTCAGGGACCCCCATGCCATGGGTGTCTCCCCAGGGAACCCTCGTGCTCAGTGCCAGCTGGCTGTGGGTGGCTCCCCAGGAACCCCCCTTATCGGTGCCAGGCCCTGCCATGGGTGGCTCCCCAGGGACCCCCGTCCTCGCCACACCCTGGCATGGGTGGCTGCCCAGGGACCCCTGTGCTGGGGGTGGCTCCCCAGGGACCCCCGTGCTTGGTGCCAGGCCCTGCCATGGGTGTCTCCCCAGGGACCCCCGTGCTCGGTGCCAGCCAGCCGTGGTTTGCTGGAGGAAGCGCCTTCCCCGCCGCACGGAAGCAGCCCCAGCACGGTGGTGCTGCACCCCGGATGTGCTGCTCCAGCACCGAGATGGATGGGGCAGCCACCTGTCCCTGTGGCAGGGCCAGCACAGCCTCGTGGCTCTGGTGTCCTCGTGTCACCACAGCCCTGCGTGCCCAAGTCCCTGTGTCCCAGCATCTCCACATCCTGATGTCCCCAGATCCATTGTCCTCAAATCCCTGCATCCTGAAATCCCCAGATCCCACTATCCCCAAGTCCCTGCATGCTGATGTCCTTGTGTCCCCAAATCCCCACATACTGCTGTCCCTGTGTCCCCAGATCCCTCTGTCCCCAAGTCCTCCATCCTGATGTCCCCCGGTTCCCAGATCCCTTTGTGCCTGCATCCCAATGTCCCCCCATTCCCAGATCCCTTTACCCACATCCCTTTGTGCCCCCATTCCCAGATCCCTTTGCCCACATCCCAGTGTCCCCCATTCCCACATCCCTTTGTGCCTGCATCCCAATGTCCCCCTATTCCCACACCCCTTTACCCACATCCCAGTGTCCCCCCATTCCCAGATCCCTTTGTGCCTGCATCCCAATGTCCCCCTATTCCCACATCCCTTTACCCACACCCCAGTGTCCCCCCATTCCCACACCCCTGTGTCCCCCCACACCTCGGGATGCTGCCGGCAGGGCTGGCTCCCGGTGCCCCGGGATGGGTCTCACGGCTCGGGAGTGGGAGGTGCGCGGGGGAAACTGAGACCTGGGATGGGAGTGGGTTCGGGGGGACCCCCCCGGTGTCCGCAGGGTCCCGGCACTGCGGTACCGCCCGGTCCCGACAGGAGGCGCCTCTGCCGGGGCGGATAAAGGCACCGGGAGCGGCACCGGGACGGGGACCGGGACCGGGCGGGATGTCCCGGGGTGCGCTCCGCCTGCTCTGCTGCGCCGCTGCCCTGCTCGCTGCCGCAGGTACCGGGCACCGGGGGGACCCGGGGGGTACTGGGGGTCTGCAGCACCGGGGGTGGTCTGTGCTTCCCCCCACCGGGCACCGGGAGGACCGGGAGGGGGTCCGGGTGCTCCGGGGCACCGGGGAGGTGACCAGGTGCTGCCCTGTGCTCAGTGGGGCACTGGGAGGGTCCCTGTGGTCCCCCCGGGGCCCCATGGCACGGAGGGGGCTGTACCTGCTCCCCCGAGGTGCCAGGCTGGAGGGGACAGCCCTGCCCGTCCCGCAGCACTGGGGCTGCCAGCCTGGCTGGTGTGGGCAGGTGGTGCTCCAGCTCCACCCTGGCACTCTCGGGGCAAAGGGACCCCCGTTTCCTGCCTGGGCCCCCTGCAGCCCCCCTGCACCCCGAGGTGCCTCAGCTCACCCTTCCTGCCATAGGGGGCTTGGCCTGGGTTCAACCATCCTGGCATGAGGTGGCAGCTGGGTGGGAACAGCCTACGCCGGTGGGCCTGGCAGCCGTGGGGACCCCCAGCACCCGGCCATGCTGTGCCCCTGGGGGCTGGCTCTGCCACGGGGCATTTTGCTGCCGTGTCCCCCTGGGGCTGGGCTGGACCTGCTCCTCCACTTGTGCAAACAGGACTGGAGCAGATAAGGGCACTGCCAGCACTGCCCAGAAAGTGCCACCATGTCCCACGTGGCCGCAGTGGAGCCCCCTCACACCGGTGGGTGCCACAAGGGCTGGGCTGGCACATGTCCCTGTGCCGTGCCACTTGCCCACTGCTGCTCTGCTGGTGCCACGACAGCTTGGGAGGTTCTTCCTGACCCTGGATTTCTGGGATCCCATATTGGCTAAATCCCAGTTTTCTGTGTGTGATGAAAACCAGCTGGGAAATGATCCCTGTGGAACACAGGCAGGTGCTGCTGCCCCTGCCAGGGCCCTGCCCTGTCCTTGCTGACCAGCTCTCTCCTCCAAGGTCCAAAGCCAGGACATGGCACCAATTCTGCCCCTGCAGTGGCTCTAAACATCTCAGGGACAGCTGTGTCACCAAATCCGTTCAGGACACCGGGATCAACAGCACCTCCAGCACCTTCATCCAACACCACCACAAAACCATCTTCATCCAGGACACTGGGATCAACAGCACCTCCATCCAACAGCACCACAGCACCATCTTCATCCAGGACACTGGGATCAACAGCACCTCCAGCATCTCCATCCAACACCACCAAAGAACTGACTCCATCTAGGACATTGGAATCAACAGCCCCTCCATCAAACACAACGATGGGACCGACTCCATCCAGGGCACCAGGATCAACAGCACCTCCAGCATCTCCATCCAACATGTCCACGGCACCTACTCCATCCCACCCACGTGTGCCCACATCCACCGTGCATCCATCCAACTTGACTGCAGTGCCAGCCCCATCCTCACCCAGGCCCTCTGGGCCTGCTCCTAACTCCCCCACACCCACTGTGAGCCGTGGTCCCAACAGCACCTTGGCCACCAGCTCCAGAACAACACTGGCCATCGGCATCGCGGCTGGCAGCTCGGGTGAGAGCCAGGCTGGGGGGGCACTGGGCAGGCAGGTGACCTGGGTATGGGCATGGCAGCAGCCCTGGGTTCCCCTCAGACCCCTAATTGGGGGGCTGTGCTCACAGAGGGGTCGGGGTGCAGGTCCCCAGGTGAGCTGCAGCCTCTTTTGGGGGTGTTGAGGGCTCCCCTTTTCTCACCCACCCTCTGTGTCATGGGACCCCAGCTGGGGGGTGGAAAGGCCCTGGGCTGGTCCCCTGTGGGTGGAGGTGACACGGGAACTGGGTGCCAGGTCTGTGATGGGTGGAATGGTGAAGGGTGGGAACTGAAACCAGTCTTGACCCCCTCTCACTCCAAGACCCTCCACGGTGCTTGGAGGCTGGGCACAAGGCCTGGCAGTGCCAGGGGGGTAACGGGGTGCCCGTCTCGCCCCCACAGAGCAGCAGCTGAGCTCTGGCGTGGTCATCATCCTGTGCCTCTTGGTGTGTGTGCTGGGGGGAGGAGCGGCGGTGCTGCTGGTGCGGCTGTGCCGGCGCGGGACCCCCGGCTTCCATCACCTGGACGAGGTGCCCATGGTGCGTGGGGGGCCAGGGATGGCACTGGGGGGGATTTCAGGGGCAGCAGGCCCAGGGTGTGGGCACTCACCCGGCTCTTTCTCTCTCTTCCCTAGAGCAAGGTGATGGAGGAGTCCTCCATCACCCACCCCGCACCCAGGTGACCCCCCAGTCGCAGCTCCCCCCGGGCTCCCCGCGCTGCTGAATAAAGAAGCTGCTCCTCAGCTCTGGTTTCCCCTCTGCCATGTGCCCTGCCCGGGGAAAACCCCCGGTCCCAGGGGGATGCCCCAACCGCTTTGGGGGTGCCCCCGTCCGGAGGGCACGGGGTGTTCCCAGGCCGGTGGGGCGGGTGCGGGGGGAGCAGGGGGTGGGGGGAGCCGCGCAGCCCCCCCGGGCGAGGTGGGATGGGAGGGAGGGAGCGAGCGGCCAGGCACGCACATCGCCTTCCTTCTGCTCCGCTGCACTCGGCCGAGGCTGGCGGCGAGGACCGGGCACCGGTGAGGGGGCTGCGGGCCGGGGCGGGGGGCTGGCGGCCGCGGGGACCCCCCTGCCGGGGCTCCGCATCCCCCGAGCTTGGGATGAGGATGCCCTCGGGCCCAGCCGGGGCGTGGGGGGCTCAGCCCCCGGGGACAGGGCGGCTCTGTGGGTGCAGCCGTGTGTGCCCCCTTCCTCGGGGGTGATGGGTGCCCGCCGTGGGTCATTAGCGTGGCACGGGTGGGTTCACAGCTGGGTGGGTGCTGGGGGCATCGCCGGGGCCTCAGGCCCGATGTCCCTGTCCTCGTCCAGCGGGTGGGAGCACCGGGAGTGAGAAGGGGGGACCCCAAAAACCCCGAGGTAGGGGCAGAGCCCGGCCAAGATCCGGCGCCCATAAATCACGGGGAGGGGAGGAACCCGCGTGTCGCGTCCCCGGGGTGTCCCCGGGATGTCCCCAACCCCTGGGGGGTGGTCGCCACCACCGAGCCCTCACTGGCCGCAGCTCCCGGAGCTCCCCCGGCAGGGACGGCGATGAGACGGAGCCGGACGGCGCTGCCCTTCCTCGGCGCGGAGGTGAGAGCGGCACCGGGGGGCACCGGGGTGTCCCGGGGGGGCGAGGGCTGTCCCCGCTGCGAGCGTCCCAGCGCCGGGCCCCGGGGCGGTAATAACCGGGCTGGCGGCGCTGACTTGGAGTTAATTATCCCCTTAATGGGCGGTTAATTATTATTCTCCTCTGCTTAATTGCGCGCCGGCTCCGGGGGTTTTTCCGGGGGGGGAGGTCCCGGGGGAGCCGGGGGTGGGTGGGGGGTCCCCTCCGGTGGCGGCCGGAGGAGGAAGAGGAGGATGAAGGGGGGTGTCCGGGGGGCTCCGCTCCGGGCCGAGCCGCTCCCGGTGCCCCGGCTCTCCCTTTCCCCGTGTCCCCCCGCCCCGGCCAGGTACCACCCCGGTCCCCCGGCATGCAGCGCCGCACCGTGCCCGCCAGGGGGCGCCAGCGCGCTACCGGCGCCCGGTACCGGGAGGGGGGGTCGGGAACCGGGGGCTGCCCCTGGACGGGACCCCCGGCCACGCACAGCGCCCCGCAGAGCCCTCCGGTGCCGCTGCCCGCGCCCCTCACCGCAGCCCCGTGTCCCCGCAGCGCTGCCGCGACGCCGCCGAGGCCGCGCCGTCGGGAGCGGCAGCGGGGCCGGCCGTGGGCGCCGTCCGCCGTCGGTTCTCCGGGACCCCGCTGCTGCCGCCGCTCGGCTGCCGCTGGGCGGAGGCGGCCCGAGCCCCCGAGCCCGAGGGAGCACGGGTGGTCTTCACCATCGAGGAGAGCGGCCCGAGCAGCGGCGACGAGGCCGAGCCCCCCCGGTAAGGCTGGGGAGGGGAGCGGGGAGGTGATGCCGGCCTCGGTGGCACCGGGAAGGGGTGACCGGGCAGGGCGCGCTGCTGGCGGGGGAGATACCGGGTTCAGCACCGGCGGGCGGACAGCGGCACCGGGGCACCGGCAGAGCGCTCGGGGGGCTGGGCACAAACCCCTGTGGCACCGGCCCCGGGATGTCCGTCCCGGTCACCATCTGCCCCTGTCACCCCTGTCCCCACCGTACTGTCCCCACCCCCTCTGTCCCACCCCCTCTGTCCCCATCACCCCCATCCCTGTCACCGCCACCCCTGTCACCCCTGTCCCCACCAACCCTCCCACCGCTGTCCTCATCCCCTGTTCTCACCCTTCTCACCCCCTCCTTGTCCCCGTTCCCTGGCCCAGCCGGTGCCACCGCAGGGTTGGCCCGGCCCTGCCTGAGGTGACCTCAGTCCCTCCCGCAGTGGCTGCAGGGCTATTTTTGGGCCGTTCCCCCTGTCCCGTGCCTCTCCCAGCCCGGCTCGCAGGGACAGCATGGAGCTGGCACAGCTGAGGGACATGGCTCTGGTGTCACTTGTCATCCACCCCTGCAGACACGTGGGGACAGTGACAGTCTGACAGGGACTGGCTGTCCTGGGGTCAGGGACTTGCTGTCCTGCGGCCAGTCCTGTCCCAGCTGCCTGGGGGCTGTTGGCTGCCAGCCAGCCTGGGGGGGCTCATCTCCCTTTCCCCCATCCCCTGATGTCCCTCTGTCCCAGCATCCCTCTGTCCTGATGTCCCCACGGTCGTGCTCGCAGTCCTGTGGAAGTGAGGGTGACCCCCCCATCCGGTGGGTTCTGGGGTCCCCTCTGGTCCTGCCGTGGCAGGGGGGCCCCACTGTTGTCCCTGCTGGTTCCCTGCCAGCTGCCAGATATTTTTGTGGCTGTTTGGAACAGCAGGTATCCACATCCTGCTGCATCAGGCTGGGCAGGTGCCAGCTCCCACGGCCAGGCCGGTGGGTCCCCCACAGTGCCACTGTCACCGGCCGGACCTCATCCTGCTGCTCCCTGTTCCCCTCAGGAATGGCCCCAGGAGGGGGCTTGGCACTGCACCAGGGGCACCATGTGGGGTGGGGTTGGCTCTCACAGGTTCCTCGGTGGTACTGTGGCACAACCACACCGTGTTTGGGATGCTCCAGGCTCAGCCTTGTCCCTCGGTGGCACCATGGCACAGCCATACTATGTGTTTGGGATGCTCCAGGCTCAGCCATGTCACTCAGTGGCACCACTGCATGTCCACGTCCGCACTGTGTGTTTGGGATGCTCCAGGCTCAGCCTTGTCCCTTGGTGGCACCATGGCACAACCACACCGTGTTTGGGATGCTCCAGGCTCAGCCTTGTCCCTCGGTAGCACCATGGCACAGCCACACCATGTTTGGGATGCTCCAGGCTCAGCCTTGTCCCTTGGTGGCACCATGGCACAGCCACACTGTGTGTTTGGGATGCTCCAGGCTCAGCCTTGTCCCTTGGTGGCACCGTGGCACATTCACTCCCTACAACCGGTTCTCTGGGGGCTCCGTGGGGCATTTTTCCCCTGTGTCCAGCAGAGCACCCCTGCCCTTTCGGGAGCAGCTGCCGCCTCGGGGAGACAGCAGGGTGGCCGGTGGCCCCGGGCCAGCGAGGGGCCACGTGCCCGGGCCGCCAGGAACACCGGGGGGGGACCCGCTCCCTGCGCCGGCTGCCGGAGCCAGACAGTTGTTTAATTTCCCAGGCGCAGGGCGGGAGGGGGATGGAAAGTTTCCCGGGGCCGCCGGGGCCGGGACGTTTCCTGCTCCGCGCCGGGGGCAGCGTGGCCTCGCCGCCCGAACGGGGGTCCCTGAGCGGGCCATGCTGCCCACCACGCACCCCTCGCCGGAGGCTTCTCCGGCAGCGTCCCCCCGCAGTTCCCCCCGCAATTCCCCCGTCCTCTTCAGGAAGCTCCTGATGAACCAGAGCATCCGCCTGCAGCGGCGCTTCACCGTGGCGCATCCCCTCTGGTAAGGGAGGGGGGACGCCGGCGGGTCCCCGGGGGGTGATGGCACCAGGATGTGGCCGGTGGACACCCCCAGTGTTGTGGGGACACGGGGGACGAGGAGGGGACAGCGGGTGGCCCCTGGAGGCCACTGGGCGAGCGCGGCTGAGCAGGGACACGCTCGTTGCGGCGATGGCCAGGCAGGGACCAGCGGTGGGGTGGCCCGGTGGGCAGGGAGGGTGCTTTTCCCCTCCAAATCAAGGCACCAACCCCCCCACCGCGGCACAGCCGGGCACCTCCCTGCCCTCCCCACCTCGGAGCGAGGTAGGGTTGGTTTTGGGGTGCCCCTCGGGGCGCTGGTGGGTGCTGGCCCCACTTGCATGGGCGGCTCGGGGCTCAGCACATCCCTCCAGCAACAGCAACTATTTATAGCGGCCCGGGCCCCCCCGGCCCGCCACGGGCACAGCTCGGTCATTAACGCCGAAACGACGGGGGTTAATTCGACGCCAGCCCCGTGGCGGGGCTCGTGTCCCCCGGGGCTGTCCCCTGCGGTGGCAGCGGGGTCAGAGGGAACAGGCACGGGGCCGGGAACAGACGCGGGCATCACCCGCGGGGCCGTCGGAGGGACAATGCGGCTTTGTGTCGCCGGTACCATCGGGGCTGGGAAGCCGCGGCAGGAAAACAAGGGGCTGCGGGGATGGCATGACGCGGTGCCGGCTGGCACTGCCACTGCCGGGGACGGCCACGCCACAGGGCCCGGGGCTGGCGGAGCGGGACGATGCTGCCGGGCAGCCGGTGCCCGTCCCGGAGGCACTCCTGCATCTGGTAGGTGCTGGGCTCCCGCTGGGGACAGGGTGGCCCCGGGGGCATCTGCGCTTTCCCAGTTCACCCAGTGGTCCCCGTCCCCGCGGCGGCGGCGGCTGCGGGAAGGGACAGGAGCTGGATGGCCCCGCACTGTGTCCCTGCTCCGAGCAGCCTTTCCCATGACCTCGGGGCCAGCGGAGCGGGAGGGGGGGTGAGGTGGCCGCGGTCAGCTTGGGGACACTGCAGGGTCACCATGGCTGTCCCCACGTCCCCTGTCCCCCCATGGGTGCAACATGGCTGCCAGGTGGCTCTGATTGAGGTGCCCTCGGACTGCCACCAGCGTGTCCCCAAGGGCCAGGGCTTGGCTTCCGCGGTGTTTTCTGTCCTTCGATGTCCCCTGGCTCTGTGCCGTGGCAGGGACACTGTCCCCTCCATGGGATACGGCACCTCCGAGCCAGGGCTCATGGAGGCTTTGGAGGAGTTGGGATCGTGGTGCTGGGGACAGACCAGGCAGGCCCTTCCCGGGGTCTCTGGAGCTGGGAGCTTCAGGGCAGGGGTGCCTGTCCCACCCGGGTGACATGGGACAACCTGGCTTTGCTGGCAGGGAGCTGAGAGGGTCCATGTGCATTGGGCTATGCCCGTTCTCAGCAGTAGGTGAAGGAGCTGGGCAGGCACTGGTGTCACCGCAGGGGCCACCGAAACTGGGCTGAGTGGGACGGCACAGAGAGCCTGGCAAACCCGGTGGCATCCCACGGGCCGTCCCCCCACACTCCCGTGGCTGAAGTCACTGTGCCACCTGCCCTGTGCCAGTCTTGACCTCTCTCTCCTCACAGTTTTGACCTGGAGAATGGCCCCCCAGGCCGGGGCACGCTGGACCCCCAGGCCAGCCCAGGCGCGGGGCTGGTCCTGCAGGGCACCTTCTCCCACGGCCAGCGCCGCGAGTCCTTCCTGTACCGCTCCGACAGCGACTATGACCTGTCCCCAAAGGCCATGTCCCGCAACTCCTCCATCGCCAGCGACCTGTGAGTGTCCCTCTGGTCCCCTGTGTCCCCTGGCACCCCCGCTCCCCTCTCCGAGGCTCACGCTCCCTTTGCTCCCGCAGGCATGGAGAAGACATGATCGTCACGCCGTTTGCCCAGGTAGGTGCCATCCCTGTGCCCTGCCCAGGAGGGGACACGGCCTGTACCCAGTGCCCGGGTGGGTGGGTGTCCCGGGGGGCTCTGCTCGGCCCCAGCCCTCTCTCACCCCCCAGGTCCTGGCCAGCCTCCGCACCATCCGCAGCAACCTGACCCACCTCCAGGACCGTGCCGGCATCAAGTGAGTGGGCTGTGGGGTGGGGAGGGTGAGAGGCTAGCCTGGGTGGGGGGCCCTGACCCATGCCAAGGTGGGGGGCACTGCTGTGGTGGTCCTGCCTGCTCAGCCCCCCGTGTTTTGTAGGAGAGGATCCAGCAGCAGCCTGCCCTCTGGGAGCAAGGCCAGCCTCTCCGGTGAGTGCTGGAGGGACCACGGTGGGGATGTTTTGGGGCTGTCCCTACGTCCCTGTGTCCCCAGGGCGGTACAACCCCCTCCAGGCAGGGCAGAGCTGCGGCTTTGCCCTTCGGGATCCATGTCTGGTTTTCGGCAGCTCCTCCCGCCTGGCCGCCCTTCTCGGCGGTGGAAAAGCTCCCGTTGACGTCAAACCTTCCATTAATAAAACCCGGCGGTGAGCGGGGCCCCGCGGGAGCCCGGCTGCCCCCGGGGCTGGCTGTCACCCCACGGGACACTGTGGCACGTGGGGCTGCCACGCCATGGGGACGGTGTGATGGGGCTGAGCCCCGCTGCCCAGGGATGCTTGACCCCAACCCCTGCATCCCCCTGTGCCCCCGGCGGCCCCGCTCGAGGGGCGTGAGGCACCACGCCAGTGAGTCCCCACGTCTGGGGTGGCACAAGCCCCGCAGTGCCAGGCGGCCACGCCGTTGGCAGGTCCCTTGCCAAGCTGGTGGGTGCCCCCAGCAGAAGATGCCCACCAGAAGCTGTCCCGGGAGACCCTGGAGGAGCTGGATTGGTGCCTGGACCAGCTGGAGACGCTGCGGACCAGGCACTCGGTCAGCGAGATGGCCTCCAACAAGGTAAGGGTCCCTGTCACGGTCACTTTGGGGGGCATGGGGACCCCACATCACTGAGCCCCCCTGGGATGGGGAGCTGGGGGTCCTGTGTGCCCCCTGGGATAGGCAGCCAGGGGTCCTGTGTGCCCCCCACACCACTGAGCCCCCCAGGATGGGCAATCAGGGGTTTTGTGGGTTCTGTGTGCCCCCCACACCACTGAGCCCCCCAGGATGGGCAGCCAGGGGTCCTGTGGGTCCCATGTGCCCCCCACACCACTGAGCCCCCCAGGATGGGCAGTCAGGGGTACTGTGTGCCCCCCACACTACTGAGCCCCCCAGGATGGGCAGTCAGGGGTACTGTGTGCCCCCCCCACCACTGAGCCCCCCCGGATGGGCAGCCAGGGGTCCTGTGGGTCCCGTGTGCCCCCCACACTGCTGAGCTCTGCCCACTACCTGCAGTTCAAGCGGATGCTGAACCGGGAGCTGACGCACCTCTCCGAGACCAGCCGCTCTGGGAACCAGGTCTCTGAGTACATCTCCAGCACCTTCCTGGGTGAGGACCCCCCACCCTGGGGACACCACTGGGGTCACCTCTCTGCTGGCAGCAGGGTGGGCTTTGTGCCCACAGGGACCTGGGTACAGATGCTGTGGTATTGGGTGTCCACAGGGACGGTGCCAGTGGGGGGTCCTGCTTGCTTATTGTGAAAGGATGAAATGGATGGAAAAGGGGGTGCTTTCCCAGGTGTCCCCATGGGATTTGCTGCTTTGGGGTGTCACGGCCTTTGTCCTGGCTGGGTGTGCTGGTCCATACTGGTGCACTGGGACTGTTGGGGGCATCCAGGCCAGGGTTTGGGTCCCCTGGCAGGTGGGTGGCCCATGCAGGGGAGTGATGGAAAGTGCTGGGCACCCCCCATGCAGCCCCCAAATCGTCACGACATCACAGTGTTGCCTGTGCCACCTCATCAGTGTGACCCAGGGGAGTGTCGTGGGGCAATTGGGGCTCCCACCCTGCTCACGACCCCCTGTGCCATCCCAGACAAGCAGCACGAGGTGGAGATCCCCTCGGCACTGACCAAGGACAAGGAGAAGGAGCGGAGGAAGCGCCCCATGTCCCAGATCAGCGGGGTCAGGAAGCTCATGCACAGCTCCAGCCTCGCCACCGCCGGCATCCCCCGCTTCGGGGTGCGCACGGACCACGAGGGGCTGCTGGCCAAGGTGGGCTTGGCAGGGGTGACCCATTTGACCATGGGGTCCCTGGAACTGGCCCCCCCATGGACCTCTGTCCCTCTGGCCCCCAGGAGCTGGAGGACACCAACAAGTGGGGGCTCAACGTGTTTAAAGTCGCCGAGTACTCGGGGAACCGCCCGCTGACGGTCATCATGTACAGCATCTTCCAGGTGAGCTTCCCAAGGGGATGGCCCTGTCCTCATCCCCGTGCCTGGATGGGGACGAGCCACCTCCTGCCTCCCTGCAGGAGCGAGACCTGATGAAGACCTTCCGCATCCCCGTCAACACCTTCATCACCTACATGCTGACGCTGGAGGACCATTACCACGCTGACGTGGCCTACCACAACAACCTCCACGCTGCCGATGTGGCGCAGTCCACCCACGTTCTCCTCTCCACACCTGCTCTGGAGGTGATTCCTGGTCTCCTGAGGCCCTCGAGGCCACCAGGTGTGTCTGGCAGGGCTGTAATGCACTCACAACTTCTTTTCCCACCATTCCCAGGCTGTCTTCACGGACCTGGAGATCATGGCTGCCATCTTCGCCAGCGCCATTCATGACGTTGACCACCCTGGTGTCTCCAACCAGTTCCTCATCAACACCAGTGAGCTGGGGTGCAGGGATGGAGCTGAGGAGGGTGTGGGGGACCCCATGCAGGAGTCACCCCGGGGTGACTGGAGCCCTCTCACAGACTCAGAGCTGGCGCTGATGTACAATGATGCCTCGGTGCTGGAGAACCACCACCTGGCCGTGGGCTTCAAGCTCCTCCAGGAGGAGAACTGTGACATCTTCCAGAACCTGAGCAGGAAGCAGAGGCAGACACTTCGAAAAATGGTCATCGACATGGTATGGGGGGGCTGGAGCACCCCAGGGTGGGGGTCTGGGCTGGGGGGGTCAGGCTGAGCGCTGTTCCTGGCTTGCCTTGCCCAGGTGTTGGCCACAGACATGTCCAAGCACATGAACCTGCTGGCGGATCTGAAGACCATGGTGGAGACCAAGAAGGTGACCAGCCTGGGGGTGCTGCTGCTGGACAACTACTCCGACCGGATCCAGGTGGGCATGGGGACACACCTGGGAATCCTTCCTGGCATTGCAGAGATTGCTTCTGGCTCTGGGTGCTGCGATGTCCTCTGTGGTGCCTCCCAAGGGTTCCTGGCACAGTGGGGGTGGCCCTGGGGGACAAAGGACAGCGTGGCTGTGTCCACAGGTCCTGCAGAACATGGTGCACTGCGCTGACCTCAGCAACCCCACGAAGCCTCTGGAGCTGTACCGGCAGTGGACCGACCGCATCATGGTGGAGTTCTTCCACCAAGGAGACCGGGAACGGGAGAAGGGCATGGAGATCAGCCCCATGTGTGACAAGCACACGGCCTCGGTGGAGAAGTCCCAGGTGGGGCGGTGGCCTGTGGGTGGTGTGGCGGGGACAGGGGTGAGCTGGGGGCTCAGCTCTGCCTCCCTCCAGGTGGGCTTCATCGACTTCATCGCCCACCCGCTGTGGGAGACGTGGGCAGACCTGGTGCACCCCGATGCCCAGGAGCTCCTGGACACTCTGGAGGACAACCGGGAATGGTACCAGAGCATGATCCCACGCAGCCCGTCCCCCCCGCCCGAGGCACCCGGGGCGTCCCCCGCCACCACCGACAAGTTTCAGTTCGAGCTGACCCTGGAGGAGGAGGAGGAGGAGGAGGAGGGTGAGTCTGACACGGAGCTGGAGGGGACCGAGAGCCCCTTGGACGAGGACAACAGTGGCTCCAAGACACCGGGCACGGACAACTCGGAGTCGGCTGACACCAAACACTTGTCACCCGGCCCCGGGGACCGGGACTCGCCCGTGCCCCGCCCCAGGGACGTGGACAACCGGCGGGCACTGGAGGGGACGCTGCCCAAGGACGGTGGCGGCGGGTGCTCCGTGCCAGGGCCCGAGGACAGCCAGGGGCTGTGCCTGGACACAGAGGGCAATGTCACATTCCTGTCCCTGGGCACGTAGCGGCACCGGCCCATGGGTCCCCTCGCTGCCACGGGCACGTGGGACTGGGCACTGCCCTGGCCGGTGTTGGGGACAGCGGGGAGCTGGCAGTGGCACCGCAGGGGCATGGAGGGACCTGAGTCATGTCCCTGTGTGGGAGCTGGGCAGGTCCTGATGGACACGAGGACGCTGCTCACCCTCTGTCATCTCCCACCAGCTGCTGGGAAAGGTCCTTGTCCCCTTCAGACAAGGCTTGGGGACACTGTGCTCCGGCCTCAGCTCAGCCCTGGGGACATCACGCCCCACAGGGGTCCCCAGGGGGCTGGACACAGCTAAAAGTATTCCAGCACCTTTCCAGGTGGCCCCTCGGCGGGATGGGGAGGAGGGTGAAGGGTGCTGGTGCCACCCCCAGCACGAGGGACCCCCAGGCACCGGCGCACGGCACGGGCACGAGTCAGTGGTTTATTTATTTGGGGACAGGTCACTTTGTAAAGCCTTTTGTAGCTCACTTTTTACTCCGAGCCTCTCCGAGGCCGCACTCACATGGATATTTGGGGCAGAAAAACGCGTTTTTGGGGCGGGAAGTCGCGTGTCTGCTCCATGATCACTGAAAATGCTGCGTTTTTACTTCACACCCGCTGCCCTGGCGGGTGCTGTGACCCCCTCCTTGTCTCCAGCATCCTGCCCGGGGCAGCCCCCAGGATCCTTTCAGATTTTCCTTCACCTTCCAGAGATTAAACCCGGGTTGTTCCACCCTAAACACGAGCCTTGTAAGTGCCTCTTTACCTTGGGAAGTGCCTTTTACTGGTGTCACGGGAGCCGTGGCTGTGCCAATGTCCCCAGGGACCGGCGTGTCTGGTGGCCCTGCGGGCAGTGGGGAGGGCCCTGCTCTGTGGTGGAACAAAAGCGAGCTCCTCCCTGGAAACGCTGAGATCCATCACTGGCAACCACGACCTGCTAAGGTAAATATTTAATCACCGGCTTGGCGCGGGCGCGGGGCCGTTCCCGGCTCTTCCGCATTGCTCCCAACGGTGATTTATCTCCGCAAACACGGCCCCACCCGTGGCACTGCCCTGGCACTGCCCTGGCACGTGGGGCCCCCAGGCTCTCCCCTCCTGCCTGCCCCACGCTCCCCAGGCAGGGCCTTGGGAGCTGGAGGATTCTTTTCCCAGCCCAATCGGTTTCCAGGGATGGGCTGGGAGTGCTGGAGCCACACGGGGTGGTGGGGGCTCTGTGTCATTCCTGATGGGTGCTGGATGTTCTGCTGTCTCTCCTGATGGAGAGGGGCTGTGTTGATAGGGGCCAGCTCTGTGCTCCCAGAACTCCTTGGACCCAGATCTGTCCCACACTCTGCTGGGCTGGAGCAGGGCAGGAGCTGGTGGAAAAACCCCTTTTCAGCCCGTGCTGGGCTGCAGGGCTGCAGTATCCATGGACCAGGAGGGTGGTGGGGCTGTTCCTGGGGAAGGTGAGGGTGGCATCCATGATCCATCCTTGTGGCTGGATTCATCTCTGAGCCTGGGCCCATCCCTGCAGCTGGATCCATCCCTACACCTGGATCCCTCCCTGCAGCTGGATCCATCCCTATGGCATGATCCCTCCCTGCCTCCTGGCCGTGCCATCCCAAATCGCTGGGCTCTGTGCTCTGCCTCCTCCCTTTGTGCCCACCAGGACAGTGCCCACCTGGACAGTGCCCACCATGTCCAGCCGCTCCAGCCTGAGCCCGGGGGGTGTCCGGCTCTGTCCTGGTGGGCTGGGGGTGCTGGAGGAGCCCCGGGAGGGCTGCACGGGGACAGAGGACATTGAACCATCCTGAGGGCAGGCCCGGGGGGCTCTGGGCAGGGCAGGGCCTGGAGGGTCTCAGGGAAGGGCCTGGAGGGTCTCAGGGAAGGGCCCAGGAGGGTCTCAGGGAAGGGCCAGGAGGGTCTCAGGGAAGGGTTCAGGAGGGTCTCAGGGAAGGGCCGAGAAGGGCCCGGGGCCCGGTCAGGGCGGTGCCGGTGCCCCAGGCCCGCCATATGCTGCCGCCCCTAATCCCCGCTGGAGCCTGAGGGCGAGGGAGGACATGGCCGCCCACCTGCGCACCAGCCCCGCCTCAGCGCCAGGCGCCCCGCGACGGGAAGGATCGGCCCCATTGCCACTGCCAGGCCTGAGGCGGGCGTCGCGATAGGGCGCGCCATGTCGTGACAAGGGGGAGCAGCGAAACCTGCCGCCCCCCCCTCGGGCGGGAATGGTTCGCCCCTCGCCCCCCCGCGCGCGCGGCGGGTGCTTACTCCCGCCCCTCACAGCGCTCGGCCGGACCGCACCACCGCGCGCCGCCCGGGGGGGGATCGGCGCGTACCACGGCGCCGGGAGGGGGAGAGCTCCCCCCCGTAGCGGTCCGCTGTCCATCACAGCGCGCCCACGGACCAATCAGCGCGGCGCTCCAGGGCGCGCCCGTGACGCGGGGCGGAGGGGGGCTCATTTGCATATCGTGCCACGCCCCCTTCGCGACGTCACGCGCGCTCCGCATCTGCTGCAGTCGCTGCGGGAGGAGGCGCGAGCGCGGCAGAGGTGAGGGGGGGGGGGGGGGGGGGGGGGGGGGGGGGGGGGGGGGGGGGGGGGGGGGGGGGGGGGGGGGGGGGGGGGGGG
>JAWWTY010000078.1:1247838-1260652 GCA_035222235.1 Margarornis squamiger | reverse complement strand
TCCTTTCCCCTGGCTCTCCTTCCTCTGCAGACAAACCCCCCACCCCCCGGCCCCTCGGTGCCCCTCACGGGGGTGTCCTCCCAGTCACCCCCAGTTCCCCCCAATGCCTCCCAGTGCCCCCCAGTCACTCCCAGCGTCCCCCAGTCACCCCCACCGGGTGCCCCCCCATCATCCCAGTTATTCCCGTACCCCCTTATTTACCCCCGTGGGTCCCCCCCGGGTGCCCAGTGCCCCCAGTTCTCCCCCCCAGTGCCCCCAGTGCCCCCCCAGTCCCTCCCAGGTCCCCCCCCGCCACTACCGGGCGTCACCGCCACCCGCACCCGGAAGTGGGGGCACCACGTGACGCGGCGTCTTCCGCTTCCACCTACCGAGGCAAAGGAGCCCGCCATGACACCTACCGGGGCAAAGGAGCCCGCCATGACACCTACCGAGGCAAGGGAGGCTGCCATGACACCTACCGAGGCAAGGGAGGCTGCCATGACACCTACCGAGGCACAAGGAGGTTGCCATGACAACTCTGAAGGGACAAAGAGGCCACCATGGCACCTACTGAGGCACAAAGAGGCCACCATGGCACCTACTGAGGCACAAGGAGGTTGCCATGACAACTCTGAAGGGACAAAGAGGCCACCATGGTACCTACTGAGGCACAAAGAGGCCACCATGGCACCTACTGAGGCACAAGGAGGCCACCGTGACACTTTCACAGGCACAAGGAGGCCACCATGAAGCTCTGAAGGGACAAGGAGGCCGCCGTGGCACCTCCCAGGCAGCAGCTTTGGGGGATTTGGGTGGTCAAGGGGGTCCCCATGGTGCCCCCACCCTGCCCTTTTGGGGTCAGCAGAGGGGCTGGGGGTGCTATCACTGCCCCCACAGAGGTGGCCGTGATGGATGTTGACACCTCCACTGTCCCTTGTGCCGGTGCCACCTGGGTCCCCGGGGTGGGGACACCACTGGGACCCTCCAGGGCGATCTCTGACCTTCCCAGCCATCAGATCTCTCTGAAGAGCAGCTTTCCTTCGGATTCTTGCACATCAGCTCTGGGGCTCTGTGCTCGTGGGGGGCAGCACAGGGGGCAGGGGGGACATCGCTGCTCCTTGTCCTTGGAGCTCGTCACTCCCAAGGACATCCTGGCAGGACCAGAGGCCTCCTGCTCAGCTGGGACAGCCCTGGCCGTGCACTGGAGGCCAAGGATCCCTCCTGAAGGCAAAGAAACCCCACCAGCTTCTAAAAACATCAGCTTTATTTGCCTTTGGAGAAGGGGTAATATGGGATCTGCTCCCCTACACACACACATCCATCTCCTCTGGCCTCCAGCCCCCAGCAGGAGCCATTCCTATCCATATGGAATCCTATCCATATGGAATCCTATCCATAGGAAGTCCTATCTGTAGGAATTGGCCTTGTGCTTTGGCAGGAAGGTGAAGCTGGGAGGGACGGGGCCCAGGAGCAGCTCACTGGAAGAAAGAATCAATCACAGGATCAGTCAAGAGACCTCAAAGCCCACCCAGTGCCACCTCTGCCGTGGGAGGGGACACCTTCCACCAGCCCAGGTTGCTCCAAGCCTCCTCCAGCCTGGCCTTGGACACTTGCAGGTAAGAAAGACAAGGACAACGACAACACCAAACCCAAGGAGAGGTTTGTGTTCACCCCCCAGTTGTCACACGACCCTGTGGCTCCACAGGGCCTCTTTTTAGCCATTTAAATGAGTTTTTTACCTTATTTTAATCCAATCATCCACATTCTGGCTGGCCATGAGTGTCTCCAGGTAGTCCCTGCCCAGGTAATACGGCGGCCGCTCGTTAATTCTCTGAGGTAGATGTTCCAACAATCCCACTGGGATGTATCTGGGATGGAATGCAACAGCAGTGAGCGCTGGAGCTGAATGAAATATTGTTTAATTATCTTGGATCAGTCCAGGTTTGGCTGGGCAGAGTTACCTGCACAGGAAGGAGAGCCATTCCAGCAGGAATTTCCTGGTTTTCTCCACTCCCTGAGTGTCCGACCCCCAGTGCTCAAGGCCATAGTTGGTGAAGTCCTTGAGGATGTCAAACCTCTCCCTGGAGGAGATATCCCAGTGCCTCTGCTCCTTAATTTCAGTGAACAGCCACGGTTTGATGAGTGCCCCCCTGCAGCCAAAGAAAAAGAAGGCATTGTTATTCCCATCACTGATGCTCCTGAAGATTCCACCTGATTTCAGCCACTTCCCAGCCCTTTTTACCAGCCAATGGCACTTTAAGTTTTGTTTTCCATTCCAACAAGAAGCTGCTGGAAGTTGCCACCAATACAAACTGATTTTACCAGTTTGCAGAGTAGTTTCACTAAGAGAAAACTTCTCGTGTTTTGGGGGGGCTTTAGGGATTTTTTTTTTCCCTTTTTTTTTTGGACTCTTGAACACAGGTACTTGCCTTGCAATCATGATTCCAGAAACTCCCATCTCCATGGCTCGATTTGCATCTTCATAAGACAAAATATCCCCATTTCCTGCTCGGAAAGGAGGGAGAAGCCAGAGGTCAAAGTGATCCATAAGGACAAGTCAAAGTGAGTTAATCCAGGCATGGGATAAAATTCAAAATGGACACAGAGTCCAAGAACCAGATTGACCAGAGAGACAAGGTTAGAGTTTCCCAGGATGTTTATAACGGATGTTCCCTCACAAGGAAAAGAGGAGTCTTCTCCTCTCTTCTCCTCCATTCCCAGCTCCCAGGTTAAGGGATTGTCTGTGCCACAGGGCCTAAAAAACACCTGGAAAAACCCAAGTGGTTCATGTCCTGTCCCTTCCCCTCACGCCCAGGCAGAGCTGTCTGTAACTCTGCCAGTAATGCTCCAACCTTTCCCCCAGGTGAAATATCCTTGGGTGTATCCCATCCTCCTTTTTTAAAGGCATTTCCAATCAAACAGGTGGCAGAAGAAGCCCCACATACCAAAGAGGGGCATGGGGCTGGCAATCCTGGCACACTGGGCGATGTATTCCCAGTCGGCGCTCCGCGTGTACCGCTGCTCCCGGGATCTGCCGTGGAGCTGGGGGAGAGATCCCAGTCACACCCTGCTGCACATGCAGGGCAGGATGGGGGGAATGTGCTCCAGCCATGGGAATCCCACCAGGCTGGGGTAAGGGATCCTTGGGATCTGCCTCTGGATCTACAGCCCAGCAGGTGCTGACAGAGCAGAGCTGGGTGAGGGATCCCTTGGGATCTCCCTCGGGATCTACAGAAAGGGCTGAGCAGAGCTGAGAGGGCTGGAGGGTTTGGGGGTGATGTTTTGGCTATTTGTGAGCCAGAGCCAGAGTGGCTGTTCACAGGGAATGGGAATATTCTCCGTGGGCAGGGACTAATCCCCACACAATGAGCTGATCCCATTATTTCCCTAGGCCTGACAAAATGAGGCTTCTGTGGCTGAAACGAGTGTTCCCCTACCGTGACCATGGATGCTCCCCACTCCCGGATCTTGGGGATGATTTTATGAGCCACATTAACCTTCTCCTGCACTCCAGTCCGTATCTTCACTGTCAGTGGGACATCCAGCACCTGCAAGAGGGGGAGAATGAGGCCAGGCCGAGGTGGCTCCACCAGCTCCATCATCTCCAGGTGCTCTGACTCACCGAGTTCATCCCGCGGACAATCTGTTCAAACTTGTTGGAGCGAGTCATGAGAGCACAACCTCCTCCCTGAGGGACAAAACGTGGCACAGTCAAGACTTTCAGCTTCCTTGCACAGTGAAGAGTCCTTGGAGCTGCTCAGGGAATGCAGGGAAGACTTGGAGGATCTGAAGGCTTGCAGAAAGTGGATTCTCCAACCAAAAAACCCGACCTGCAGCCCTCTCCTCCCAAATTACGCCAGGAAAAGACAGCCATTCCTTGCTCCTTGAGCAGCTTATTTGCCTTCCTGCTGAGGTCTTGTGCCCATAAGTGAGCTGGGAGCTCTGGATCAGGCTGGCAGGAGCAGATCAGGCAGCAGGAGGATGAGGGAAAAGACAAGGATCCCTGGAAGGAAGGCAAAACACGCCGGGGAACCTCTCACCTTCTTGTAGACCAGGTCAATGGGACAGCCCACGTTGATGTCCACAAAATCCACCTCAATTGTCCTGTTCAGGAGCTCTGCACACCTGGTCATGGTGTCTGGAAAGGCTCCCTCCAGCTGCCAAAGGGAGACAGCTTGCCTGAGTCCCAGCTCCTCCCCAGAAGGGAGCCATTTGTTGGGTTAGCAAGGTGGGGACACTCACCTGCACCCCAAAAACGTCCTCGGTGTGGTGGCGTTTGAGCAGGGCCCACTCGGAGGACTGGCCCTGGAGCAGGTTGGTGCACACAGCCATCTCCCCACAGGTCACATCTGCTCCAAAGCGCTTGCAAATGCGTCGGAAAGGGAGGTTGCCACACTGCCAGGGGCAGCAGGGACAGGGATGGTGAGATCTCCGTTCCAACTGTGCCAAAGGCAAGTTTTGGCAAAAGGACGAAGTGATCGACCTACCGTGGTCAGTGGAGCCAAGTAGAGCTTGCCTTGGATTTCCAGCTGGAAAGCAAGGATGGAAGGGAATGTTAGCAATGCTGAGCCAGCAGTGGCTAAGATCATGGAACTGGAGAATCATGGAATGGTTTGTGTTGGGAGGGACTTTAAGGATCATCCAGTGCCACCCCTGCCATGGGCAGGGACACCTTCCACTAGCCTAGGGTGCTCCAACCTGCCCTTGGACACTCCCAGGGCTGGGGCAGCCACAGCTTCTCTGGGCACCCTGTGCAAGGGCCTGCCCACCCTCCCAGGGAGGAATTCCTTCCCTGTATAAGATATTTCAGTTTTTATCCCTTGCCTTGGGTAGAATTCAGTGGGAAACCCAGGAAAACAGTGAGAACCTCAAACTATTCCCAGGGAACGTCCCATTTGGATAAAAGAAACAGGAAATTGAACCACTCAATTTGTTTTCACTGCTCAGCTTGGAGAGAGCTCAAAGGAATTAGAGATTTGGGAGAGGGATTGACTTAGGGAAGCAAGGATGGAGGTGAGGAGGAGAAGGAGGGGAAGAAGGCACTGCAGCACACATAAACCAGCCCAGCCTTGGCTCTTCTTGCTCTTCCACCCTCCCTGACAGCTCAGTCCCTCCTTCCAGGATCTGCAAAATCCAGGGACTGCAGCTTCCCTTGGTTCTCAGCCTTCCAAGGCCAACTCCAGATCCCTGAGTGCTCACCCTCCTGCATCCTTCCCGTTGTGACAGGCACGTGGAGCCCAGGAGCTCTGTCCTCCACCTGCCTCCCCCAGCTAAGGGGTCCCTGAGGGGTCTCTCTTTCATCTTTCCACATGCAATCCCCCCACTGGAGCAGCACACAAGGCTCAGCTGCCCTTCACCACACTCTCACCTTCTTCCTCTCGCACGGCCGCAGCTTCGTGACGTCTTCATCGGTCAGCGGGCCCACGGTTGGGATGGAGGGACCATTCCCATCCCCTCGGGAGCTGGGGGCCTCTGCCTGGGGATCTTCTCCCAGCTCAGGGCACTGGGGGGTGACCCCATCTCCCAGGCCCTCCTGAGGTGCTGTGCAGTCGGACACCTCTTGCTCCTCCGTGGAGCACCCCGTGACTTTGCCTCCCTTCCCACCAGCACGGGGCTGGAGCCCACGGAGATACTCCTCAGCCTTCTGGAAGATGAACTTCCTCTTGCGCAGCTGCTGCTGGAGCTCCTTGGGGAGGTTGTTCCTCACCAGCAACTTCCCCTCCCACTGCTGGGCCAGGGTGGCATTGACGATGTTCTGGTGGCCATCGCCGAGGTGGGCGCGGCCGAAGCGGCAGGTGACGCCGTAGGGACACCTGCCAAAGGTGTCGAAGAGGACGCAGTGCTGGCCCAGGTCCGAGGGCTTCCCCGCCAGGTACTCGCCCACGTCGTGCAGGAAGCGGCACCGCGGCCCGAAGTGGCACTTCCCGGGGCAGCCCTTGGGACAACACAGAGCAGGGCAGAGTCTGGGCTCAGGGGTGGGAGCAGCACCTCCCAGGGGTGGGTGCTGGGCACCTGAGCTGCCCTGGCACATGGAATGCCCCCCAGGAACCCCAGTGCTGCAGGAGGGGAGGGATGGGCCCACCTGGAGGTGGTGCTTTGCTTGTCCCACTCAGCTCATCCCATTTCACCCTCTCCCAGCCCCCCAATGGAGCTGGCCTTCAGAGAACCCTGGAATGGTTTGGGAATGGACCTTTAAGATCATCCCATCCCACCCCTGCCTTGGGCAGGGACACCTTCCACCAGCCCAGGGTGCTCCAACCTGCCCTTGGACACTCCCAGGGCTGGGGCAGCCACAGCTTCTCTGGGCACCCTGTGCCAGGGCCTGCCCACCCTCCCAGGGAGGAATTCCACCCCATCATCCCCCCCAGCCCTGGACAGTGTGGAGCAGGGCCCCGTGTCCTACCTGTGTGACCGAGGGGCACAGCCTGCTCTGCTCGTAGTGCTTGGGTTTCATACAGGGCCTGCTCTTGTTCTGTCCCCGGGCCCGTTTCCGCTCCGGCCGCTCCTTCTCCTCTGCTCCAGCCTCTTCCTGGTTTTCCCCATCCTGCCCAGGCTCCTCTGCCCTCACCCGTTTGGTGGGGGGCTCTCTGTGGCAGCTGCTGACCTGCTCCTCCTCCTCCTCCTTCTTCTCCTCCTTGTCCTTGTTCTGTTCCTTCTCCTCCTTGTCCTTCTCCTCCTCTCCCCCACCTCCCACCCGGTCTCCTGGCTCACCCCTGGCCCGCAGGAAGGCGTGGAATTCCTCCTTGGAAGTGAGGAACCTGGAGAGACACCGGGTCATCCTGGTCACAGCAGGGAGAGGGGTGTCCAGGGAGGGGAGGGGGTGTTCGGGGGGGGGGTTGGGAATGCACCAAGGGGGTCATGGAGGGGCTTGGAATGTACTGGGGGGTTATGGAGGGGCTGGGAATGCACCAAGAGGGTCATGGAGGGGCTTGGAATGTACTGGGTGGGTTATGGAAGGCCTGGGAATGTACTGAGGGGTTACAGAGGGGCTGGGAATGTACTGGGGGTGTTATGGAAGGGCTGGGAATGTACTGGGTGGGTTATGGACAGGCTGGGAATGTACTGGGGGTGTTATGGAAGGGCTGGGAATGTACTGCGGGGTTATGGAGGGGCTGGGAATGTACTGGGTGGGTTCTGGAGGGGCTGGGAATGTACTGGGGGGTCATGGAGGGGTCGGGGATGGACCGAGGTGGGGTCTGGAGGGGTCAGGAAGGACCGAACCCGTACGGGACGGGAGGATACGGACGGACCGGGAGGGTCCCTGAGGGGCCGTGTTGGAGCCGGGAGGGTCTCAGGGGGGCGGCGGGGGCTCGGAGGGTCCCGGAGGGTCCGTGTTGGGGCCGGGGAGGTGGCGGAGGCCGCACCGGGCCCGGCCAGCCCTGACCCCACACTCACCGGGCTCGAACCGGTGCCACGCCGGGCGCCGCCATGCTGCCGCGCGCGACGATGACGTCACGGGCGCGGCGGGGTCACGTGACGGCGCGCGCCATATAAAAGGGCCGGCTGAGGAGGCGACCGCCTCAGAAGGGCGGGAGCTGCGGCCGCGGAAGGGTCGCTGTGTGAGGGATCCATAAGGGGGCCCCGGGCTTGCTGAAGGGCTGCTCAAGCTGCCCTCGCACCGGGGAGAGGAGTCATCCCTGCGGCGGCACCTCCTGAGCCTGAGAGGTCCGGGGTTAAGGGGGTTCGCCTCAGCTGCTGCTTCCCCAGCCCTGGCCCCGAGTGCGGGCGTGGCTGGGAGGGCAAGGAAAAGCCCACCAGGCTCCTGGCCTGGGAGGGATTCACAGAATCGACCCCGTTAGGAGAGACCTTTGAGGTCATTGAGGCCAACCCGTGAGCCAACTGAGTGCCACGTGCAGCCTTTCCCTGAAAAATTCCCTGCTTTTTGGTGTCTTGGCTGTCTGGCCCCCTCACAGCTGTCAGAGGGACAGCACGGGGCTCTGCGGAGGTGCGGGGCAGTTGGTGTGAGGTGTTTTCTCATATATTTGAGGTTATTTTGAAGCAGTACAGGCAAGGCTTGGCTGCTGGGGCTGAGCTGCCCCAGGGGCAGAGGTGGTGGCAGGATTTTCCACGTTCCCCGTTGGAAAATCTTCCAAGCTCGGCCCAGCCAACACCGACCCCACTGGGGCTGTGTAATCTGGACAGGAGGAGGCTCAGGGGGGACCTTGGTGCTCTCTACAACTCCCTGACAGGAGGGTTTAGCCAGGCAGGGTCGGTCTCTTCTCCCAGGTGACCATCAGCAGGACAAGGGGGCTTAAACTGTGCCAGGGGAGGTTCAGGTTGGATACGAGGAGGAAATTTTTACAGAGAGAGTGATCAGGAATTGGAATGGCCTGCCTGGTGAGGTGGTGGATTCACAGTCCCTGGAGATTTTTAAAGCAAGACTGGATGTGGCATCGATGCCATGGTCTGGTAACCACAGGGGTGTTGGATCAAGGGTTGGACTGGGTGGTCTCAGAGCTCTTTTCCAGCCTGGTTAATTCTATGATCTATGATTCTGGCCCTGGGGAGCTGCCACACATCCCTGGTGCTCCAGGAATGAGTCTGTGCCATGGGCTGGTGCTCCCGAGGCTGCCTTTGCCTTCAGGCTGTGGGTGGAAGTTTGGGCTGAAAACCAAATGAACGTGTCAAGTGTGGCGTGTTTGACCTTTCATCCCTCTCCTGTAGAGCTGCCACATCTCCTCCAGTTTGGGACACCCTTGGCATCCTCTCCTTGTTCATAAACCCTGCAACCCCCGAGCCTCGAGCAAGAAGGATCCCGTAGTGAGGGGGTTGATGTCTCATGGGTGATGTGTTTGGAGCCCTCCTGGATGACATTCATTCCCTTTCCAGCTCCGGCTCCGTCACCGGCACAGCCCCGTTTGACTCACGCTTGGCCTTCCAAGAAATGGCTGTGAAATCCAAGTGAAGCAAGAGCTGTGCTCCATCTTTCCCATCCCACACCCTACACTGAATCTGAGGTGCTTTTTTAGCTGAATAAAAACTGACCCCTTTGCTTCTGGGTGGGAGTTGTGGTGCAGGTATAACAAGGAGGCCGAGGGTGACTTTTGGGGTTTTGCCCTGATTGAGGGGCTGCTGGAAGCTGGTGAAGGGCCAACCGTGTTGGTGGCATCAGGGGATTGCCATGCTGAGATTGTTTATGGGCACTGAAAAGCTGTGTGTGCACGTGGGATGGAGCTGGGGGTGCATGTGGACTTTTTATTCCGGTGTTTTCCTGTTTTCTGTTGGTTTAGCACAGTTTTCTCCAGATGCTCCATCAGAAATGTCTTTCGGGATGAGCTGGGAGCCCCGTGGGTGCTCGTGCTGCTGCCAAGGGTGGGCAGGTTGCACGATGGAGCCAGCCTGCTGTGGGAAGAGCTTTTGGCTGATTGGGTGTTAATTAGTTTTGGAGTGAAATATGAGGAATGTAAAACACTATTTTAAGCTTCAGCTTGGCTGAGGGGAGGAAGGAAGGAAGGAAACAAGGCCCTGGGGATTAATGAAATGATTTCACTGCTGTTTTTGTGGGGCAGTAAGGCTGAAGTCAGAGTGCTTTGGGCTCGCTGCACTCAGCTGAGCTCAGACTTCAGCATCTAATCCCTTCTCAGGGCACTGGCTCGGTGCTTTTACGAGGCTGAGCCTTGGATGAGCTTCCCAACAAACCCTTTCCCAGGCCAGGTTGGACAGGACTTGGAGCAACCAGGTTTAGTGGAAGGTGTCCCTGCCCATGGCAGGGGGTGGGATGGATGATCTTGGAGGTCCCTTCCAACCCAAAGCATTCCATGACTCCCTGGCAGGTGTGGAGAGGTGCTGCTCTTGTCTCCTTTACCTTTTCACCCCTTCAGGTCACGCTGAGGTTGGAAGTGGGGCTGGGGGAACAGGGAGGGGTGAAGCTCCTGCTGCAGTGCTGGAGCTGGATGGTTTTCAGGGGTGAATGTGGAGCTTGGATGGCCAAAGCTGTCACTTCCACATCCTTCAGAACCACTAAAGCAGCTTTCAAGAAAACCAAGAACTCACTGGGAAAGGCCAACTCAGGAAAAAGGGAAAGGTTGATTACAGGAAAGTGGGATATAGATACAGGGAGAACTAAGTCAGGAAAAGTTCAGCTACTTCAAGGTCCAAGTTAAACAAGACACACATATCAATGAACCTGCCCCTTCCATGGGCTCCCACACAAAAGCTGGATGTGTTGAGCCCCTGGATCTGGCTACTGCACCCAGTGTTAGTCAAAAAACAAGGGTCAGTGGGAGCCCCAAGAGCAGCTCCACATCTGCCACGGGGAGAGAGATTTGGGCTGCTCACACTGCTCTGGGTGCTGTCAGATGTTCTGACAACCTTTGCTGGTTGATGGTGCACAAGGGGGAATGTCCCAGGAGGCAGGTGTGGGGTTGGATGTGTGGGATTGTCTGGAGCTGGAAGGGATGGAATTGAACCTCTGGGTCTTATCCATCTTTTGCCCAAACCAAATCCATTCCTCATGTGTTGTCTCCTCTTTTATCCGGTCTTGTTTTAGCAACACAGCTTCCAGCCTTCTGCAAAGGAGACTATTCCCATCGCTCATAAATCTCCTATCAGGAAGCTGTTTCCAAGATTAAAGCTTAAACGTTTCCCCTCTCTGGTTTCAGGTCCCAGTTCCCAATTCCCTCCCTGCTGTAATCACCAGCTCTGCCTCCTCCCAGCAGCTGATGGTTCATCTGGACACGCTGAGCTCTCCATACCCCACACCAAGACCCCAAAAGCCACACCTGCTCCAAGGAAAGCTGTGTTGGGACACTTTGGAATCGAGGTGTGCACCTCAAGTGCTCATAAAGGGCTGCTCCAGGCTTCGGGCTGGCCATCGTGTCATGGAGTCTGGAGAGGTCTTTCTGCTCCAGTTCCCTCTTGGCTGGTTTAAGAGCTGACTTTGCATTTGGAGGAGTTAAAGGGTGTTATCTGGGCAAGGCCTGTGGATTTGGGATGAGCTGGAAGTGGCCTGGAGTTCAAGGTCTGGTGTGGATATCGGATCCCCACCAGCAGGAAAGATCATTCCCACAACAGTGATAATAAGCTGTGGTGATGAGTCCTTGGACCTGCAGAGCCAACGTGGTGTGTGGGAAGGGAAACACGGAGGAGGGAAACACACAGGACATCTGGGAGCACTGTGGGATCCCAGCTCTCTTGGCTGTGGCACTCAGCCCTCTGCTGGGAAAGCTTGGAGGACACCCCAAAGCTTTTCATCAGACCCTAAAATTAGAGGCAGCCGAGGCCCCAGTCATGGGAGGGGTGGATTCCTTGGCACAGGCTGCTCTGCTGATGGAAGAGGCAGGATGTGGCTTTTCCCAGTGCCCTGGGCATGGAAGCAGAAGGAAGGCCCTGGTTCTCCATTCTGGGAACTCGGGGGGGCATCTCACACCAGCCTTTGTCCCTCCCAGCCTTCATCACCCTCAACCCTGCTGTTCCCAGGGCCATTTTGGGGCAGTTTCTTGAGATGCTCCCAAAAGGAACCTTCTTTTCTTGCCTCTCCTGTCACCTGAGGTCACCCTGTCACCTTTCCATGCAGGTTGGCTAATCCCCCATAGCTCAGCCTGTTGCAAATTAGGGGAGTTGAGAGCCTGGGCAGGAAAAGTCCTTGCCTTCAACCCTTTAGCTGGCCTCTTTCTAATGCCCTGTGCCACCAGATAAAATCTTCTTGTGCTTTTTAAATTTTTATTTTTACACGAAAACAGCAACCCTGAGATTTCCTCCTGACATTTAAGTCAGTCAGTAAGTGACAAAGCGAATAAACATTCCTGTTTCGCTGGGACAAAGGCTCCAAGATCCTGCTGGGACTCAAATGTTTCATCATTTCCGAAGTAAAATGTTTTAGTTTAAAAAAAAAAAAAAGAAAAAAATAAGAACAACAACTAAAACTGACACGTTTCAATGTTTTTCTAATTATTTTCTCAATTTTGGCTGCAGCGATTTGTCAAATTTGGCCCTGCTTTCACAAATGGCTTTGGGAGCTTCCAAACCTTCTATTTTGGGGATTTTTCCTGGTATTGATGAATAGGTTTGATCCCTGCCCTGCATTCCTGTTCGTTCCAGGTGTTTTCTGGCGTGTCTCAGGATGGAGCCTCGGTGCCACATGGAGATGGAGCAGGATGTTTTTCCCAATCCCGAGCTGTCCCCGCAGTTGCACCTGTGACATACCTGGGCTGGTGCTCCCTGCCAAGTTCCCCTTTGGTTACTGGCACAACAGATCTGCTAAATTCCAGGTGAGCCATGTTTTTCTCCCCCAAACCTGGCTGCTGGGAGCATGTTGCCTCTGGAGCTCAGCAGCAGTCCTGGAAACGAGCTGAGGAGCTGGAAAATCAAGGAATGGTGAGCTGAGATCTTTGCTGGTGCCTCTGTCCTCACATCTGGGCGTCCTGTGTGAGTCAGAGAGGAACAACATCTGTTGATTTGAGGGCTGCACATGGTTTGGTTTAGTTTGTTGGTTGTGAGTGTGGCCTGGGACTGAGACAGGGTTGGTTTGGGGCCTTTCCTCGCCCCAAACACTGAATTTTGGAGCCAGTTTTTCTTAGCATTGCTGTGTTGGGTTCTGGTAGTGGGGGGCTAATTCCAGAAGCTTCTCAGAGAAGGCTCCCCTGTAGCCCCCCACTACCAGAACCCAACACAATGATGCCATTTCCTTTACTCATTCCTCTTCACCATCCTGATGAAAATCATGGAATCACAGACTGGTTTGGGTTGGAAGGACCTTAAAGCTCACCCAATCCCACCCCCTGCCATGGGCAGGGACACCTTCCACCAGCCCAGGGTGCTCCAACCTGCCCTTGGACACTCCCAGGGCTGGGGCAGCCACAGCTTCTCTGGGCACCCTGTGCCAGGGCCTGCCCAC
>JAWWTY010000078.1:1233224-1247738 GCA_035222235.1 Margarornis squamiger | reverse complement strand
TGGGAAGCCATTCCCTGTGTCCTGTCCCTCCAGACCCTTGTCCAAAGTCTCTCTCCATCATTCCTGTCAGCTCCTTCAGGCACAGGAAGGCCACAATCAGGTCACCCTGAAGCTTCTCTTCTCCAGGCTGGACAATCCCAATCTCCCAGCAGAGCTGCTCCATCCCTCTGATCATCCCTGTGGCCTCCTCTGGGTTTGCTCCAGCAGCTCCATGTCCTTCCTGTGCTGGGCCTCCAGTGCTGGATGCAGGATTCCAAGTGGGGTGTCACCTGAGTGGGGCAGAATCACAAGGGACAAAAAACCCTCAATTTAATTTAGTTTTGGAAAAATAAAACCTCAGTGCTGGTTTTATCCAGAGCCCTCCCTAGCATGGGATTTTTGCAGACTAAGGGTAGATGTATTTTTTTCTCCCTCCTCCTGACTAAGAGGTGGAGAGGACTGATGCAATGTCATCTAAACTTGGAGCTGCAGCTGCTGAGGAGCTTTGGCAGAATGAGAACCATTCCCAATTTTCCCCTGGATGATGCTGTGCCAGTTTTCCATCCTGTCTTTGTTCTGGAAGACTCACCATTGCCTTAAAAATCAGATATTGGAGGCTTTGCCCTTGAGTGAGAGATAGTCCTGGGGGTGTGACCTTGCTGATGGGGGGTCCCCTTTTCCTTAGGGATTTGTATCCAGGTGGTTTAATTTGTGTCCTGCATAGCTGTGCCACTCCAGGCTGCTCTGAGCTGCCTCAGGGCTGGCACAGTGCAGTGACCTGCATTCAGCTCCTCTGCAGAGCATCAGCTTGGCCAGGATCTGTCACTTCAAGGCTCACTCAGCCCTTTTGTGACAAAGAGGGCATCTGTCCCTGTCCTGTGGACGTGTTTCCATGCAAATAAGTGGGGAAAGAGGCAAGGAAACAGGGAGGATCGTCCCTGGAAAATTGTGTTGCTGTGGAGGTGGAAAGATGTCACTTGGCACAAGGGAGGGGCTGGTCCTGTGCAGAGCTAAGAGTTGGGCTCTGATCCTTGTGGATCCTTTCCAGCTCAGCATATTCTGGGATTCTGCGACCCAGCTCGGGTTTTGCAGCCCTAATAAACATCGTATGGGATCTGGAGGGTGTTAATGCAGGACAGACCATCCCTTCTGGCTCTGCTGCACCCAGACAGCTCTGGCAGCTCCGCCTGGGCTCTTGGAGGGTGAAGGAACAGCAGCACTGAGAGCAGCTTTTTCCAAGCAGACCTTGGCAATGCCTGGATGTGGGAAGTGCAGGAGAAAGCAAACAGGCTTTGGCTGGGCCTGGGAGCCTGGACGTGAGCAGCTCCACCAGAACTCCCTGTCCTAGGGGGGAAGCTGGAATGAACCTTGTCACTGCCCTTCCTGAGCTGGAAAACTTTCTTCCCAGTTGTTTCTCCCCCTCTGTCCCCATACCCCTTCTCAGCAGGGACTAATGCACTTGCTCTCTAGGCTGGCTTCACTCTGACATGAGATTCCATCTCTGTGTGTCAGTCCATGTGCTCCCTCCCCCTGCCAACCACAGCTGAATCCTGGATCGTTCCAGCAGAGTTTGACAGGGAGGAAATGTCTCAAGCCCACTGAATTCCTCCAGATTTCACAGCTGAGTACCCAAATTTGTGTCCCCTCTAAGGGAGTTCTTGGGCAGGAGCTGTGATTAGTGATGTGTGGGGATGTAGGAGCTATAGGACATGATTCCATAGGGGTTCTCCTGCTCCCAGCAGAGCAGAGGACAGATTCCATGTTCAAATGTGCAAATGGCTCTGTGGGGATACTAAGAATATAACCCTGCTTTAAATCATGGATTCATGGAATGGTTTGGGTGGAAAGGGAGCTTAAAGCCCATCCAGTGCCACCCCCTGCCATAGGCAGGGACACCTCCCACTAGCCCAGGTTGCTCCTTGCTGTTCCACAGAGCCATTCAGTTCTAAGAACAGGTGAAGACTTTTCCAAAGCTTTCATGTAAGGAATGGGGGTGCCCTTTCCTGCTTCTAAGTAGGATCATGGAGCCTGAACATGTTTCTCCCCACAAAATGTCCCTGTTCCCTCCCCTTTCCCTGCCCCGGAGGTTTCTGCACTCGGCAGCATTTGCTGAACTTGGCTCCGGAGAGTCTCTCCCTGCAGCTGCTTTTCCTGCTGCATCTCTGCAAATCATCAATATTCATGTGCTTCAGCAGCAGAGTCTCTGGAAAGGAGCTCTGGAAATCCGGAGCGGGCTCCAGCGCTGGGAAAGCCTTTCCCGTGTGGGGTCAGGGAGCCGTGTGTTTGCCACGAGAGGGGGGTATGAGCCCGCGGGAGCCCAGGGCTGGGTGCTGGGGGTGCTGCGGCTCGGGGTGCCGCCTGGAAGGGGCCACAGCTCCATCCCCTTTTCCCAGGGAAGGACGGCATGGCAGAGGACCAGGTGCTGCTGGTGGGGTGGTGTTCAGGAGCCAGGTGAGCCAGGGGCATCTGGACAAGGAGAAGCTCATCCCATCCCACAGGGACTTGCTCCCAGGTGACCTGGTGTGGGAGAGCTAAAGCAGAAGGGATTTTCCTGACTGCAGTCTGGGGAAGGAATGCTTCACAAGGACGTTGAAAGCATCCTTTTCCTCGGATATCTCTCTATTTTCCCCATTAGCTGCCTCCACTGCCCCGAATTGTTGTCTCTTTTGCACTGATGCAACTGTTTGGGATTGCAGAAAACCGGTTTGAGGAGCTGATTTGGCTCATCCCAAATATTTCCCCCCCCCTTTCCCAGGTCAGGAACATTTCTTTCCCAGGTGTTGGTTGAGCATGTTGTGTTCTGGGGTCTGAGCTAACCTGCCTGCAGCCAACAGGCCTGAAATTGTTATCCCTGCTATTCTCTTGAACTTTTCTCTGCTGGGACATAAAAATTCCTGATTTCTCCTGCTGGGTGATCTGCAGGTCGGATACATGTACAAAGAACTTGGAGAAGCTGTTGGATTTTTAGTTTGAATTCTGGCTAGGCATGGAGAGACCTGGAGTTTATTCTGGTTTATGTTTTCTCTGTTGATTTCTTCCACTGCTTTGCAGTTTCATGCCCACATGCAAAGACTAAAATGCTCAAGGCAGGGCTTGGATGTTTGAATATCCTCCTCACCCACATCAGAGAAGGTGGGATGGAGAATGTAGAAAAGGACCACTGGGAAACCCTCATCTTTTTTTGTGAGGGAGAAAACACTTAACATGTGATGGGCTTAAAGTTTTGTGATATTGTGTGATTTAGTCCTGTTTTGTATCTTTATAAACCAATTCTTTTATATCCAGAAAAATCACCTTGAAGCAAGGACTAGTCCAGGGAAGACTATCCATGGAATCCCTCTTAGCCCATGAACTCCTCATTGTGCAGCAGTTCCCATTCAAACCTCCTATTTCTGCCAGTGGCCCAGTACAGCATTAGGGACACTCATTTCAGACTTTCCCTCCCCAATTCCATGGCCTTTTCCTTGGGATTTGAAGCCTTGGGAAGAGGTTCTGGGTCTGTGGAGTCAGACCATGCACGTGCTGTGCAGTTGCAGCGTCTGCAGTTGAATTCTTGTGTGAAATATCCTTTATGGTCTGGCTGCTGCACAGAGATTAGGAATAATCCCCAGTCCCCATCCATCAAACTTAATTAGGTCCATTTCCTAACGAGCCTTTGGGCTGCTCAAGTGGGAGCTGGGAGGAAGATGGAGCACCTTGTCATCACTTCCAGGGGACAAAGGGACCAACAGCCTCTTCCACAGGGCTGGGACCAGCTCCAGGGTGGGTTGGAAAATCCCAGTTGCTGGACCAATAAACATCAGGAGTCCAAAAATCTTCTTAAAAAGGAGAAAATCCCTGGATTTAGATGTCAGGATGATATCAGGTACTCCAGCAGTGCTGTGGTCCTGACCTGGATTCCTGGCTCCCTCAGACTGGGAGATCCTGGGCAAACCTTAGAGTGTTTTTCCCTGAAGTGGTTATGGTTTATTTTTCTTGAGAAAGGATTTGTTTTTTAGAAGATGTCAATTAAAATAGAGTCTGAATCTGTTCCAGGGAGGGTGTTGGTTGGATGAGTGTCTTGATTTATTTATTTTATTAGGTTTTGTTGGTTTTTACATTGTTGATGCATCTATTAGGCCACATACCAAGGAAAATGGGGAGAGGAGGGGTTAAGCTAAAACAACTGTGTCTTTGGAGAAGTCCATTAATCTCCATTTATACAAGGAAAGCTTTCTCCAGAGGTCACAATCCAAACATGTCCCAGTTATCCTGCTCAGTTGTCCTTCACTCTGATTTAGTACCTTGACAAAATGTCCTGAATTTGAATTTTCCCAGGATTTGGGGTTTAGTGAGTTGGTTTGGGTTTTTATCTGAGAAATCTGGAAAGGCCAACGGAGTCCTGGGCATGGCATGGGCAGCAGGTGAGGGGGGGATTCTGCCCCTCTGCCCCCTCAGGTGAGGGGGGTAGAATTCCACCTGGAATTCTGCCTCCAGCCCTGGGGAACAACAGCACAAGGACCTGGAGCTGCTGGAGAGTCCAGAGGAGGCCACGGAGCTGCTCCAAGGGCTGGAACCCCTCTGCTCTGGAGCCAGGCTGGGAGAGCTGGGGGGGTTCACCTGGAGCAGGGAAGGCTCCAGGGAGACCTGAGAGCCCCTTGCAGTGCCTGAAGGAGCTCCAGGAGAGCTGGAGAAGGACTTGGGACAAGGCATGGAGGAACAGGACACAGGGAATGGCTTCCCAGTGCCAGAGGGCAGGGATAGATGGAATATTGGGAAGGAATTCCTGTCTGGGAGAGTGGGCAAGCCCTGGCACAGGTTGGGCAGAGAAGCTGTGGCTGCCCCTGGATCCCTGGAAGTGTCCAAGGCCAGGTTGGAGCAACCTGGGCTGGTGGAAGGTGTCCCTGCCCATGGCAGGTCCTTTCCAGCCCAAACCCTCCTGGGATTTGTGTCACTCAGCAGGTCCCTACAGGCTCTGCAGAATATCCCATTTCTAGAATAAAGAGCTTGTGGAAGTGCACAGAGGTCAAAGGGGACAGCTTTGCTGGTGTCAGGGGCTGAAATGGTTCAGCTCAGGGTGTGATGGGTGGGGGGCCAGGACGAAGGTCCAGCCAGGAGGGCAGTGCTGGGCCAGCCCCTGCTCACACTGGTGTAGCTTCCCTGCAGTGGGTGCTGCATTTGCTCAGGTCTGAGCACTGTGTCCCCCTTCTCTGCCCAAATAGCACATCAGGACCACACCTGGAAAATTACCACAAGTGCCCTGGTCCTTCAAGTGTTGATCTTTTTTCTCAGGATTAATTTTAGTGAGCCTGACTTTCCTCTCTGGCTTTGCCGTGCTGGGACTCTGGCTGGCAAAACCTAATTACCAAGGGGTGGGATTTGTAATTCCTGGCACAGCAACAGCATTAATGGATTTGTTCAGTTGCCTTTTATCAGCCTTTCCAGCCTGCCTCTTATCTCATTACTTTGGGGAGGGCTGAGATGGGATTAAGGGAACGTGCAGGCCTGATAAATGGAGATAGAAACCCTGGAGCTGGGGTGGATCAATACAGGTCCTTCATGAAGAGCTGTGGAGAGCTTTCAGGGATGACTAATTGGATGGACCCAAGCCTGGGGGGGAAGGAGGCTGCCATGGAGAGCTCAGGGCCTCAGGAATGTGTCACAGCGGTCATGGAACCTGTTGGGTGAAAGTGAAGCACATGTGAAGGCATCTGACACTTGGCTGCCTGCACATCCATCCCTTTCCCTGACTCAACACTTTGCTATGGAGCTGATACACATCTTGGCTGCATGGAACTTTCTCAGGCTTCCCAGTTGGTGCCTCCTGCATCCAAAGAAGCCACTTCGTGCCCATCCCCTCCCTGAGGTGAACTGGGATGTGTGGAACTTGTTGGGCACTGTCTGAGGGCTCAGGATGGAGCTGGGATCTGGAGGGAAGCAGGGAATGGACCACTGCTGTTTGCTTTGGGAATAAGAATGCAAAGCTTGGAAACTGCTCCAAGCCACTGAGGTTGCCAAAGGAGTGGAGAACAGGTCTTGTGGGGAGCAGGTCTCCCTGCCCCTGGAGCAATACTGGGAGAGTGACTTTTCTCCTGGTGCCTCCTCTGCATCCTGCTCTTTTCTTGTCCTTGTAGGCAGAAGGGGAGGATGAGCTGAGGGTGGGATTAGGAGGCAGCCTTGTTGTCTTCCTGGAGGCAAGGAGTGAGTCTCCCTCTTTGGCACAGAACCACCCACTGGCATGTGGTGTGGGTTTGGGAATTTTGCTTCAGCCCCCTGGTCATGGCCCGGGCACTGACACAGAAAGGGGCTCATCCCTGGCAGCAGGAGAGGGTTGAAGGGTCCTTTCCATGCTTTCCCTGGATTCCTGAGGCTCCTGACAGGTGGGAAGGGGGAGTTCCATCCTTCTCCTGTGCCTGCTGGGAGCAGCATGGTGGTGACTCTGGTGGATGTGGACACAGAGTAGTTTCATGTGGCAGTGCCTCTTTCCAGCTCCTCAACCTGGCTCCTGGGGCATTGCCCTTGTCCCTGTTTTCCTTTAAACCACTTCTTTCCCTTCTGCCTGGAAGCTCTGAAGAGCATCCAAGGATTCTCCTGAGGACCCCTCTTTTTGACACCAGCTCTGCCATCCTTCACTTTCTCTACACGCTTCCTTGGGCTTTTCCTTCCCAGTAAGAACCTGGGAAGAGCTTTCCCTTCACCTGGCACTGCTCACAGATCTCTGTTCGCTCTCTCTCTCCTCACTTCTGTCTCTCCCTTCCTCTGATTCCCTCCTTTAATTTGCCTTTGCTTATTTTGAATACAAAGCTCCTCCATCACAGTGTTTATAGTTCATAAAGCCTTGGGCCCATTGCTTATTCTCCTTCTGATATCCCTCCTTAACCGCCTTGGCTCCCTGTGCCCTTTCCCTGCTTCCAGAGTATCCAGGATGAATCACAGTCCCTGTCCCCAGCTGTCTGCTGCATAGTTCCCATATCCCAGGAACCCAGTTCCCAGACACTGCAGTGGCTCAGACACAAATCCTCCTTTTTCTCATCCCTTAAAAATTCCTTTCTCTGCAGTCAGCCTCTCTCAGGAGCCTTGAGGAGGATCCCTGTCACCTGCAGGATGCCCAGGACATTCCTGGTGTGGGCATCCCATGGCTCAGCTGGTGCTTGGAGCATTCCTGGCTTTGGGAGCCGTGGACTTGGTGCTGGCTGGCACGTGCTGGCACTGGGCTTATCTCCCTGGCACCCAGTAAATGTCATCAGCTTCCTTTGTGTCCACTCCTCCATATCAGCTCTGGTCATGGTTTCCCTTTGGCTCTTCCCAAAATAGGTCCAAAGCACAAATGCCTCGATTCCCATCTCTGCAGGGGTGTGGTGAGGAGCAAGTGCTGGCTGTATCCCAGCTCTGTTCCCCTCCACGAGCTCCTGGACCAGGGTGGGGTTGTTGATATAATTTTATTTTTTGTTATTTTTCTTTTTATTGCACTGAATTTTCAAGGCACAGTTTGTGTCCAGGCAAGTGAAGTGAAGCCAATGTTCATGTGCCAGTGGGGACTGGAGGAGTGGGAGAGCAAGTGGACAGGGGGATGAGTGGGATGAGGATTTGGGATGAGACATGGAACAAATCATGGAGCCTGGACTTGGGGGGACAGACTCATGTCCTCCAGTCAGGGTTGGCGGAGAGGAGGGGCAGGACTGAGTAGGTTTAGGTGGGATATTGGGAAAGAATTCCTCCCTGGGAGGGTGGGCAGGCCCTGGCACAGGGTGCCCAGAGAAGCTGTGGCTGCCCCATCCCTGGAAGTGTCCAAGGCCAGGTTGGAGCAACCTGGCCTAGTGGAAGGTGTCCCTGCCCATGGCAGGGGGTTGGAACCAGCTGATCTTGAAAATCCCTTCCCACCCAAAGCATTCCATGATTCCACGTTTCTATGACCGTCATGTGGCTGATGGAGCCGTGCTGGAGCTGGAGGAGCCAGGGATGCAGCACGGGCCAAACCTGAGCTGAGGAGCAGCAGAGAGGCACCCAAAGGCTGGGGAATGCTGAGGCTGGAAGCTCAGGGGTGGGGGCCAAGGTGGGAACTGATGCAGTGGCACTGCAGAGGGACCCAAAGCAGGTCCAGGGGGGTGAGGACAGCTCTGGGTGGCCTCTGCATGAGAACATCTCTGAGGCAGAGCGTGGGCAGAGTGAGCTCAGGCCCATTCACTCCCTTCAAGAGAGGAACACCCAGAGTTTAGTTTTCCTTGGTTTAAATTTCCTGGCTCCTGCGCTTTTCCTGCCCCTGGCTCAGCCCTCCTCCCCTTCCCCAGGCAAAAGCATCTGAACTGCAATAGTTCTGTGGGTGGAGACCAGGACAGTGCACCACGTGAAGTCCTTCCCATCCATCAGTGATTCCAGTGGGAACCTGGAGCTCAGTTCAGCCTGTGGTGTGTGGCTGCTCACCAGCTCAGGATGCTTTTCCATGGGGGGAATATTCCCACGGACATCCAAGCCCACTGCTGCTGCCCTCACTCCCCTCCCATCAGAGGGGACAGCTCGGTCCCTTCTCCTGTCCTCCAGAGACACGAGGTCCAGCTCATTCCATGCCTGCACACGAGGAGCAGGGACAGCGTCCGGCAGGAAAAGCGAGCCAGGCCAGCTCAAAATAGCCTCCTTGTCAGAGTTTTCCATGAGATCTTTGGGCCTCCTTATCTCCCTGCTGCTCTTCTGGCACAGCACGAGCTGCAGATGGAGCAGCTTCCACGAGCAGCGTCACCTCGGTCACCCCAAGGCTTCCTGCACTCAGGGCCATTGTCCCATGGGATGTTGGTCCCTGTGGGATCAGCGGCCTCTCGTTTAGCAGGAATACTTGGGGAGGAGTGAATCCTGCCTAATATCGGGGCAGGGGATGTTGAGATGCCTGGATGTGGAGGCAGCAGGTTTAGCAGGGATTTTAAGCTGTTAGAAAGATCTCAGCAGCTGGAGGAGGGTCTTGTACCTCCATAATACCTGCCCTGCTTCAGCAATGCAAAGGCAGCAGGAACATCCCGATCCATCCATGTGATTCTTTGTGAAAATAAACATCTTCCTGCTAGGAAGCAAACAGAGCTGCTGCTTTGCTTGTTGGGAAGTCAATCCTGCTTCCAGGCTGCTCCTGGGGAGCTGTGGATTCGTGGCTCAGGTGGCACCAAGCTGGAGCTGCTCCGTAGCCCCCGGGCAGGTTTGGCTGCGTGACCTCCTGGTGCTTTCCACAAGTGCTTTCCTGACCCTGGAAGAGTTTTCTGGTGGCCTTAATGAGACATCTGGGGGCAATTAGTTTTATGACATCCTGGCTTTCCTCATGGAACGTGGCACGGCGGGGCTAAGCTGGTTCAAGCTTTGCATCCATCCTTCTCCTTCCTGGTACTTGTGGTGAATCCATGCCCAGCTGTGATCCCACACCAGCTCTGATCCACAGCCACGGAGGATCCACCCTGCTCTGACCTGTCGTTGTCCTGAGATTAGGGCTGAGCCTGCTTCCCACTGGAGTTTCCTGGAGGAAAGGATTACAGCAAGGATTAGATACAAAGCTCTGCTGCTGCATAAATCATGGGTTTCACTGCTGGCAGCTGCTCGGAGAGGAGAGGTGGTGCAGACGGTGTTTCCCGTGGCAGCACTGCTGACCCCAATTATTTTGGGGTGATAAACCACCACCTGTCCCTGGTCTGTCATAAACTGCTCCAGTGCTCTGAAAACCAACCAGGCTCAAGAGGAAATAACAAACCGAACCCAACCAGGTTCAAAAGGAAATAACAAACAGCCTTTTTCACTGTTTTTTTATTCTTTAGTTGTTGGGCTTTTGGGGTGATGTTTCTGTGGTTTTTTGCTGACCCCAGGAGTGTATAAAGTTCACTAAAGGCGTGGGATCACTTTTGGGATCGGCCCTAAAAGTCCTGAGACTACAACATGCAGGGACCAGTTAAAGGGACCCTCTGCTGGGGAGTTGGATGATGCTTATCATCATTTTTATTTTATACAGGAGGAAACTGAGGCACAGGAGTGTGTTCCTGACTGCTGGATGTGAGGATTTCCAGGGATTCATGTGATCTTTGGCCCAGAATGTCCCACTTGTGCTGGAGAGGGCACGGACAGCTCCTGATGCTGGTGATTTCTTGATGGGTGATCCCAATCCTGGTGCTAGAAAGAACCAAAAGGAGAAACTGATGCTGGGAAGCTCCTTAATAGTGATTCCTCAAAAGGATGTTCATTAAAATGAAGATCTGATGGTCCATCCCCCTTAATAGACCAACATATGTGCAAACCTGCAGCAAACACTCCAAGAAATCTCTTAGAAATCCTGCATGGAAGAAAAGACCACTGAGATGTTCCACTGGGAATGACAGGGCTTTGTTGTCTTTTATTTTCCCCTTCCAGTTCACTCCATCACCTAATGGCTTTTGCTGACAGATATTTATCAGCCTGAACATGCTTTCCCTTGTCTTGGAAAAATAGAAATTTTTACTCCTGGCTCCAATAAAAAAATCAGCCCAATATCCCTGAAGGAACAAGTCTGGATATCAATCCTTCTCCTGCCATCCCAGCTCTGGGAGTCATTAAGAGCAGAATGGCAAAAGCAGAAAGTGAAGCCACCCAAGGTTAGAAACAGGCCTGAATTATTATTTGTAATTCTTTTTCAGCCAGGAATTTCAGATGTTTAATGAGCTGAGGGGCAGAGCGTGCTCACAGCTCTCCCCAGGGCTGGAAGCAAAGCTGTCCCAGCTCCCTGCACCGTCCTGGAGTGGGAGAGGGTTAGTGGGGCAGGGGTTGGGGAGTGCAGGGTGGCACTCACATGGCCCCACGAGGTGTTCCCAGGGCCAACACCCCTCGAGCTCTGCCCCACCAGGAGTCATTTCACTGGGGAAAAGGGGCTCAGCCTGCTGGTGGGGAGTCACAGGGTTAATGCTCCTTTCCTTTACACCCTGTGGGGATTTACTCCTTTCTTCCACTACTTTAGGAAGTTGGAATCTGCTCCCAGCCCTGTCTGCAGCAAGTGAAAAGCAACGGAGGCTCCTCTGTTTGGATTAACCAAGTCTGGCCTTACAAAAATATCTGTTAAGCCCAGCTCAGGAAAACCAAACATCCAAGATAAGGAGCATGGTGATGACAGATTTATTATCAAGGAAACAGCCCATAACTTGTGAGATGCTTCTCCTCCTCAGAAATGCAGGTAAGACATTGTTTCCAGCACTAATTGGGATGGATGTCCTCACCCACCTTCTCCAGAGGGGCTGGCAAACCCCAGGGTCTTCCCTTTCGAGCTTCTTGAAGCTCTGAAAATTGCTGAAAGGAGATTTTACCATGAATTCCTGCTGCTTGGGCATCTCTGGGGTCCAGGCAGGTTTGCAAAAGCTCTCTGTGTTTAGGAATATATGTGCATACATCTATATATTTACATTTTATATGTATATATGTATGGACTAAAAGGAAATTAGCTCCTACTCCATTGCTCAGGGCTGGGATCTGCAGATTCTCTTTGGAATATTTCATGCCAGATATTAACTGTGACTTATATTTTGGATACAAATTTTAATTAAATCGGTGTTTGTGAGCTGCTGTGGGATGGCAGGGGGGAAGGCTTTGGCCACTCTCTTGTTCAGGAAATAAAATGACCTCACTTGTGAGAGTTGCAGGGTGATGGGAACCAGCTTTTTCTTCTCTTAACAAATGTCTTCAGCCACCCTGCTCTGTCCTGTTGACACCACAAGAGTGAGAGGGAGGGAAAGCTCACAGGCAGAGACCCTCCTGCCTTCTGGCTCCCTCCCTCCCTGTCACTGCTTCAGGAAGCAAGAGCAGGTGGGTCCCGGATAGGATTGGGTTTCTTGGGAATCTCCTGTGGTGGCAGCTGATTTTGAGGATGCCAAGACTAGCTCCTTTGACTCTGATTCCATAAAAATCAGCCAGCTTTGGAAATGGAAGAGTGACTCACCCTGCAGGGATCTGAGTGGTTCAGCTCTGAACCTCCTGGTTGTTGTGGCTGCCCCATCCCTGGAAATGCTCAAGGCCAGGTTGGATGGGGCTTGGAGCAACCTGATCTAGTGGAAGGTGTCCCAGCCCATGGCAGGGGGTTGGAACGAGATGAACTTTAAGGTCCCTTCCAACCCAACCCGTTCCACGATTCCATGACCTGCTGCCATCAATCTGTCCAGCAGCACCTCCAAAATCTGCTGTGGCTGGCACCACACCTAAGGTTTGTCACACGCCAAAGGATGCCCTTTGCTCATGAGGGATGTTCCAGCCCCAGCCACGTGCTGTGCAACCTCCTCAGGTGTCTCTCCATGAGATCCAACGTGCAGGTGCATTTTGGCACCCAGAGACCACACACTGGGTAGCTCAGATCTGTGTGCTGGGGGCCTGGAGAGCACTTCCCAAGCCCTGCCCTGGCATCCCAACCTCCAAAAGGGATGGAGAAGAGGACTGAGGAGGCAGCCTGGCTCCTCACGAGCTGTAAGTAGCCAAGCCACCACCTGCGGCGGATCATGGAGGGGTATTAGATCCATCTCCATGGAGATTAAACCCTGCTGCCACTCCAGAGGATCAGCAGGAGAGCTCTGCCCATGGCAGGGCACGAGGATAAGAGGAGGTTTCGCTCGTGCTGCCTGCCAAGGCTAATTGGGATCCTCACACACCAGCTCCTCCCTGCTGGAGGCTCTCCAGGAGCACCCAGACCTGTTCCTGCCCTTGTGCCCCAGCGACACCAAACATCTCACGAGTCTCCTGCACTGATTTTAGAGGATAAGTCCAACCTGGAACAGTGAGTCCCAGTTCCCATGGAGAGGAGGAGACATTGGGAGCAGCTCAGTGCCTACCTGCACCTCACAGAAGGGCTGTGTCTGCACCTGGAGCAGCGGGATGCAGCCGCCCTCCCATCTCCAGTCCATCGCAGCGATCCCTTCCCCCTATTTCTACCTTGTGTGGTTTTCTCTGCCTTTCCCTAGGAAGGGCAGAGGCTTTCCCTTAGGTTTTGCCCACCGAGCTTTCCTGGGGCTGCAGCAGGTTTTCCAGCTGCAGAGGCAGAAAACCCCAGGCTGAGTGAGGCTGTGTCCCAGCTGCACGGAGAGGGCTCCCAGTCCTCTCAGAGTCTGGGGTCACGGAGCTGCTGCACGGTAGCTCTGGAGAAGTGATCTGTGGGATTAAATTTCCAGGAACTGGTGGGGCCCAACTCAGTTCTGAGCCACCCAATTAAAAACAAACACAGAGCTCTAGATGGGCCGTGCTCGGTCACAGCTGATTTTTATCGGCCCTGGCCGGGAGTTGGGATGGGAAGAGTGCTCAGTTGGAGCCACTCTCTATTCCCAATCTCGGGAGGATTTGGGCAGCAGAAAGTTCGAGTCGGGGCCTCTGTGAAATTCTGGCTGCTGGGAGATTTTCCCACATTATCATTAGATATTTGGCTCATTCAGGTTGATTTCCAGAGCTTTGAAGGGCTGACAGGCTTGTATCTCCTGATTTCGGGTTTTTGCGGGAGCTTGAAGTAGAGCATTCCCAACCACCGTGTCCTTGCAGGGGTTAATGACCAGGAGAAAGGGCTCCTTTCTGTCCATGTTGAAGAGGTGCAGGGGCCAGCAGAAGGGCAGAGCCACCCTGGAGCTCACAGGATGGACACCTGCCCTGTGCTGCATCCATTGGGATGGTTTTTAGCCAAGGTGTCCATCCCTGCAGTCGGAGCCAGGAGATGCTTCTGGCAGCTACCTAGGAACAAGGTCCTCGACCCTCCAAGGCCCTTCCCAGTGGTGGGAACAGCAGGGTTATCACAATGGGGTGGCTCCTCTCTAAGATGGAAATTTCTCCTCTAGCCAGAGGCAGGGATCTTGGCTTGCATCCCTGCTCCCTGTCACTGAGCCTCGCCACCTTCCAGGGTTCACTTTGTTCACAAAGAGCCTCAGATAAGCTTCTTGGCAGGGGTGCTCCTTTCTCCAGAGGCATGAGCAGGGCTCAAGACAGACGGTTTTTTTTTTATATTAACCTTTTGTATTCCTTAGAAGATGCAGCTCAGACACAGACCCTGGGGATGGGGCAGCAAGTCGAGGATCTGTGTCAGTGGGAAGCATCGGCATCACTGCAGGGATGGTCAAAGAGATGATCAGGGAGATCAAAGAATCATAGAATGTCCTAAGCTGGAAGGGACCCAAAAGGATCAGCAAAGTCCAACCCCTGCCTCTGCACAGAATGACACCAAGAATCCCATCATGTGCCTTGTCAGCTTCCTTGGATGAGCAGCATGGAGGAATGGAAGTGCTCACCTGTGGAGCACCTGGGGACACCTGGTGTGTAGGAGGAACCTTCTGCCTGGTGACAACAGGCTTTGAACCTCCACCCGTCAGAGCCACAGGAAATCTTGCCATGGTTATGGGCACATGAGCCTGAACTTGGCTCTCTGGAATGGCTACAACTCAAGGAACATTTATTTTCATAGAATCATGGAATATCCTGAGCTGAGATGGATCCACAAGGATCATCAGTCCAACTTCTGGCCCTGCCCAGACACCCCAACAATCCCACCCTGTGTCCCAAACCCTCCTGGAGCTCTGGCAGCCTTGGGGCCGTGCCCACTGCCCTGGG